>CM049802.1:5400831-5801144 GCA_027422405.1 Ptychobarbus kaznakovi
TGTTCCATTGATGTATGGTTTATTAGGATAGGACAATATTTGAGATCAAAATATTCAGAAAATCGCCTTTAAAGTAGTCCAAATGAAATTCTTAGCAAAGCATATTACTAATCAAAAATTAAGGTTTGATATATTTATGGTAGGAAGTGTACAAAATATCTTCATAGTAACATAATCTTTACTTAATATCCTAATGATTTTTGGCATTAAAGGAAAATCTATAATTTTGACCCATTAAAATGTATTGTTGGCTATTTCTACAAATATCCATGCTACTTGGTTTTGTGGTCCAGGGTCACATATATATTTACAATATAGTTAATCGAATAAAAACTATTATATATAAACAATATATTTTTACTGTAAAAGTATATATATGGTCTTAATATATATATATATATATATATATATATATATATATATATATATATATATATAATAGAAAATATATTGAAATCATACGTTTACAATAAAATTACATGTATTTGTTGTAAAATATATTTTTACAGTATATGGTAAGGAACCCTTTTACTAATCATTTATATATACACAATACATTAAAATAATGCAACATGCATTGAATAAACAACATAAACTGCAACACAAAAGAACATAACTGATATACATAAAAATTATTAGAAACATTTAAATATAAACTAAATCCCTTTTTACTTCTAAAAATATTTTAACAACATACTTTTACTGTAAATGTTTATTTATGGTTTAAAAAATATTAAATACATTTGAAAAGACAACATATTTTGTAAAAAAAACAATGAATTAAATATGCATATATTTAATGTATTTTTACAGTATATGATAAGATTATAATTATAAGGCAACTTTTTACAAAAATGTTCTACAAAGCATAACACTGTTCAGGTTTTATTTTAAAGTGATAAGAAACAAAAAGCTATGTGGTGAAAACAATGAGGATGGAACGATATCAGAAATCAATATTTACAGGCATAATTTCTTAAATTAAAATATGTTCTCTTAAAGGGAACAATTACAAACTCCTGTGTGATACTCATCTGAAAGTATGGTGAATAACAGATGTTTAGGTCCACAGATGCCCACTGTACTGCAGTAAAAGAAAGCTAATTCTGCTGGGGAAATGTAGCGATACCACTAGACTGCAGCACATAAGCAGATGTTTACAACACTGCAGTGTGTGTTTGTATGCAGCCTCTGAGTATCTGTATGCGATAAACCATTATGTGTTAAAAAAGTGTGTGTTTTTGTGTGTGGTTCAAGGTGCTGCACTGCACAGCCTTGTGCTTTTTTACTCCCAACCTGCTCATGCAGCAGAGAAGCTCTGATGTTTGTGGTGCATGTGCATTTGTGCTTGAACGAGGAGGAGTAAGGTGAAAAAAACTAAAGCTAGTCAGGTGGAAATATTTAGATTAAATATCAACAAAATGCATATGCAACATGCACTCTCAGAGGGGGAACCACCATGCAAAAATTACACCTTTATGGGTACAACATCTGGACACTGGGGCACCTTTGTACCTTCTTAACCCATAAAGTGTTCATGACAGTACCATACGAGTACATATTACTACTCTTACAGCACTGATATACACTAATTGATGCACTCTTTAGAGGTAAAGAAGATACAAATGTGTTCCTTTGAGAGTTCTGCCCCAAGTCACAAGCTTTGTACCCCTAAAGGTACACTTTTTGCACATTTTTCATGACAGTGTACTGTACAAACACAATCACCCACCCACCCTTTTCTCCTCGGGTACTTCTTGTGTCTTAGCTGAAAATATTTAACATTCAGTCAATTCAGTCAGGATCAATAACAGAGCTAAAAGATAGATTTAGAGTTAATAATTCAGTGGATAAACTTAGGCATTCTCATATTTTATGCTTTGTTAATCATTCTAACTGAATGACAGTGATAAAAAAGAATGGGAAAAAAGAACAGCATAGGGAAGACATGCACCAAACCGTAGAGAATAACAGTAACCCTTCAATTTTATTTAGTGATGTTAAAAATGTTTTAACTTATAATGGAAATTTCACCAATTCAATCATTCTCATAAACCTGTATGATTTACTTTTTTCAGCATGACCACAAAAGCATATTGAAGAATTTGCCCAGACAAAATTAGACTCCATTGACTTTCATTATATGGATAGTCAATCAATAAACAGTGAGTAAATTATGACAGAATTAATACATTTTAGGTGAATTTTAAATAACATCTATTAATTTAAATGCACAATTGACCCTTCGCAAAAACCCACCCTCCTTAGTTACTGTCGCTATGTCCGACAAGCCATGCCGCACTCACACGCATGTTCTCATGCTGAACACCGAGGAAACTGACAACACGCCAACAGACAAGACAGAGCAGGTTACTTTTGGTGTGAAACAAGGTTTCAGTTTTAAAATGTTGTCTTTTTTTCAAGAAATTCAAACAATAAATACCGTTTTGTGTCTCTTTAATGTCTTTATTTACTTAACGCACAAAATAAACATGAATGAACCTCAGAATGTATTTGATTTCAACTGCGAATGAAAGACAATATACACACTTTTTCAAGTTTAAGTCCACCAAAGTTAATCTACTCTCCAGTATGATTTGTTTGTTGGGCAAGTTGACTGATTTGGCGTTATGATTGGTCAGATCGCCTGGCAATCAAACTCTTTGGAAACTGTCAAGTAGATTAACAATTTTCGTGTCAATTGAAGCAGACAAGGCTTTTGAACATATAGTGCTAATGTTTTATAAAACAGCTTTATGTAAACACATGAATCTGTCACCTCGTTATATAGGCTTAATCTAATTTCTAGAGTTTGCACTGAATTCAGGCTTCAATTTGCACAAACACACCGACAAGGCTTTGCCACTGGCAGTACACAATAAAGAATTCCCTTTATGGTGGTCTCGAGATTGAGCCCCTCTGAGGGTCTTCGTGATCGATCCACTCCAGCAGAGAGCATAGGAGGAGGAGGAGCGGGCTAGTCTTTCACTCGCTCATTCTTCTTCTCCCCTCTTCCTCCCACCCACTCCTCACTAGACTGCCTCTCCCTTCCTCTTTTTTTTGTTTTTGTCTATTTTTAGACCCCTGGTGGGGAAACCCAATACATGTGTGATAAAAATAACACACAGTGCTGTTGACTGACCTGATATCTCTATTCAAGGATGGCCTCAAATCTGCATTCAAGCCTGTATCTACGAATTATCTCACTCTCGAATATCACGCACGGAGTGACATTTGAAATGGCTTTCACAGCACACAATGATTACAGACATGTCTTTAAATGTATTGGAGGAAAAACAGCACTACTGTGGGTGAACATTTGTCAATGTGCTTGCATGATTACCATGATTACCCTATTCACTTACCAAGAAAAAGGCTAATTTTGGAGTTTGATTTATAGACTTGGGGGATCGATCATCCCATCCCAATCCACAACCAACACTCAATCCGCTGACAACCATGATCAAAGATGAGGAAGAGGGGGTTAAGGGGCACCAGAAAGAGAGAGAGAGAGTTAGAGTTTGATGGAACAGGACAGGGGAAAGCAAGGATGCAAGGGGGAGAAGCTCACAGTTCAGTCAGTAAGAACAGAGATCGGGAAATATATAAGTACCCATTTAAAGATTATACAAATGAGGACAGATTAAAGGAACATTCACAGATGATTTGAATACATTTATGCATATGGTTAACTTGTAGGGATACAGGCAGCTCGTACAGAGAGGGATGGATGGAGTCAGAACAAGAGCAACAGGGAGAAAACTATTTTATGGAGAATAAAAGAGAAAAAAGATTTTTCAAATAATATTAAAAGTGAAGTGTCATTTCTGGCCTCAAACTCATAAAATAATATAGAAAAATTAATTAAATGTACAAACATTATTGTGCACTACTACGCACAGAAAATGAAATTCATTAATTGATTGAAAAAGCATGTCATATTATACAAGTGATTTTTTTTTTCACACAAACTCACACAGTATAGTGCCTATCATTTATTTAAAAATCTAAAACTAGCATTATCTCTTATCTCCCTGAGAGCAAAGGCTGTCATGAAATACCAAGGGAGTTAATTATGAGCATAATGAGCACTTATGATACATGTATACACTTACACACCCACACATAAAGACACACATACACACCCATCCATGTACAGCCACGGATGCCTAGAAACTGATTTATGATACATATATTTAAGTGCACAATCACACACACACACACACACACACACACGCACGCACGCACACACACACACACACACACGTTTGTTTCTGTGAATTGTGGGGATATTCCATAGACTTCTATTATTTTATACTGACCGAACAATATTTTTTATCCCCTAACCCAACACTAACCATAAACATACCCTTACAGAAAACCTGTTTGCATTGTTACACTTTCAGGTAAACATAATTTACTATTTTGTAATATTTTTTTCCCTCATGTGGACTGCTGGCTGGTAATATCCCAATGTAAAAAAAATCTGGTTTTACTATCCTTGTGGGGACACCACCGTGCAGCATAAACAAGTACACACACAGACGCACACACACAGACACACACTCAATTTAACTCATTTTTAAAAGTGAGGAAAGTTTGTCAAAAGGTTTACAGTAAAAATTAAACTGACAGACATCAAACCTGCCTACGAGAATTCACAAGTTTACTAATATAAATTATTATTTTTAAATGAGTATTCATGTGAATATAGTGCATAGAAATGATTAAAAGTGTTTGTGTGATGCACTGGATTTTTTAAGGACTGTTAAGTTTTGTGGCTGTGACCCAGTTCGGGGCAGCGCTGTGCTGTGCCTTGATGTTCAGTGTGTGTTTGTGTGTGTGTGTGTGTGTGTGTGTGTGTGTGTGTGTGTGTGTGTGTGTGGCCTCGAGCTGTCCAGCTCTGCCACATCTGTGACAAAAATCACTGGAACTCAAGTATTTGAGGACTTCTGACATGTTGCATGATATCATGAGTTGTGTTCAGTATCTACTAATAACTGATCACTTCTAATCTAACACATTTTTTTCAAAATGTACTATATTCAACAAATTTTTTGCTCATTAAACCCTGAACAGAAAGAATGGTATCACACGAGACTCCAACTAGAAGACAGTTAGAAGAAAAATGTCCCATTCCTTGTGTCAAAGGTATCAGAAAAGTCCGTCCTAAATGACAAAAAAGAACAACATATATCTTAATCATATCATTATCATAAATATACTTCTCCTGCAGAATCTGTGTGATAATTTACTTAAAAACAAGACAGACAAACAGACAGACAGACAGACAGACAGACAAATCGAAAGATAGAAATTAACACTTTTATTCAATGAGGATTTACACAAAGTTATTAAGCAGCACAACTGTTATAAATGTTTCTTAAGCACCACAATCAGCATGTAAAAATGTATGTGACACTGAAGCTACGGAGTAACTGGAGGAATGGCTGTTAAAAATTCAGCTTTGCCATCACAGGAATAAACTACATTTCGAAATGTAAAAATGTTGAATTATTACATTTTTTCCTGTGTTTTGATCAAATAAACAGTCTTGGAGAGCATAAGAAACTTCTTTCAAAAACAATCTAACGCAAAGTTTTAAATGGAGTATCTTAAAATACGATTTTTGTTTTATTATTATTATAATTTAGCCTGGTTTTAAAATATCTGCATATCATATTTTAGTATATTCCAAAGAACTGGCTGGTCCTGGAGGATGTTTGTCACGAGCTTTACTGCTCAGGACAAACCAGTGACTCATGAAACTACCACAAAAAAGACTACAAACAGTCATGGATGCTCGAGGAGACAAGACATGATTTTAGTAAACAAGAACTTTGAACAGGATAATTTCTGAAAATGTTTTCTTGTAGAATACATGTACATAGCTTTCATCATATAAATGCATCCTGATAGAACTAAAGAATATGATCCCTCTTTTTTCACTGAAAAATTGTAAATGCTATAGATTCTGCAGTAGGTATTTGAAACTGCGAACAGATATAGAGAGAAGCAATGCAGTTAAATTCAATCAAGGATTATACAAAAAACCATTATGTGGAAAAAGTCTTTGTTTATTTTCTCGTACCTGAATTGCTCATTACTGTCAGAAGTCTACTGAGTGCAAAAAGACACGCACACTAGTGTGTACAAACTCACTTAGAATCTCACAAATTACATAAGCCCCTTTAGGTCAAAATACAGGCGCAATCTGTTCTTATTAGCTACACTCATACAGGGCTGCTAATAGTCTTGTTAGGAGAAACAGGCCCATTTATTAATTTGACTAATTAGGATACAGAGAATCCTAGGAGGATTATGGGTATATACCCATGAGCCAGGAATGAACTAAGAAATGCTTCAGTGGCCAACCGTTAAAACAAGCCTCTTTAATTATCACCTTGACTTCACCATTAGTTATAGTTCAGAGCATATTACCTAGAAAATGTCATCACTAAAGGGACATTTAAAATGGCCTTACACTGGCATTCACTCCTGCTCCCCGTCATTATCTAACAGATAGAATTAAGAGTGCAGCCGCTTACAGTGTCAGATCACAGTTTCTTGTTATCATGAAATGTCTAAGGCCACAGCTTGCCATTTTATCTAATGATGTTTGGATTGCATGTATGGAGCGGTTGTGTGCTGCCGGCACGTCTCATGTCATTAGAGCTTGTAACTGTTTATTTTCCTCATCCGTCATTTTGACTTTTGACAACTCATTCCCAGGAGTGAGAAAAACTTTGGGACTGTTTTGGTCTTTCAATCTTAAGTTTCTGTTAGTTATGCATGCTTATTTAGATGGATGAATTATCTGGAGACCAATTAAGATGGATTCAGAAAAATCAACAATTTCTGTTTTAGTCATCTCACAGCTAATGCTAATTTACTTGATTCACTGTATAAATATGAAATGTAAGACTGAAATGGATATATGTGTATACATATATATACACACACACACGCATATATATATATATATATATATTTTTTTTTTTAATCGGTGACTGGAAAGGCCAATACCTGTAATCTACTGACAGCTGTTAAAACATACTAAACAATTCTGTTTTCATTTTTAATTTGACAGTAAATACTGTGTGAAATTTAATAGTGTTTCAATTTCAGCAATTTTAAATATATCTTTATTATAAAGCCTACTATTATTTCTTTACATGTTTTCTTTTATAAAATATAATAAAACATGATTTTTTATATTTATTATACATTCATTTCATATTAAATTTATGACTAGCCTGTATGGAATATGTGTAATTTAAAAAAAGTTTGTTAAAAAACCCTCACCTATCAGCTCCCATGCAGTTTTCTCATTCCTAATTATATCTCGTCGCTTAGATATTTAATTGACAGTGATATGTTACGCGTTTAATTTTTTAGCGATGCAAATTAAATTCCACCGAGTCATCATTACATGCCCAAGATATCCTTCACGCGCGTGTAAAGAGACTCCCCCGTCAAGCTGCCCCAGTTCAGCCTGAGCGCGCCCCGCTGCTGTCAGCTGTGGCACATGCGCAGGATAAATGTATCCACCACTCTGGAGTTTATAGGTATATCTAATGCGTCAAGACAGGCGGGACATATTTTCTTTGTATTTTGTCTGCCACGGAGGTGCTTGCCCTAAATATGGCTGTAGTGGATTTAATAGGCAGAAGGCTGTGTAATTGGTTGTCATTCCGATTTATGGACTATATACTGTTGAACGTGTCCGTTTGGGAATTTCCTGTAAGGAAGTATAGGAATGCTGTCCTCTTGTGGTATGGTATGAGAATGCCATGATATATGGGCCTTTCTATATTCTTAGATTTTATTGATGTAATAAAAGCCTATAGTGTGATCTGTCTGAGACCACATTGAAAACCTGGTATTCCTTCCTAATTTAATATAATAGGAATTTAAGAATAAGTAAATTATGTAAAATAAATGTTTCAGACATGCACTCATCAAATTAGTACATTTGTGACATCGATACCGACGGGCAATCGTTCTCATTAATGTTGAGGTTCAAGCTACTCTTTCTTTGGATCATGCTGGAGAACATGATCATTAGGTTTTACATCATGATTTTTGACTCAAATGTTATGCCAATAAAACTATTTAAATGATTAAAATATTTTTTTTAAAGACGCCTTTTCACTACAGATCTCAGACATTCTGAGCATTTTCATTAGAGATGGCACTAGCATAAATTATCATTTTGCTTACAGGCAAAACATTAATTAATGTGTCAAACGACCTAGAAGATAAAAGAAGCTAATTTCTTAAGAAAGTTTTAAAGATGCCCTTTGAACAGAAATTAAACATGGCTGCAAAAAAGATCCTTGATACACCATTTGGGGTTCCTCGGATTGTCACTAGCAGAAACCTCCGGAGAACCCCTAAAATGGAAGTTCCTGCAAGAACTCTAAAAGTCACTCGAGGCACTTGAAATACATATTTGAAGTTCTGTTATTAAGGAATAAGTATTAAAGGTACCTTCAAAGCATGCCTAGATGCAGGGCCGGCCCTGGCCAATTTGCTGCCCTAGGCAAGATTTTACCCGGTGCCCCTTGCCTCACATTAGTGAATATAAATTAACTTGAACTAACAATGAACAATACATTTGTAACAGTATTTCTTATTTTTGTTAGTGTTAGTCTCTGTTCCCCCTGATCGTCACCAGAGGTCATCATCACCCGAGTATTGACTTCTCTCTCCGAACTCCATTTCCCATCATCCTGTACCAGGACTCTGATTGCTAGTTCACCCGAATGTCATCTATGGGACTCCTTAAGCTACACTCACACACACACACTCATCGCAAAGTCTTGTATTGCCCCGGCTGACATTTCTGAGCTTCTCATCTTTCTCTGTTTGATCATTGTGTTTTGACTCTGGTCTGTTTCTCTCGTTTTGGATTGATATCTGCCTGCCTTTTGACCCTCTAGCCTGCCTTTATACTCTGCTCTTGTAATGATGAGTCAACAGAGTGGGGATCCATTTGCAGCTTTAATAACGGTTAACACAGTTGTACAGGCAGTGGTGGGTAACGGTAACAGGGATATCAGAGGAGAGACAAGAGCAGAGTATCAAGCCTACCGAGAAACGTACATCTTTAAAGTTAATTTTACATTAGTTTAATAAGCCCCGTTATAGGCCTATACAAACATTACAAAAATTGTCAATTCAAATAAAAAATACAACAAATCCCCAAAAACAACACAACTGTAGTATAAAAATATGATTAAAACCTGTTGTCATGTTACACAAAAAATTACACTTATGTTACAAAATCTTGGATCTCTGGAACTCCAGAGATTGTTATACTGTTTTAAACTTTTAGACTATAGGCTTTCTAGACTAGGCTAACATAGTTTGTTCACAAACTTTTACCTCATCTAGAGCCCTTAAATGCATATCTACCTCGTGTCTTTAGCGAACCGGGAGATCATTCACTACCTTCTCCCTCCTTCATTTTTTAAAGTTAAACATCAACTTTCTTAGTTGGCTATTCCTCAATATATGCATTATAAACAATATAACAAGAAAAAAAAAATATATAAAAGAATGTGTGTTTTCTGATAAATTGTTTATTTATTTGTATTATATATATATATATATATATATATATATATATATATATATATTTTAAGTGCGCTAGAGACACGAGGTACTGTAAGTTAATATGTAAATATATATTCCTGGCAGCTATATTCCTACATATCTGATGACTTCTTCCTTGAGGGGGCACTGTTTGATACACAATGACAACGTGATGTTTCACCACGCAGGAATAAAACAAAAGAAATTGAAACCCTTCCAAGTTTCAAAAGGTAACGAAATATGCTTTATTTTAATCTTCTGTAATTGTCCTTAAAATATCAAGAGGTTTTTTTATTTTATTTAGCAATTGCAGCAGTAGAGATTCGCCCGTGCTGGATATATACGGGTCTCTAAAGACACGAATATCATGATTGGCGAAACATTCAAACATTTAAAGGCTAGTTTGTTTGATCATCATCATTCATTACATCCAGTGCTTGAAGTGGAAAAAAAGAAGTGACGGTACTCACCCACCTCATTTAATTATTTATTTATATTAAATCAATAAGTAATTTTTTATAATTCACAATGTATGTATAGTTCCACAATCAATCAATAATTAAATTAAAGTGTTCAATACAAATTAGCACAAGTCAAGCTGTGCTAATCAGCGTTCATTATAAACACTCTTGCTTTTAAGCCAAATACATGCTGAAAATAATAATTTTACTGACATCTGGACTTAAGTCACTATTCTCTCTGTAATCGCTGATGAAATCGGCCATGTTTTCTCTGCATTAGCGCTGTTTTGAGCTTACTGTTTGAATTCGTTCACTGGATCCTTGGACTTTCCAGGAGTTTGCGGTTTAAAATTATGTGATTGCAAAAGCTTGCTTCTTTTCATTTTAAGATATGATTTTCCTTATAAAGTACTGATTCAAATTAGTAATCAATAATTAATTATTATTCTACAACTCCGCACGTCTCTCCTGACACTGCCCAAGTAGTCCTCGCTGCAGACTGTAGCGTGGTGACGTCACGTATGTGTTTACTGCGCATGCTCAAAGTGACGTAAGGTATATCTATAACACGTATGCGCAACTTAATAGAATACTCTAATAAAATGTAAGAGTAATGAATGTTAAGGTGAAAAAAATCAGTAAAATGTAACAGAGCACATATCCATGATTTTAACCATGTTTCATTTGAGGTCAAATTAAACGGAATTACTGAGTTTATTCTGTAATATCTGTGTAGTATTTATTTACAATTTATTACCATTCTGTTGCACTGTACTTTACTGTGTATATTGCAATATCACACTTTAAAGGCACTTTATATATTTCTTATTAGGATACTCAATATAACAAAAGACAGACATTACTCGACAGTTGTAGTGGTGCAAATGGTAAAACATGAATTGAATATACTTTTACATACAGAGCGACCTGGGTTCGAATCCGCCTTTTGACAGTTTTTTTTTTCTTCTCCCTTTTCAAATTTCAAATCCTGTCAGAAAAGCATTTACTTTCAATAAAAATTAAGGAAATAATCAAAAAGTTTTGAGGGAGGGCTTTATTGTCCCAATACGTTGGCAACCATTTAATAATTTGAATTAAAATTATAATTTACACTCAATAAGTTATTATTGGCACCGTTTTATAATGTACTACAATACTGAGGCTATATATATATATACATATATACACTATATATATATATATGACTATATATACAGTGCTCAGCGTAAAGAGTACACCCCCTTTGAAAAGTAAAATGTTAAACAATATCTCAATGAACACAAAAAACATTTCCAAAATGTTGACAAGACTAAGTTTAATATAACATCTGTTTAACTTATAACATGAAAGTAAGGTTAATAATATAACTTAGATTACACATTTTTAGTTTTACTCAAATTAGGGTGATGCAAAAATGAGTACACCCCACAACAAAAACTACTAAATCTAGTACTTTGTATGGCCTCCATGATTTTTAATGACAGCACCAAGTCTTCTAGGCATGGAATGAACAAGTTGGCAACATTTTGGCAGATCTATCTTTTTCCATTCTTCAAGAATGACCTCTTTTAGAGATTGGATGCTGGATGGAGAGTGATGCTCAACTTGTCTCTTCAGAATTCCCCATAGGTGTTCGATTGGGTTCAGATCAGGAGACATACTTGGCCACTGAATAACTTTCACCCTGTTCTTCTTCAGAAATCCAACAGTGGCCTTAGATGTGTGTTTAGGATCATTGCCATGTTGGAAAAGTGCACGACGACCAAGGGCACGGAGTGATGGTAGCATCTTCTCTTTAAGTATAGAGCAGTACATTTGTGAATTCATGATGCCATCAATGAAATGCAGCTCCCCGACACCAGCAGCACTCATGCAGCCCCACATAAGGACACTGCCACCACCATGTTTCACTGTAGGCACCATGCATTTTTCTTTGTATTCCTCACCTTTGCGACGCCATACAGTTTTGAAGCCATCAGTTCCAAAAACATTTATCTTGGTCTCATCACTCCAGAGTATAGAGTCCCAGTAGTCTTCATCTTTGTCAGCATGGGCCCTGGCAAACTCTAGGTGGGCTTTTTTGTGCCTGGGCTTTAGGAGAGGCTTCTTTCGTTGACGGCACCCATGCATGCCATTCCTCTGCAGTGTAAGCCATATTGTGTCACGGGAAATAGTCACCCCGGTTTGGCTTTCTACTTCTTTAGATAACTGCAGTGAACTTGCATGTCGATTTTCTTCAACCCTTCTCATCAGAAGACGCTCCTGACGAGGTGTTAACTTCCGTGGACGACCTGGACGTCTCTGTGAGATGGTTGCAGTTCCATCTTTTTAAAATGTTTGTACCACTTTTGCTACAGTATTCTGACTGATAAGTAAAGCTTTGCTGATCTTCTTGTAGCCTTCACCTTTCTTGTGTAAATAAATTATTTTCTTTCTCAGGTCTTGTGACATTTCTCTTCCATGTGGTGCCATTGCTGACAGCATGAAATGGGAAGGGGTTTTCTTTAAGTAACACCCTTTTATAGTCAACTGTCTGCTGAACACCTGTGTAATGAATAATTAGACTCACCTGTGGTTGAATTCTTGTTAAATTAGACATTTGTAGTCTAAAATTTAGCTTTGCTCTAGAGACATTCAATGGGGTGTACTCATTTTTGCATCACCCTAATTTGAGTAAAACTGAAATGTTGTTCTCTAAGTTATATTATTAACCTTACTTTCATGTTATAAGTTAAACAGATGTTATATAAAACTTAGTTTTGTCAACATTTTGGAAAATGTTTTTGTGTTCATTGAGATATTGTTTAAAATGTTACTTTTCAAAGGGGGTGTACTCATTTACGCTGAGCACTGTATATATGACAATATTGACTCAGTGCATCTCAGTGTGGTATAGTAACGCCACAAATCAGGACTGCAAAGCTCTGCAGAGAGTCATGCACTTAGTTGAGCGCATCTCAGGGTCTGCTCTCTTCCTCTCTCTGCAGGACATCTAACTCAAACGCTGCAAAAGCAGAGCTGCTAAAATAACCAAAGACTCAAATCATCCCGGTAAACATCTTTTAATTTTGCTGCCATTTGGCAAGCGATTCCGGAGCATGATGGCAAAAACTGAGAGACTGAGGAGGAGCTTCTTCCCTCAGGCCATCAGGCTCCTAAACTCAAACTCAAACTCGGTCTCATAACATTTACATGACTCAATTTAATGTGTACATACACGGTACAACCAATGTTTGCACATTCTTCTTGCACATCCCTGTTTATATTATTATTTATTAAGTCCACAGTATACTGTATTGCACATTTTATTTCATTGCACATTTTACCCCTTATTTTTTTCTTATTGTCATTTTATTCTTACCTATATTTATATATATTCTCTTGTGTTATGTTTCATTTTTTTTTTTCACTGTCCATTGAGCGGACCTGTCCTGATTTACATTTCACTACTGATTATATCCTGTATAATTGAGTATGTGACGAATAACAGGACCTTGAACCTTGAGATATATATATATATATATATATATATATATATATATATATATCTTATTTTAATCTTTCCTCTGTCGTGGTTCTTGTTTATTTATTTATTTAGCATAATTTTAGACATTTTTCTTTTGCTTTGGCAATTCTGCATGTGAAATATTCAAGCCAATAAAGTAGTTTTAAGTTCAATTGACTATATACAGTTTATTTTCAGTGTCTGCATCCCATTTTATGCATGGTGCCTCCAAAAAAACAAACTGATAACAGTGATCTTTTTTTATTTCAAAGAAAAAAACTTAAAATATAATTGTATATACAAATATAGATTAAGACTATAGACTATAAACATATATTGCATCTACTCATTCTTAAATTCACCTCATCACTGATAAAACAATCAACCGAGCAGTAGTCCTCAAATTCTTTAAATGAATAAAACCCAGGAAAGACTCCCCTCCTGCCATACCCAGATGGGCAGTCTTTAAATCTCACTGCACTGTAGGCACTGGGTCAGTGAATACGGCACCCGGCACTCCTGTCAGTATTGTGCAGAAAATGCACTCCAGTTCACAACACCTAATTTACATAAACGAACAAACAATATTAAAGCAAATCATTTTGAAGAAAGGCAAAAGAGCCATACAAGGAAATTATTTTAAATGTATTTTTAAATATATTATAGGATGGTGTTAGAAAAAGAGTGTTATTTGCTTTGTCTGTAAAGTACCTAAAGACATTTAATGGATAATAATCAGCATTAACATCAACTAAATAAGTTTGTCAAGTCAAAATTTAGCTTGGCTTGGCCTGATAAAGCATAGCCTGAAAGTTTGAAGTTTTTTCCATTTGAAAGTTTTACACTTGAGGGCAATACAGTCTATAGTTGAGACTGTAATTAATACAGGTAATGAGTGGAGAATAGGAGGGCTTCCTAAAGACAAACTAACAGGTCTGTGAGAGCCAGAATTCTTGCTGGTTGGTAGGTGATCAAATAGTTATTTCATGCAATAAAATGGAAGTTAATTATTTAAAAATCACACGATGTGATTTTCTGGATTTAATTTTTTTAATTCTGTCTCTCACAGTTTAGGTGTACCTACGATGAAAATTATAGATCTCTTCATTCTTTGTAAGTGGGAAACCTTGAAAAATCGGCAGTGTATCAAATACGTATTTGCCCCAATGTACATATGCACCTGACATCACCGTGCTACAGTCTGCAGCGAGGAGTACTTGCTTTTACTGGCGGCATTCAATCAAATGAGTATGTGTTTACCACCCATGCACAAAGTGACGTGTGGTATATCCATAACATGCATACGCAGTAGCGCGGTGACGTTACGTATGTATTTACAGTAAACACGCAGGTTCAATAATAGTTAATTCCCTTCCGGATGTTCGAGATTTGATTTTGATTTGATTTGAGATTCGGTAACAGTAAATCAAAGAACATTTATTTACTTTTGTTTTCTTCAAAATTATTTAATATTGCTTTAATATTGTTTGTTCTTTGATGTAAATTAGGTGTTGTGAACTGGAGTGCATTTTCTGCACAATACTGACAGGAATGCCGGGTGCCGTATTCACTGACCCAGTGCCTACAGTGCAGTGAGATTTAAAGACTGCCCATCTGGGTATGTCAGGAATGGCAGGAGGGGAGTCCTGTTATTAAATTAAAGAATCTGAATTACTGCTCGGTTGAGTATATTGAGTATCCTAATAAGAAATATATAAAGTGCCTTTAAAGTGTGATATTGCAATATACACAGTGAAGTACAGTGCAACAGAATGGTAATAAATTGTAAATAAATACTACACAGATATTACAGAATAAACTCAGTAATTCCATTTAATTTGACCTCAAATGAAACATGGTTAAAATCATGGATATGTGCTCTGTACATTTTATTAAGTTGCGCATGCGTGTTATAGATATACCTTATGTCACTTTGAGCATACGCAGTAAACACATACATACGTGACGTCACCACGCTACAGTCTGCAGCGAGGGGTGTCTCACACTGCCTCCCCTTCTCGCGCACCACACAATGAAGTAGACCAACTCTGCTTGCGTTCATTCACGTGATGGGTCGAGATGAGAGATGATCCCGCCTGGGTAGTGTGCTTTCCATAGCTTCTATATAATTTATAATCATATATGGGATCATATAGCCTAATCACCCAGACCCTGATGATTTTACTCTGAGTACCGGCAACATGTCAGAAGTGCCGGTACGCACAAAAAAGTGCGTACTGCGTACCGGCCCACTTCAAGCACTGATTACATCACATTAACTCTGTCTTTGTCCGTTTTTCTTCCCCCGGGGCACCAGCAGAAGGCTTCGGTCTTTTGGACACAGTGATAATTTATAAGTGAACATCTTTTACAATCAGGTAACTGGTGTATGTGGAAGTGCGGCTGTACGTGCGGGGGAAGATCATGCGTCGAACTGAGGAGAGCAATAAAATAGTTGTTTTTGTGGGACGATCGCTTTTTGTGTAACATTTTAAATGTATAGTATTGAAGTAAAATTGGGAATAACATTTTTTGAATTCTTCATTAATTTTGGCACCCCTAGCATTTGCCTATTCCGCCTATGCCCAGGGCCGGCCATGCCTAGACGTTCTCCAGATGCTTCTGCCATGTGTGATGATCTGAGGAACCCCAAATGGTGCCTAAATTATCTTTTAATTTTCACAGTGATTAGCAAGCACCTGCCCTCCACCTCTCAGGATTGGAGTCGGATAATCTCACTGCAGGCATCCATTTCCTGTGATGCTGTAATCCAACTTCCACACAATAGCAGGAGCTCTATCAAGATATACATTTTCCTGAGTGCATTTCACCAGAGGCGGCAGTTTATCAGCTATTTTTTTGCAAATCACACCGTTAAATTAATTTCAAATTAACGTTGATCATTTTATCTGGCTCTCCCAGTCCCCACAATCCCAGATTTCTCTCTTTTGTCTATGCGTCTGTCTTTTTCCCAATCTTTCTCAAACCTTCCTGTATGATTTTTTTCATCTCTTATCTTCTTTCTCATTTCTGCTTTACATTCTACAACAGAAAAGGAGGCTAGAGAGAAAAATCTTCTGAAGTCTGGAGAGATACTCGCCAATGCACTGGAACACAATCAAATAGAATTGGTTTGGTGACAAGACATAATTCAAAGAGTGAAACGTCACTGTTTGTTTGAATAACCCTCTGATCCTAAATGGCAGTTCAGAGTAACATCAGATGCTAATAAAGTTTGATATAAAATCCTTACTAATCAATACTCATCCATAATGTATTTAATAGGGATGCATGATATTGGATTTTTGCCGATATTCAATATTTTTTAACTCATTTGGGCCGATACCGATATATTTCCTTTTGTTTGGAAACTACACCAAGTCTCTCCTGTGCAGAAATTTTAAGCAACATATTTTTTTATTTTGGTTAGTTTTTAACAATAACGTATTTGTTAGAATTAAATAAACAATGATGAAGGTTTTTTGACAGTACATTGAATTTTGAAAATAACTATAAATGAACTATATATCAATCGCTGCCCCCCCCCAGAAATATGCAGTTAACCCTAACATTTTATTTTAAGATTTAACATTTGTAGATGGTCTAAAGCAAAAGAGTTGTAAAAATTCTGAAAATATTTTAGAGCTTATGATTTCTTAAAAAATAAAACATATTACACATTAATGAATAAATCAGTATATATAAAATTAAGTGTCAGGGTCGTTTGAGCTCAGTGAGCTCCTGGAACGGAGCGAGCTCTTGGGGGCGCTCGGGCAGCGCGGACTCTAGGGGGCGCTTGGGTAGCGTGGCTTCTTGGGGGCGCTCGGGAAGCGCTGAGTCTCGGGGCGCTCGGAAGCGCTGAAATGGACGGAACCAGCGGAGACGAAGGTGAGCTGGACGGACCAATTCTCGGGGGCGCCTGGGAGGTGCTGACTCTCGGGGGCGCTCTGGTGGCGTATGGCTACAGCTGCGGTGACAGTTCGACTCGTCTTTTCATATGAGACCGCTTCAGCACTGGCTCCATGGCCGAATCCCGAGGTGGGCGTGGAAACGCAGTACTCACCGGGTTCAGATTACACCGGCCTGCCACAAAACTTTCAACCCGTGGTCAGATCCCTCGTTACTTCGGGCAGGAGTGCCCCTGGAGCAGGTATCCAGACATGCTCTGGTATTCACAGATGCCTCGGCCACCGGCTGGGGAGCCACGTACAGCGGGCAGGCAGTATCAGGGGTTTGGACGGTTCCCCAACTGCGTTGGCATTTCAATTTCCTCGAGCTGCTGGCAGTAAGCCTTGCCTTGAGCCGCCTCAGAGGGCACCTTCAGCGCAAGGACGTTCTGGTCCATACGGACAACAAGGCGACCTTTGCGTATATCAACCGGCAAGGCAGTTTTCACTCCCGTCGTATGTCGCAGCTCGCCCGCCACCTCCTCCTCTGGAGTCAGAAGCATCTGAGGTCCCTTCGTGCCATCCACATCCCAGGAGTGTTCAATCGGGCAGCTGACGGGCTGTCTCGAGCAGCACTTCCATGGGTAGTGGAGACTCCATCCCAGTCTCCAAGCAGAGGATGGCCCACTGGATAATGGATGCTATCGCCTTGGCCTATGAAGCACAAGGTGTGCCCTGCCCGCTCAGGTTGCGTGCTCACTCCACCAGGGGTGTCGCATCGTCCTGGGCGCTGGCTCATGGTGCCTCGCTAGCAGACATCTGTAGAGCTGCAGGTTGGGCGACTCCCAACACGTGCGCGAGGTTCTATAGCCAACGTGTCGAAATGGTTTCCTCCTGTGTTCTCACCTCAAATGGGTAGTGGCACTGAGAGGCCCTGTTCAGAGTCGGCTTGCGGCGTCCTTAACGCCTAATTCTCCAGAGAGTTCCCTAACCGGGCAAACCCTGTCGAGTCCTCCAGCACTCCGGCGTCCAGACGTGGCGGAGCATCCGGCGCCAGGCCTTTCAGCCAATTAATTCTTGAAATCTGGTGTGAGGCTAGTGCCCATATGAGTGACCCTGTTGGGATCCCATATGTGTTTTCCACGGTATTCCTATTAGAGCCGTGTTTCCCCTGGCAGACCACGTTCTGCCATCTCTAATGATGCAGCCTGAGCCATCTCAGAGACTTCCATGTGCAATAGGGCCCTACGGGGTTACTTCACGTGAGTAAATGTCACTTAAACCCCTCTGGGAGGAGGTGACTCTGTTTGGGTTGCTCTAGGGACAGCAGTAGTTGACCTTCTCTGTGTAGCCCGGTCCTATCGTCTGCCTTATAGGAATGATCAGGAGGCCTACACAGGGTGCTGGAAGGGGCAGCTCCTGTGGAGCTTTGGTAGGGATCCCAATTTCATCTCGGTTACCACTGAAGGAGGGAACAGAGACGTCACGTCTCGTCGCCACAGTTGCTGTACCACTGCTGAGCAGCCGGGTCACCGGCTCGGCTCCTCAGCGAAAGCATGAATAATGCGGTGCACCTGCTGCCTCTTATACTCACGCTGTGATCAGCAGCAGCTGAATGCCAATGTCCATTGGCTCGTTTATGGCGCTTTTCCACTGCGTGGTACGACTCGGTTCGGCACGGCTCAGTTCGGGTCGGTTTGCGTTTCCACCGCAGTTTAGTACCGCTTTAGAGTGGGCGGGATTATTCACGTGTCGTTATAGTTGCGCCGCCTCTACTGCGGTGACATCATCATAAACGCGCCACAAACAAACAAGAGGTTCATTACGTGCTCATACAATAATACATTTTTTATATAGTCTGGAGGTACACTTATTCGATTATTTTTAATTGAAGCAAAACACACATACAAAGGTAAAAATATAACAGAAAACACACTCTAAAAATATACAAAGTGCAAAAAGTATATACACAAGACTTTTTAATTCCGCGTCGCCCATCAAGCTCTCACTGGATCCGCTCCTCGGCTATCAACGAGAGGAACGTCTGTACTTCCTCAACAAACAACGAAACAGCTATTTTTTGGTTGATACAAAGGGTGCTCTTGTTCAAACAGAAGCTGCGTCCGATCCTTCGCTGGCTGTGCTGATTTAAATCTAGCGGGTATATGTTGTATGCGGTACTTTTTCATTCCGCATCGCCCATCAAGCTCTCACTGGATCCGCTCCTCGGCTATCAACGAGAGGAACGTCTCCTCAACTCGACCACGAAACAGCTATTTTTTGGTTGATACAAAAAGGTGCGTTTGTTTAAACAGAAACTGCGTCCGATCCTTCGCTGGCTGTGCTGATTTAAATCTAACGGGTTAATGATGGGTCTCATGTCGCTAGTTCAGTGATGCAGTAATGACGGCCAATCAGTGATCAGTAGAGTTTACACGTCACGTTTTGGTAACGGTACGGATCGCTTGGAACCTCTGCCGAGGTGGTACTAAAAAAGTACCAGGTACCAGGTACAGTACCCAGTGGAAAACCCCCCAAAAGTGAACCGTACTGAACCGTACCGTGCCATACCATGCAGTGGAAAAGCGCCATTGGAACCCTGGCCGAGGTGGTACTAAAAAAGTACCGGGTACCAGGTACAGTACCCAGTGGAAAACCCCCCAAAAGTGAACCGTACCATGCAGTGGAAAAGCGCCATTAGTTACACCCAAAGTGGATAGGTCTCTCTAGCGAGATCCCAATTTCGTCGGTCATCCGACGTGAAGTCTCCGTTCCCTCCTTCAGGGAACGAGGGTTACATATGTAACCGAGACGTTTCTCCTTCCTCTTTACACTCTCCAACTAAAGCCCTGAAATGTAAAGATTTTCTTACTGCTTGCCTCTTATTTCACCAATTAATCTCCAGTAAATGGCCCCCATCGGTTAATTATTTTCCTTCTGTGCTGGCATGGAAACAGTGTGGTTACATACATTTTTCATTTGTAACTAATTATAAAATGGGAGAGAGAGTTCACCGACTTATGATACCAAACAAAAATGGAGAGAGAGAGATAGAGACGTGAGAAGGGAAAAAATAGGCAGCAGCAGTTTGTTAAAAATATCTGATGTTTGATAAATGTTCAATCTGTTACTTAGGTAACCCACAGTGACCTCTCATTCTCGCTTTTCTCTTTCTGGAAAATGAGTAATACTAGTTGCCTTCACCTCAGTGTCTGCTGAGACGAGGAGGCAGTGCTTTCTGCAAACTTGCTGTCACCTGCATTGTACATGCTTGTATTTATCTTGGGTTGTACAATCTCTAATGTTCCTGCATACCAACAGCTTGTGTCCAATAGCTCTCTTATCTCCTAGTTCCAATATTCCCCACAGAATTGACTCACTCACACAGAGCACACATGCTGAATTCACTGCAGATGCTGGCATATTTGGTATCGAAGAATAAATGGTAGATTCATCTGAAATACTTTGCAGAGGACAGTGAATATATTGCTATGCTACTGGAAAGCCAACACCTATGGACATCATGCAATTCAATATGGCCAAGGTGTGATAGATTTTCCTCACAAGATATGGGTTACAATTTTGTAGTATTTACATCCCCAAGTTTTTTGAAAGTAGGCTACTGTTATGCAGGAATCAAATTTATCCAGAGGAACCCTTCATAGTTCAGGAGATTTAATGGAGCTCTGACTTTTGTTTCAGACACTTCTCTTAAAATTACTTAAAAGAAAACGAATTGTAGTCCTCATAAATAATGCCTTAGATTTTAGGCAAAATATCTGAAACATAACTAGATCAAATTATATAAAATCATGTTTGTATGCGTATATATGGGCTATTCTACAGAATAATATCCAAGGTACACGTTTCTAGTAGTTGTGCAGTTCATTCTCATATTGTATTTTCAGAAAGTTCTGGAATATTTGTCCTCTCCCAAAATTTGTCACTACCGAAAGACAGTAGTAATTTAATTGGAAGGGTTATTGATCTATTAAGATTTTGCTATTTTACAATTTTTTTAGAGGTAAATCAATAACAATTCCATTTTTAAACAATATTTCAAGTGTAATTAATGAGATTTGCTGTATTTTGAATCCATTTTCTTTGTAAAAAAAAGAAAAGTTGATCATACTAATTTCAGAGTTAAGGATTCATTAGTTTGAATATACATTGCACCAAAATCTTTCATGACATCTTAGTTGATAATTCAGTATATTTTATTATTGACAAAACATCCCATGTTTTGGCAGTGACCACATCACATTACAGAATTTTTACTTGCATATAATAAATACTAAAATACAAAAAAAAATCGTGTTAACTGTCCAACATTTTTGTTTATTTCCCCAAATATGAGGATTGTGTGTTTCCTTTTGTCACTACCGAAACAATGATCATATGTTTTGGATGTGAGTGATAACACCCCCAAAAAACAAAAAGATGTCACTACCGAAACTTCGTACACACACTACACACACATGGATATGTGCTCTGTTACATTTCACATATTTTTTTCGCCTTAACATTCATTACTCTTACATTTTATTAAGTTGCGCATGCGTGTTATAGATATACCTTGTCACTTTGAGCATACGCAGTAAACACATACTGTACATTACATACTGTCACTGTACATACGTGACGTCACCACGCTACAGTCTGCAGCGAGGGGTGTCTCACACTGCCTCCCCTTCTCGCGCACCACACAATGAAGTAGACCAACTCTGCTTGCGTTCATTCACGTGATGGGTCGAGATGAGAGATGATCCCGCCTGGGTAGTGTGCTTTCCATAGCTTCTATATAATTTATAATCATATATGGGATCATATAGCCTAATCACCCAGACCCTGATGATTTTACTCTGAGTACCGGCAACATGTCAGAAGTGCCGGTACGCACAAAAAAAGTGCGTACTGCGTACCGGCCCACTTCAAGCACTGATTACATCACATTAACTCTGTCTTTGTCCCGTTTTTCTTCCCCCGGGGCACCAGCAGAAGGCTTCGGTCTTTTGGACACAGTGATAATTTATAAGTGAACATCTTTTACAATCAGGTAACTGGTGTATGTGGAAGTGCGGCTGTACGTGCGGGGGAAGATCATGCGTCGAACTGAGGAGAGCAATAAAATAGTTGTTTTTGTGGGACGATCGCTTTTTGTGTAACATTTTAAATGTATAGTATTGAAGTAAAATTGGGAATAACATTTTTTGAATTCTTCATTAATTTTGGCACCCCTAGCATTTGCCTATTCCGCCTATGCCCAGGGCCGGCCCTGCCTAGATGTTCTCCAGAGGCTTCTGCCATGTGTGATGATCTGAGGAACCCCAAATGGTGCCTAAATTATCTTTTAATTTTCACAGTGATTAGCAAGCACCTGCCCTCCACCTCTCAGGATTGGAGTCGGATAATCTCACTGCAGGCATCCATTTCCTGTGATGCTGTAATCCAACTTCCACACAATAGCAGGAGCTCTATCAAGATATACATTTTCCTGAGTGCATTTCACCAGAGGCGGCAGTTTATCAGCTAATTTTTTGCAAATCACACCGTTAAATTAATTTCAAATTAACGTTGATCATTTTATCTGGCTCTCCCAGTCCCCACAATCCCAGATTTCTCTCTTTTGTCTATGCGTCTGTCCTTTTCCCAAGCTCTCTCAAATCTTCCTGTATGATTTCTTCATCTCTTATCTTTTTTCTCCTTGGCCTGATTTCTGCTTTACATTCTACAACAGAAAAGGAGGCGAGAGAGAAAAATCTTCTGAAGTCTGGAGAGATACTCGCCCATGCACTGGCACAACATCAAATAGATTTGGTTTGGTGATAAGACATAATTGAAAGAGTGAAACGTCACTGTTTGTTTGAATAACCCTCTGATCCTACATTGCAGTTCAGATTAACAGCAGATGCTAATAAAGTTTGATATGAAATCTTACTAATCAATACTCATCCATAATGTATTTAATAGGGATGCATGATATTGGATTTTTGCCGATATTCAATATTTTTTAACTCATTTGGGCCGATACCGATATATTTCCTTTTGTTTGGAAACTACACCAAGTCTCTCCTGTGCAGAAATTTTAAGCAAATATTTTTTTATTTTGGTTAGTTTTTAACAAAAACGTATTTGTTACAATTAAATAAACAATGATGAAGGTTTTTTGACAGTACATTGAATTTTGAAAATAACTATAAATGAACTATATATCAATCGCTGCCCCCCCCCAGAAATATGCAGTTAACCCTAACATTTTATTTTAAGATTTAACATTTGTAGATGGTCTAAAGCAAAAGAGTTGTAAAAATTCTGAAAATATTTTAGAGCTTATGATTTCTTAAAAAATAAAACATATTACACATTAATGAATAAATCAGTATATATAAAATTAAGTGTCAGGGTCGTTTGAGCTCAGTGAGCTCCTGGAACGGAGCGAGTTCTTGGGGGCGCTCGGGCAGCGCGGACTCTAGGGTGCGCTTGGGTAGCGTGGCTTCTTGGGGGCGCTCGGGAAGCGCTGAGTCTCGGGGGCGCTCGGGAGCGCTGAAATGGACGGAACCAGCGGAGACGAAGGTGAGCTGGACGGACCAATTCTCGGGGCGCCTGGGAGGTGCTGACTCTCGGGGGCGCTCTGGTGGCGTATGGCTACAGCTGCGGTGACAGTTCGACTCGTCTTTTCATATGAGACCGCTTCAGCACTGGCTCCATGGCCGAATCCCGAGGTGGGCGTGGAAACGCAGTACTCACCGGTTCAGATTACACCGGCCTGCCACAAAACTTTCAACCCGTGGTCAGATCCCTCGTTACTTCGGGCAGGAGTGCCCCTGGAGCAGGTATCCAGACATGCTCTGGTATTCACAGATGCCTCGGCACCGGCTGGGGAGCCACGTACAGCGGGCAGGCAGTATCAGGGGTTTGGACGGTTCCCCAACTGCGTTGGCATTTCAATTTCCTCGAGCTGCTGGCAGTAAGCCTTGCCTTGAGCCGCCTCAGAGGGCACCTTCAGCGCAAGGACGTTCTGGTCCATACGGACAACAAGGCGACCTTTGCGTATATCAACCGGCAAGGCAGTTTTCACTCCCGTCGTATGTCGCAGCTCGCCCGCCACCTCCTCCTCTGGAGTCAGAAGCATCTGAGGTCCCTTCGTGCCATCCACATCCCAGGAGTGTTCAATCGGGCAGCTGACGGGCTGTCTCGAGCAGCACTTCCATGGGTAGTGGAGACTCCATCCCAGTCTCCAAGCAGAGGATGGCCCACTGGATAATGGATGCTATCGCCTTGGCTATGAAGCACAAGGTGTGCCCTGCCCGCTCAGGTTGCGTGCTCACTCCACCAGGGGTGTCGCATCGTCCTGGGCGCTGGCTCATGGTGCCTCGCTAGCAGACATCTGTAGAGCTGCAGGTTGGGCGACTCCCAACACGTGCGCTAGGTTCTATAGCCAACGTGTCGAAATGGTTTCCTCCTGTGTTCTCACCTCAAATGGGTAGTGGAACTGAGAGGCCCTGTTCAGAGTCGGCTTGCGGCGTCCGTAACGCCTAATTCTCCAGAGAGTTCCCTAACCGGGCAAACCCTGTCGAGTCCTCCAGCACTCCGGCGTCCAGACGTGGCAGAGCTTCCGGCGCCAGGCCTTTCAGCCAATTAATTCTTGAAATCTGGTGTGAGGCTAGTGCCCATATGAGTGACCCTATTGGGATCCCATATGTGTTTTCCACGGTATTTCTATTAAAGCCGTGTTTCCCCTGGCAGACCACGTTCTACCATCTCTAATGATGCAGCCTGAGTCATCTCAGAGACTTCCATGTGCAATAGGGCCCTACGGGGTTACTTCACGTGAGTAAATGTCACTTAAACCCCTCTGGGAGGAGGTGACTCTGCAGTGTACTTCTACCAAGCGGAAGGGCACACTTTCCCAGTGTTATTTAAATCCTACTGTTTGGGTTGCTCTAGGGACAGCAGTAGTTGACCTTCTCTGTGTAGCCCGGTCCTATCGTCTGCCTTATAGGAATGATCAGGATGCCTACACAGGGTGCTGGAAGGGGCAGCTCCTGTGGAGCTTTGGTAGGGATCCCAATTTCATCTCGGTTACGTATGTAACCCTCGTTCCCTGAAGGAGGGAACAGAGACGTCACGTCCCGTCGCCACAGTTGCTGTACCACTGCTGAGCAGCCGGGTCACCGGCTCGGCTCCTCAGCGAAAGCATGAATAATGCGGTGCGCCTGCTGCCTCTTATACTCACGCTGTGATCAGCAGCAGCTGAATGCCAATGTCCATTGGCTCGTTTATGGCGCTTTTCCACTGCGTGGTACGACTCGGTTCGGCACGGCTCAGTTCGGGTCGGTTTGCGTTTCCACCGCAGTTTAGTACCGCTTTAGAGTGGGCGGGATTATTCACGTGTCGTTATAGTTGCGCCGCCTCTACTGCGGTGACATCATCATAAACGCGCCACAAACAAACAAGAGGTTCATTACGTGCTCATACAATAATACATTTTTTATATAGTCTGGAGGTACACTTATTCGATTATTTTTAATTGAAGCAAAACACACATACAAAGGTAAAAATATAACAGAAACACACTCTAAAAATATACAAAGTGCAAAAAGTATATACACAAGACTTTTTAATTCCGCGTCGCCCATCAAGCTCTCACTGGATCCGCTCCTCGGCTATCAACGAGAGGAACGTCTGTACTTCCTCAACAAACAACGAAACAGCTATTTTTTGGTTGATACAAAAGGGTGCGCTTGTTCAAACAGAAGCTGCGTCCGATCCTTCGCTGGCTGTGCTGATTTAAATCTAGCGGGTATATGTTGTATGCGGTACTTTTTCATTCCGCATCGCCCATCAAGCTCTCACTGGATCCGCTCCTCGGCTATCAACGAGAGGAACGTCTCCTCAACTCGACCACGAAACAGCTATTTTTTGGTTGATAAAAAAGGTGCGTTTGTTTAAACAGAAGCTGCGTCCGATCCTTCGCTGGCTGTGCTGATTTAAATCTAACGGGTTAATGATGGGTCTCATGTCGCTAGTTCAGTGATGCAGTAATGATGGCCAATCAGTGATCAGTAGAGTTTTACACGTCACGTTTTGGTAACGGTACGGATCGCTTGGAACCTCTGCCGAGGTGGTACTAAAAAAGTACCAGGTACCAGGTACAGTACCCAGTGGAAAACCCCCCAAAAGTGAACCGTACCGTGCCATACCATGCAGTGGAAAAGCACCATTGGAACCCTGGCCGAAGTGGTACTAAAAAAGTACCTGGTACCAGGCATAGTACCCAGTGGAAAACCCCCCAAAAGTGAACCGTACCATGCAGTGGAAAAGCGCCATTAGTTACACCCAAAGTGGATAGGACTCTCTAGCGAGATCCCCCAATTTCGTCGGTCATCTGACGTGAAGTCTCCGTTCCCTCCTTCAGGGAACGAGGGTTACATATGTAACCGAGACGTTTCTCCTTCCTCTTTACACTCTCCAACTAAAGCCCTGAAATATAAAGATTTTCTTACTGCTTGCCTCTTATTTCACCAATTAATCTCCAGTAAATGGCCCCCATCGGTTAATTATTTTCCTTCTGTGCTGGCATGGAAACAGTGTGGTTACATACATTTTTCATTTGTAAAAATGGGAGAGAGAGTTCACCGACTTATGATACCAAACAAAAATGGAGAGAGAGAGATAGAGACGTGAGAAGGGAAAAAATAGGCAGCAGCAGTTTGTTAAAAATATCTGATGTTTGATAAATGTTCAATCTATTACTTAGGTAACCCACAGTAACCTCTCATTCTCGCTTTTCTCTTTCTGGAAAATTAGTAATACTAGTTGCCTTCACCTCAGTGTCTGCTGAGACGAGGAGGCAGTGCTTTATGCAAACTTGCTGTCACCTGCATTGTACAATCTCTAATGTTCCTGCATACCAACAGCTTGTGTCCAATAGCTCTCTTATCTTCTAGTTCCAATATTTACCACAGAATTGACTCACTCACACAGAGCACACATGCTGAATTCACTGCAGATGCTGGCATATTTGGTATCGAAGAATAAATGGTAGATTCATCTGAAATAATTTGCAGAGGACAGTGAATATATTGCAATGCTACTGGAAAGCCAACACCTATGGACATCATGCAATTCAATATGGCCAAGGTGTGATAGATTTTCCTCGCAAGATACGGGTTACAATTTTGTGGTATTTACATCCCCAAGTTTTGTGAAAGTAGGCTACTGTTATGCAGGAATCAAATTTATCTAGAGGAACCCTTCATAGTTCAGGAGATTTAATGGAGCTCGGACTTTTGTTTCAAACACTTCTCTTAAAATTACGTAAAATAAAAAAATTGTAGGCCTAATAAATAATGCTTTAAATTTTAGGCAAAATATCTGAAACATAACTAGATAAAATTATATAAAATCATGTTTGTATGCGTATATATGGGCTATTCTACGGAATAATATCCAAGGTACACGTTTCTAGTAGTTGTGCAGTCAATTCTCATATTGTATTTTCAGAAAGTTCTGGAATATATGTCCTCTCCCAAAATTTGTCACTACCTAAAGTCTGTAATAATGTAATTAGAAGGGTTATTGATCTATTAAGATTTTGCTATTTAAAAATTTTTTTTGAGGTAAATCAATAACAATTCCATTTTTTTACAATATTTCAAGTGTAAATAATGAGATTTTATGTATTCTGAATCTATTTTTCTTTGTAAAAAAAAAAAAAAAAGAAAAGTTGATCATACTTATTTCAGAGTTAAGGATTCATTAGTTTGAATATACATTGAACCAAAAACTATCATGACATCTTAGTTGATAATTCAGTATATTTTATTATTGACAAAACATCCCATGTTTTGGCAGTGACCACATCACATTACAGAATTTTTACTTGCATATAATGAATACTAAAATACAAAAATAATCGTGTTAACTGTACTAAAATGTTGTTTATTTCCCCAAAATATGAGGATTGTGTGTTTCCTTTTGTCACTACCGAAACAATGATGATATGTTTTGGATGTGAGTGATAACACCCCAAAAAACAACAAAGATGTCACTACCGAAACTTCACCAAATGTTTCGATAGTGACTGTTTCCCAGTGACAAATATAGATACTTTTCAACCTATCTCAAAGATGCTAATCAGCACATGGTTAGATAGCACAGTTCTTAACAGTGGTACACATATAAAAACGAAATGTTATGGAATAACTCCCCAAAAGTGTACTCAATTGCAAAGGTAGTGAACTACATAAAATGGTAGTGTTGTTCCTTACAGTTACACACAGATTTTTCAGACTTTTTAACACATTTACCCCAAAATGATGGGGCCTGTCTACTCACCATGTAGCTATGAGAGATTGACAAATATTTCCCGATCATAAATGTAGGGGTGTAGTTCAAATCAGTCTCGGCCAATGGACTGACATGAAAATGTGAGATACATTTTCTTTTTAAGTAAAGTTTCATAATTTGCAAAGAAAATAGAAAATACATTTTTTTTAAGTTATTTTGAACTTCACTTTTTAAAAGAATAAAAAAGATACTTTTAAAAACAACAATGCAAAAATACAAAAAATATTTCAATATAATTTCCATAACTTGAAATTTAGGGGTAGGGTTCGGGACAGCCACCTCTCAATTGAAAGTACCCAATAAATTATGATTTTATATATTAAGCTTACAATATTTTAAATATTATTGTGGGTATAATATTTCAATATATAATAGAAGGATCAAATCAAACATCTAAGATTTGAATACTTAAATTATTTTAAATGTGTTTTTTTGTTTGGTTGAGACAGCAGTTTGGACCAGTTGTGTAGAATGGCCCATATACTGCAGTGACTTCTAAAATATATATAAAATTGAAACGTGTCTTCGATATTTAACAGAAACATGTTTAAGTTGAAGTATTAACAAAAAAACCTAATACTATAATTAGTTAAATAAAGCTGAACATAATTATATGTCGAATTATTATTCATGACAAAAGCAAAAAAATAAAGCTAAACAAAAAAAATATATATATTACTTTAACAGTTTAAGAAAAGACTACTACACACACACACACACGTATATATAAAAGAATAATAAGACATAATAATAATAAGCAAGGCGGCCCATTCAAACCTGCGCAGATTCAGCTACATAAGGAGCTTAACATATCATCTTGTTGTGATGTTGGGTGCCAGAATCAACATAATACAGCCTCAAATTAAAAATGTGATCGCATACCTGCTGCCAAACAAAAAAAATTACGACAGCTGTGGTTAAATGTGATAAAACGAGTGGACTGGACAGAAACAATCTCCAAAAATGCTTGCGTTTGCAGCGAACACTTCTTATCAGAAAAGGCTTAATAAAGTATTGTACTTTTGTTGTTATGGGCATGTCTGAAGATTTCTTGCATCCCACGACTATGTCATGTATGAAATAATGTGTGTGCACATGTGTAAAACAACAAACTGACAATTTATAAGCTTAATCATTTGCAATTGTATATACATTTTTGTGATTAATTGTGGCTGGAATAATAATGTAGCTGTAAAAATAGTTGCCTGCTGAAATTGAAATGGATTTATATCTTCATCATAACTAGACAGACACGGTGAGTTTGTCTTTACTATACATGTTAGACGTGAGTCACGTGATCCACCTCATAGTAACAGTCCTGTCAGATCGTCCATCCTTTGAGTGAGAGTGTAACGTTACAGCTCGGCTGATCTGGTTAACCTTTTTGACCTATTCCATGTTGTTGTTGCTCAGCAATGGCATGGAGTGATGCTGTCTGGGGCTTTGGAAAAGGACGGTGGGCGGTGCTCGGGATGGTGACTGAGTAGTTCTTTGGACGTCGCATTTTTACGGAAGTCACAAGGGCTCGTGAAAAATCACAGCTACTTTATGCAGGCTGTGTGCATTTTACTGTGGACAGACTGTTTTGAAACTTATATGGTAGTTACATAGCCCCTAGACCTCTGTTATCATGAAAAAATAGTTTTGACAATATGGTACATTAAAAGAGCTCAGACAATTTTGTGTATGAAGATTTTGATAAAGTGTTGGCCCTGTCTAGAAGAAACATCTGATATATTAACAGGCTCTCATTTGTGATTTACAGCAATATAAAAGGGCTCTCCCAACTCTATTAAAACTTCTTTAAAATTATCTGCATTAATCAAGGTAGGTGTCCTCACCAGTGGTTTTAAAAGGCTTTTCACTCTTTCTTTTCATGTGTTGTCTCTCCCCAGAAACCTAGAAAAACAAAGACTCGCACAATTATTCACCGTGTTTGCTGTCAATCACAAACATTCTCTGTCGAACACATGCTGAAAACAACAAAACAGACCAAACGCCCTTGTATTAAAAGTATTTTATTCTGTTCTGCTCGCAGCACAGCATAGTATAGTCTCCCATAGTCGAGCGGCTCAGCAAGTGGCCCCCCTGTGAGGCTCCCCTACTGAGAGGAGTATGGCACAAGAACCTAACACAGTGGTACCAGGGGGGGCACTACCGTCCTGGCACAGAGTGGCATAAAACATAACTGGCTCTGCTCAGCTACATTATCATAGCGTTATTACAGAGCAGCATTGCATGTGTTTCGAATGCGTTTTCAGCATAACACTCTGCAGCTTGGCACAGACAGAGTGCACACACACACACCGTTTCCAAAGCCGGACCCGTGTGAGACATGTGGAGACTGCAAAGGTTTTGACGTAGTGAGGTCAAATCCATTTGCTACGCTCATAGTGATCCTAGTGTGGAGCTTACAGCTGTCCCAAAACACAGCATTGGTTATTGATGGTCGTCCATGTTATTCATAAAAACACAGTTGAAAACTGGTCTCTGATGTCAGCTGTTATGAGACGAGAGAGGACAAAGAGAAAAAAAAGACCAATGCAAAGATAATACATTTTGTTGATAAACATTATATATATATATATATATATATGTGACCCTCTCTGTAAAAACCAGGCTAAAGTCTAAAAATCTAATTCTGAGATAACGAGCATCAAAGTTTGATTACAAACATTAATTTCACTATGATTTCAATCTTTGACATGACCTTACTCAGTCAATATTAAAGATACAAAGAATATATTTTCACATAATGTTCTTTATAATATGTAGGATGATTTTATGCAGAAAATTGTAAATGTCAAAAAAATGACTTTAGCTGGGTTTTCACAGAGAGGGTCACACACACACACACACACACACACACACACACACACACACACACACACACACACACACACACACACACACACACACACACACACACACACACACACACACACACACACACACACACACACACACACACACACACACACACACACACACACACACACACACACACACACACACTTATATATATATTTATATATATATATATATATATGCATTTTAATTGTTGAAATATATCATTTATATCTATATGTATATATTTATATGCTGTTGCTTTGATAAGAGACTTATTCTTAGAGTAATAAACAAATAAACGAACAAACAAACAAAATATTTACCGTCAAAGACACCATCAACACAACAAGACATGTCTAGAGAAAGGCCATTTTAAGATTCTTGGTGGCAGCGGTTCCTATTAAAACTTGTGCAATATGCCTGATATTTTATCATTTGAAAACGAAAAGAAAAACAACATTATCTTAAGGTCCTTGCTGTTTCAGCCCAAATGTTTTATCAAAGCTGTCTACTGACTTTAATGTGCACAATGGAATGGAAAGAGAATTCCAAATTATTTTTCACAGCTAATACATGAAACATCTTAATTATCAAGTCTTCCGAGAGAAATGTTTGAAAACAATAGTATTGTCTTCAGCTAAACTGCTTTGCTGAACAGCTATTTCTCTATTGCTATCTAAACGTCACAAACACATATATGAGGTACATCTATATATAAAGTAATCCAGACACGTATTAGACAACAAAGTTAGTCAAAAGGATATACATACATAAGCTGCCAAATATTCTAAATGTTAATGTCAAATTACTCAGAATTACTATGTGACAGTGAGGCAGTTTGTTATGGTTCTGGTCAGAATGGACAACATTTATATAACTGCCCTCCCGATTTCACCAAACAGAAGTCATTAGTGTTTAAAAAATAATAATAAAAATCATCACTCATTATGTTTCTAGTACTCCAAAGTCTCTTGACATTACTAATAGCCCATTGACAACAAATGTACCCCAATTAATTAGTACTACTTGTAAAAAGCTCAGCATACAACAAATAAGCTTAATATGGCTCAGATGCAGTTACAAGCACACACAAAAAAGCAACTAGCCTGTTGGACTGTACATCGGTTCTGTGTCAAATATGCACTTATATAAATTCATACATATGTAAATAACAACATACAATGCTTCAAACTATATTGAAATTAGTCAAACTTTGCTGCTGGCTTGACAAAGCCCTGCCTGAAAGTTTCGAATAAACTTCAGTTTGAATGCTTAAATTATCTATACATATACAGTATATACTTATTTAATTTTGGTCAATTTTTATAATATTTGGTGAAAAAAATTATATATATTTTTTTATTTTAAATCGCAAACCTGATTAATCAGAAAAACAAAACACCAAAGTCAGAACCAGTGTTGGGGAAAGTTACTTTTGAAAGTAATACATTGCAAAATTGTATTACTCCATAAAAAGTAACTAATTGCGTTTAGTTCATTTTTATGGAAAGTAATGCATTACATTACCTTTGAGTTACTTTTTGTCACCTGGGCTGGGATTTCTTATTTATTTTTAACAACAGAAAACTTCTTTGAAGTAACGCAAGGCAAGGTTGGAGTAATATTTTCTTGTTCATTTAAAAGTAATGCGTTACTTTACTAGTTACTTGGAAAAGTATAATCTGATTACATAACTTGCATTACTTGCAATGTGTTACCCCCAACACTAATCAGGACAGCCTGAAGGATTGGATGGATGTAGCATGAACATCCTCCGATTACTTCAGAAAGGTGTTGGGATGTTTGTTGTTATAGTATGCGATAGCTTTGTCAAGATAACATCATTACAAAATCCAGTAATATGAAACAAAAGAAACTCTGAAAGATAACGACATTTTAAATAATGTATAAACTAAATAAATAAAATGAAACATAGTTGACTCAGACCTGCTGCCAACACGCATTGCCCTTAGCAATATTCACAGTAAATTATAGCAATCACTATAAAGATGCTAGCTTTTGGCTAATGGTAAAATCTAAATTAAACAAAAGATCTACCTGACTGGTTTGCAAATCAGTCTTTTCTGCACAGTTCCTCAAAGTAAAACTTGATCTGGCTTTTTTTTTTACTTAACAGATATGTCTAGTAAAAGCATAAAATTGCAACTATATTTTGCTCTCATCTGACTAGTTTATTGTTGCTTCTACTTGTACAGCTTAAGCAAACTTGCTAAGCAAGTATGTTGTCATACTGACAAAAAATGTAAGTTGCTTTGGATAAAAGCGTCTGCTAAATGCATAAATGTAAATGTAAATGAGTACCGTGTCCAAAGCTAATAAATGGCAGAGCAGAGCAGCTTGTAAATTTTTTTATAAAAACACAGTGTTAAACTGTAAACAGTGCTCTCCTTCGCTTTTCACTCTCTTAATGATGACTTGTCTTTCATCACTCACTGACATCTCGGTTAGCGAGTACAGTGCTGCAGTATGGCTAGCCCTGTCATCCTGGTACTCTCAACATCAGCGTTCAAAGCTACCCTAACTGGCTCTGACAAGAAGGTCTTCCCCGAGAAAGCTACGATCTTAAAAGTGTCTTGGTTGCAGCACACTGTGTTGTTATGGCAACATGTACATTCAGTCGATAGGGGAAGGGCTGCCACCGATTATAGGTAGTTGAAACATCGCAATGTGTCCTACGGTAATACAGCACAGTCTTTCACATTCTTTTAATAACTCAAGTGTTTTGAACCAGATCACAAAACATATATATTATATATAATAAAATAACTTTCAAACATAAAATATATGTATTGTATGTTGTTTGTAGTTAATTGTGTATTTCTCAAGGGATGAGAATGAAACATGAGGACCTGTGAAATGGTTTCAACAGAACAGGACTGTACATACAGTAAGCTCCACTTTTATATTGGCATTCAGCTTCAGTAAGCCAATATGTGATCAGTCATGGCTAACTTACCCTGTTGCTAGGAATACAAACACAGACAACAACACACAGAATGCTAGATATCAGTTTGCGGAAGGTGGAGGCCAAGAAAAATGGTTTGCTACTTTCCTTTGTGAATGCTTCCCTTGAGATATTTTGAACAAATATACTCAACAATTACATTGTGATTCAGAGCTCTGAGAGCAGGAGCGAAAAAAAAGAGATGGTCTGGGGCGTTAGGGCTTTGTATTTTGACCTCAGAATCTCCCTTCGAAAAATCGTTCCTGAGCCATCGAGCAGCAAAACACCCCAATAAAAATCACATGTACCCATATTATTGAGGCTTCACCTTAAAGCCCCCAAAAAGTAAGAAAAGCAAAGCCAATCCCATACAAACAGCCTCGCTAACGTCGACAAGATTTGTCAGCATGGCAGTATTCCATTCTTACACAAGTAAAGAGAAAGGGCTACAATTTATTTAACATCCCAATCCAGGTTTGTCTCTGAGCATTTGAGCTTTGTGCAAGAGATGGGTGCCAGCGAAAACAACCCAACTCGACTGCTATGAACCGTTAACAGTTTGCGGCATGAGCAGGTGATTTGATCGCCCCTAGGGGCCAGTTGTTGATGTTCCTCATTTAATTATGTTCCTCAGACCTCGCTCTCCACACTGGAGAAGTGGGTAGAGCCTCGACGAGAGCACAGGCTCTTGGTTTTGAGGGGAATATGTGGGGATTGATACCGTTGGGGTTGGGGAACTGTTCGCAGTTTCTGGTACTGGAGCTTAGCACTAGAGGAGGACAAAGAGGAAGGCTGTGGGGCACCAGGAGTAGATGAGACAACCGAAGGGGAGGAAACTGATGAAGAGGAGGTAGGTGGAGGTACATGAATATGGTGAGAGGAAGAGGGTGGGGCTGGGAGTGCAGGGACAATTGGAGGGAGTAAAGATGGCGGTAGACTCTGAGGAGGGGACGGTGGTTGTCGGGACCGGTCTGAGCGCTGTGGTCTTTGTGCACTGAGGTTGGATTGGCTTCCAGATTTTGTCTGGCTCTGAGCCCGATCCAGTTCGGATGATTGCCGTTTGGGTCTTACGCTGCTGCTAAAACTGTGGCAGTGGAGGAGGAGCTCCTCCTGACTCCTAGAAGTCACCCGATTCCATTTGGAGTGAGTGCTGGCAGAGTGATGGGGTGACTGGCAGGAATAGGATGTGTGGGCTCGGCTCTTCTCTTGAGACCTGCTTTTAGATTTCTTTTCAGTTTTCACTGGTAATTTATCAACAGACCAGTATCTTCGAGGAGGTGGTGGAGTCAATGGAGTTGGAGGCCACTGGTTTGAACCCAAGCCTCCTGATCCCCACCCCGCTCCTGCTCCAAAACCCAGGCCACTTTCTCCACCACCCCACCCCAAAAAGGAGTCATCTCTACTGTTTATACTGCCCCCTCTTTCTCTGGACAGGGTAGGTGCCAAAGAACCATCCTCCTCCTCCTATGCCTCCAACTGCCCTTCCTTCGTGATCCTCCCAATATCTTTCAAACTTACCAAACTCTCCTGAAGAACCCTCATCATCTGTGTATATCTCAACAGTTTTTTCCCTGCCCCTTTCGGATTCTGAGTCCATTCCTCTGCTTTCTCGTCGTCGCCCCTGTTCTTCTGGCCTGCTTCTTTCCACTTCAGACTCCTCATTTTCTTCTTCCTCGGAATCCCATTCGTGAAATGACATGCCTTCTCTCGGGCAAGGCTTAACTCTCTTGTTTTTTCCCAAAAGGGGCCGACTCTCTCCACCTCTTCCTAGCTCGTCTCTCTCAGCTCCTACAGACTTTCGTCTTTTAGATATGGGAAGCAAGGGTACAAAAGACGATGGCGAATCAGAAGTTGGGTTCCCACTACTCCAAAATTTGACGGTTGAAGAAGGTTTGTTTGAGCTAGAAAAAAACTTGTTGTTGGACCTTGGCCTGGAGTGGCGTTGTGATTTTGGGCTTCTCTGATGCCTTTCCTTTCCTCTACTGCCTTCTTCATCTTCTCCACCTTGATCATCCCTATCTTTCTTAACTCCATCTCTGATAATATCCCACTCATAACTCCTTGTAGAGCTTTCGCTCTTTTTTCGGAAAGAGCTTCTCCTCAGAGCAGGATGAGAAGAGTATTCCTGTCCTATACCTTTTTCAAAGACATCTTTCCTGTCCATATCTACCCCCTCTTGTTCAGATCGTTTTTCCCTCTCCCTTCTTCTTGATTTTTCCTCTTTTTTCTTTTTCACCTTACGTCTTTTACGCTCCCTTTCTCTTTCACGCTCTTCTCTCTTCTTTTTCTTTCTACCCTTCTTCCTCCTCTTTCTCTCACTTTCCCTTTCTTTATGATGTCGTTTCTCCTCCTTAACATCTCTATTTTCAGCTGCTCTTCTACCCTTTTCTTTCTCCCCCCAAGAGGCCCACCACTCTTGAAGCTGTGCAATCTGGCTGCCTGCTCTGTCTTTCACCTGCGCCCTCTGTCCACAAGGTTTGCGAGGTGGTATAGGTGGTGGTGGAGGACTACTGGGCAGGGATCGAGAGGACATAGGTGAGCGACTTTTTCTCCTCCCCAAAAGCAAGCTGGACTCCTCCGTAAGCTCATCTGTGTCATAGTCTCGTACATCTCGTGTCATAGTCTGTGTCAAATCTCGTACACCTGCTCGGTATCTAAAGCTCTGGGATGATGTGTACGATGATGAAGATGAAGGAGAATTGGATCGGGAGACTGATTCTGAAGAAGAGGATGAACTGGAGGTGCTGGTGCTGCTGGACAAAGTGGATGTGTAGCAAATAGATGGAGAAGGTGAGGGCGGAGTCTGTGTTGGGGAAGAGAGGGGCACAGGTATAGGCAGAGGAAGGGGAGGAGGACGACGTCCTCTTCTCCCACTGCCATCCCTCATTCCATATCTGCCACCACCTCTCCTTCCGAGTGGAAGGATGTTTTCGTAGAGTGGCCCACCTGAGCCCTTCCTTTTTGAGAAGCTGCTTCTCCTCCAGATAGATTGCTGAGGTGGAGAGGGATGTGGCAAAGCATGGTTAATTGGTAAGTGTCCAGAGGCTTGACCTTTAGGAGGTAACCGTGGGTTTCCAGAGGATTTCGTCCCTCGATGCTTAGTTTTTTGAGTTAGGGTGCCTAAGTTTTGAGGTTCGGCAGAGACCCCTAAGCCTTCTGGATCAATTGGCCCATAATATCTCTTGTACTCATCCAGACCCCCCTCTCCTCCACTTATTCCTGCACCCCAGTGAGGGGGCATGCCTTGGAATTGTGTTAAGTCTGTTATTCCACTGCTCACACCGCATGGCTTCTCAGAACCAACCTTTGGGCGTGTCCACCGATCCACCACAGCTAATCGACGATCATGCCGTGGTAGGAATGTAGAGCAAGGCATGGGTGCTCCAAGAATGGGACTGTTTGATGGGCCTAGGGCCATTCCAGAATGTCCAACTGAAGGAGGGGAGCCAGGAAGAAGAGCATTGTATACCGGTGGCTGCTGGTGGTGTTGCTTTTGTTGTTGTTGCTGCTGCTGTTGTTGTGCCATAGCAATGGGGGGATTGGCCACGGCTGTATAAATCACATGAGGCAGTGGAAGAGGAGGAATTGTGGAGACATGATGATATTGAGGAAGTGTGCTTTGGGAACCTCCAGGAGCTGTTTCATCCTCAAAATTGCAGCAGCTGTACATTCCCTGTAAGAGATAACAAGCAAAAGATTTATTTAGCAAACAGTTCAGGATATCATAATATTCCCCTTGGTGACATACAAACCGATTTAGGTGCTTGGAAAATGTCTCGGTAAAGACGAGAAACATTACCATAATAATGAAATTGTAAAGCTCCCAGTGCTTTGATGATGCAAGAGTACACACTGTAAGCTCAGCTAACCTTTCTCTGAGGTAATGGCAATGCTGACCTCACTGTTTGAGTGTCCTATCTAACCTAACTGGCTTACAATTCTCTCATAGAAAATCTGGTTGATTGCAAGGGGGATTTAAGGTTTTTCTCATTCTTTCCACAATTTAAGCAAAGATAATACAGAATGAATAAATGATCCATCTTCTGTCATCCTCTTCCTCCCCTTTTCATTACAATGAGAGAAGTTATGGGCTTTCATAAAACCCCTCTGTGTGTGCAGTGGGAATGCTGGATGTGCCATCACATTTTAGAAATGACAAGAATTAAAGGAGTGTGCTGCAAAGTCCCCTTCTAAGGATTTAACGCCTGATTGCAAGAGATTACTGCATGTCAGTCTTTGTTTTTGCTGCAAATAACAAGAATAGCAAAAAGGGTAATCTTTCCTTTTACTTACAAATACATTTAAATGATTCCAGTTTTGTTTCTTACATTCATTTTTACATTTCCTGGGCTACTGATTTCAGTTTACAGAGTTGGAATGAAATGATCATTATGGCACAATTATTGCTCCTCAATATATTTTATCACCTTCTCTCAAGTTGCCGCTGAATTTTATAAGAAATAATCCTAAAATTAGTATATTTATAAGGGCTGTAAAAATTGACGTTAATGCTTGTGATTAATTCAATTACCACATTTGATCATCTGATATTGAACTATATCCGTTTTGTATGATTTCTAAAAATGAATGGGAAGCTTTCAGAAGTGACGAAACCGTTTGGAGCCACAGCGCAAGTCTCTCTTACACGCATGCACAAAATAGATATATTATTTATTTATAAATCAAACCCAGATGGGACGTTTAACAATGGTAAAGTCATTTGCAGCCTTTATATAATAAAATGTAATTATCATCAAGGCTCAAAAAGTGAAACATCATCCACAAGTGGAACGCAGTCCTTCATAAAAATGTTAATGCCATCAATAGCAGAGGACTGTGGGTTAATGGTGGTGGTAGGGGGGAGTACATGTATTCTGAGTGCCATTAACACAAATTGAAGAACAATATATATATATTATTTTGTTTTCTTTACTTAAAAATTAACTGAATGGATTAACTTTTAACAAAAAAAAAAGACAAAACAAAAACAAAAAAACAACTGACAGCCCTGCTATTTTTATTATAATGGATTTCATTTGGGTCACTCACCCGACTGAAAGCCAGTAGGAAGTCCAGTCCTCCAGAGCGGCCCAAACAGTGGCGGAGCTTCCAATAGATGAGATGCTCCCATGCAAACACCAGCAGACTTAGGCCCATGGCAACCAGAAGCATATAGAAGACTCCTGCCATATTGTCTACGTCCAGTTTGGAACTCATCACCTCAATCTTATCATTATGACAAATCCCAGACAGCCAGAGTCGTTCAAGCATGTCAATCTCATCTAAAAAGAAGGAAAAGATGAGCCCAATGACAGGAGATAAGAAGCATGAACGATAAGCAGGCCTACAAACAGGGGACAAGAAAGATCGACAGAAGTGAGAGAATGAAAAAGAAAGGCTAAAGAAAGCAAAGAGCACTGGATTCCTATTGTTGGGATAAGTCTTTAATTTAAATCTCCAGCTTCGGTTATTATTACACTGTGTTCACTAAAAGGTGAAAATGGAAAAGGAAAAACAGAGGAAAAGAATCATGAAAGGCAAGGAGGAGGAATGAGAGAAGCAGAGAGAGAGAAACTGGAGAATAATAACAGCTTTGATGGAGGTCTGAAATGGCCTGGTTTCGAGGCTCTTGTGATAAGACAGGCCCGGAGTAGTTTGGAGATGAAAGCTCTAGACTGATGGGACTACCTCCCAACAATAGCCATTAGTGCATTTATCAGAGTGAAAATGTCACTGTGGAAAAAATAAAGGCATGACAAGGGCATGTTTCTGGCAGAAAAAACGACATATGCATTTAGATGCCGGCTTTATATCGAGGATTATTCCTTTACTACGAAGGAGGGAAAGAGATAAGTCAAAATCCTCTTTTCATATGAAACAAAGAATAAAAACAAAACTGGGTCTTAGTTAATTGAAAATTTAATCACAGGAACTGAAATTCAAATATTTTTCATTATATTTATTTATTCAAACAAGCAAAAATCAGCCCTGAGAATTTCAATCCAAATTGCAATTCGTCAAAATTAAAAATCGCACTGTTTACTGAAGTGACCCTATGGCTATACATAATCGTGTTCATTTGCTGTGACATTCTTTCTAATATAATTTATAATATTTCAGTGAGACTCTTCCAGCTCCCTTTCATTTATTCTTTTGAGGCACTAGGTTCCTCATCATCGAGTCTGATCAAAGAGAAACAAGCAATGCGAGAGAAAAACATGCAAATGTGTGCATATGCGAGATGGAGAAAGGGGGAAGTACCTCAGAGAATCAGAATAACAAGTGTAACAACACTCAAAAAGGTTTAATTTCCCAAAAATTCTGCTCTGTCACTATGTAAAGAAAACAGCAGGAATGTTTTTTTGTCATAGTTAAAATCAGGGCTTTGAGACTGAGTCCAGGGGCCTGTTGCATAAACTGTTTAGACTAGTCTTAAAAAGTTAGTCATTTAATTTTTTTTCTTCAAGACTGGTCATAACTTTTTTTAATTCAGTTATTGAAAGGTAGATTGGTCTTATTGGCATTGGAAAAAGTAAGACTGATTACCCCTTGGCAACTGCTAGTTGGTCAAACTAGTTCTTAAGACACAGTCTTAACATGGTGGCTAAGTTTATGCAACTGGACCCTGGAGCTTTCAACTCCAAAAACAAACAACAAACCACCATTAGCAAGGGGTTAACGTGTTGTTAAACGTGGGACCTGGACTGTACCTAGGTATTTAATTATCTTACCGTCTCCAACTAGCTGCAGGAGGGCGAGGTCTAGCGGCCGCTTCCAGCGGGAGTTTTTGTGTAAGGCAATGCCATACCCTGTTGTAGCGAACACTTTGCCAGAGCCGATGGTCATTACTTTGCAGCCCTCGTCCTTACGAGCCATGTAGTTCAGGACAGCCGCATCGTATATGAATGCATCCAGTTTCCTGCAGAGACAAAAAGGAAATGGGAAATAAAGGCATGGGAAAATTACTTTACGAGACCAATTATCACTTTATTGATTGTTACATGTAAAGACGAAAACATTGATGATCTTTAGGGAAATTCTATTTCTAAGCTAAGTAGTGTGTAACAAGTAATCAGTGAAGCCAGTTAAGCACCCACCCAGTTCTACACCACGCATTTGTTGGTTTAACAGCACAGAAAATTATTTTTAGGACTAGTTTTTTTTTTTTTTTTTTTTAAAGCTCTTCTTTGCTGCTGGCAACTGCCTTAAAAAAAACCTACTGCATTTCCATGATTTTCCCATTACCTTTCTTTGGGTTTTCCAGTTGGATTCCTGTGTAAGGATTTAAAAAAAATATATAGTTTCACTCAAAAAGAGCCAATGTAATATTTCAGAGCAGAGAATCACCAGAAAAATCTCCACTACTGTTTAAAACTTTGGGGTCATTGTTCCATAAAAAAAAAAACCTTTTTCAAATAAATGTGGTTCTTTTGGACGTTTTATTTAATTGTTTTAAAATTAATTATTAATAAATGTTTATTGCGCACCAAATCAGCATATTAGAATGATTTCTGAAGACAAAAACGGCAAAAAACAGTCCTCCATTTTGAGTGGAAGCACAGCTGAATTAATGATTTCTGAAGGATCAAGTGACACTGAAGACTGCAGTAATTCAGCTTCGCCATCATAGGAATATATTACATTCTAAAATATATTTAGATAGTAGAGGTGCTCTGATTGATCGGGTACCAATCATTATTGGTCGATAACCGCTTGGGGATGTTTGATCGGCAGTCCCTAAAAAGGCCGATCTTAAAAAAACGCTCTCTAGCTGATGACGCGTGCCATGAAAGGTTTGGCATGACATGTAGCGGCAACGTCTCAGTCTCTGTCTGGCACGGGCAGTGATGTAGTCTACGTGATATGCAGGTTATACGCTGTATACCCACTAGGAAAGGTCAAGGATTTGCATATACCCACTTAAAAATTAACACTGGTCATTAGGAGGTTGATTGCTTTGTTCTGATCAGTGGATGTTTTGAGTTTGAGCTCCATCAAGTCAATTATTTATTGTCTATTTTCTATCTTAAAATAAATGTTATACAGCATCATTTTCGTTTCTATAACGTGTGGATATATCCCCCATCGCATTCTGCAACAAAAACAATCAGAGCGCCTTGTTATCACGAGTTTTATTTTTATTTCCAGAGTCCGCAATTAGCTTATAGCCCGTTAGCATCACCAGCGCGGTTGCCGGCCGCTAACGCTGCCCGTTAGCATCGCGGCTGTCAGCACGCTAACACAGCTAATACCCTATTTACACACATTTACCATTGTTTCACTGTTAATTGCTTTAATGGCGGATTTGTGTCTACCTTTGAGTGCAGGTGAGGACACGTTCAAGCTGCATTCGGTGCAGCTGGAGCTGGAGGCCGTGGAGAGGCAGATCCACGAGCTGCTTGGGAAACAGGCCCAGCTGAGGGAGCAGAGAGCAACGCTGGAAACATCCCGGGCTGATGCCCACAAGTAAGTATGCAGCACGGTGCTAACACTCCCACCACCTCTACTCCGTGCGTTTCTCTGCACAGGCCCCGTGCACCCGGGAGTTTCTCTGCACAGGCCCCGTGCACCCGGGATGCGATCTTCCCAGATGTCCTTCACTCCGGCGCCGGGAAACCACGGACTCTGGGTGCAGCAGCGGAATAAGCAATACAGGCCGCGGACGACGACCTCCCCCTTCCGCCGCCTTCGGTCTTCGAGATCTCCTCCCGCAACCACTTCGCTCCTCTCCGTGAGACGGGTAAAGTGCACACTCACTGTTTCCCTGGTGCTCGTGTTCTCGATATTTCTGCGCAGATACCCGCGATCCTGAAAGGCGTCGAGAGCGTCGGATCGGTCGTGCTGCATGCGGGGATGAACGTCACCAAGCTGCGGCAGATGGAGACACTGAAGAGGGACTTCAGGAGCCTGATCGAGAAGGTACGCAGCACATCGCCCGCGACGACGATCATCGTGTCAGTACCTCTTCTCACATATCGACGAGGACACGAAAGCTTCAGTAGACTGTTTGCTTTAAACGAATGGTTGTTGTCATGGTGTAAAAACCAGAAACTGCTCTTTGTTAATAATTGGAATCTTTTCTGGGAGCGTCCTAGGCTTTTCCGTGCTGATGACCTGTACCCCAGCAGAGTCGGTGCGGAACTCCTGTCGGACAACATCTCCAGGACGCTACACTCCATCTGACTAGTAAGCCAATACTCAAATAACTACTATGACTTTTGTACACAGAATCACTTGGATCACAATTTGCAACTAGACGGATGTCCTGTTCCTTCCTCTACAGTCAAAAATCTGGGTGTTATATTAGACAGCAACTTATCTTTTGAAAATCATATTTCCCATTTTACAAAAACAGCATTCTTCCATCTTAGAAACATTGCCAAGCTACGGAACATGTTAAGTGTTTCTGATGCAGAAAAGCTCGTTCATGCATTCATGATCTCTAGACTGGACTATTGTAATGTACTGCAAGGTGGTTGTCCTGCATCTTCAATAAACAAGCTACAGATAGTACAAAATGCTGCGGCTAGAGTCCTTACCAGGTCAAGAAAATATGATCATATTACTCCAATTTTACAGTCTCTGCACTGGCTACCTATTAAGTTTCGTATCAGTTACAAACTGAGCCTTATAGGTAAGTATTATTACTTACCTATAAGGCTCTAAAAGGGTTAGCTACTGCATACCTAACTAGTCTTCTATCTCGCTACAATCCAACCCGCTCCCTAAGGTCGCAAAACTCTGGACTCTTGGTAGTACCTAGAATAGCAAAATCCACCAAAGGAGGTAGAACTTTTTCATATTTGGCTCCCAAACTCTGGAATAGCCTTCCTGATAATGTTCAGGGTTCAGACACACTCTCTCTGTTTAAATCTAGATTAAAGACACATCTCTTTTGCCAAGCATTCATATAATGCATCTCATAATCTTGTACTGCAGTTATATCTGATCAAATGCACATTATTATGCTTTAGCTTGGGTTGATCAAATAATTTTTTCTTGAATGGAATAAAAGCTACGCTAATTATGTCTCTATTTATTTCTCTGTTTCTGCCACGGGATTAACATCTCGTGGTAACTAGGAATTACACAAGCTTCAGTCTGGATCCAACACTTAAATGATCTGAGATGACCAAACACCTGAGAAGAGATGATGCCAACCCCTACAAACTACAGAATTAACCAAATTTTGTCATAAGTTAAATATATACAATATATAAATCTATTGTAGAAACATAATTTTCTTTCAAGCTGCTTTGCAACGATTGTCTCGTGAAAAGCGCTATACAAATAATCTTGAAATGAATTAAAAAAGTATGCGGATACGTAACAGCATCGTTTTGTGACAGACCTTTCACAAGTTCATTCATAAATTCACCCAGTCTGTGTTGCGAAGCACCGTCTTTCTGATAATCACACCGTATTTCTGTTGACGATTATTGCTAAGCTTTAATGAACTAATAAGATATGAAACGAACTACACCCTTTCAGTGTTTTCGTAAGCCTGCCCCTGAAGCTGCTGCTGCTTCGGGTGACACTGCAAACAGATGACAGGAACGTTAACATTATAGAAACGACAGAAAATGAGCCAGAAGGCTGATACTATCCTACGCGGTACAGAAAACGAGGCCGATGCTATCTTAACGTTACCTGGTACGTGCTAGAGTATAAGTTGTCCTTAACTTAACTGTAACAGCAGGGGATTGTTGGCATATAAGAACAATGAGTGATTTCAATAAACAAAAAGTTAATATTTAGTGATTTACATTGTCTGACTATAACAGTATTGCATGATTTTGCTCTATTTCGTCAACTAAAATAGTTTCAAATAAACTCACAACTGAGCTGCTGCACACTTCCATTCAAACACAGAGTTGTTTCATTTATGAATGAATCTGCGCTTAAACGAATCTAGTGAGTCAATTCAATTACTCATTCATAAAGACAGTCAGTGCCTGAGTCCCAATGTGCATACTATCCATCCTAAATGTGATATTAGTCATTTCCAATACTATTTGGAGCAGATAGGGTGGATAGTATGCACATTGGGATGCAGGGACTTGCTTTGTTTCCGAATCAGTTCGAACGAATCAATTGAATTAATGATTCAGTGATAAAATCAGTAACTTGCCAGGTGGCGGTCTTAGTTACATTTTTAAAGAATAATTTCAGTTATTTAAATCATTGAATATTTCTATATTTAAAACATTAATCTCAACATGAATTTATGAAGTTAATTGCACTCATGCCACCTCTGAGCCTCATTAAATCTCTGTAAATACCTACAAGCCACTTTTGTGTTCTTCTGTGCCTCTGTAGTGCAAATTAATTTAGTTAATAATAATTTTATTTGATCGGTAACCTATTCTTCTTATTGTATTGTTTTAATTAGAAATTTAAAATAAAAAGCTTATAAAATAGGCCTACACTTTTGAATTTGACATGAAAGGTAACACTTCAAATAAAGTTAGAAAAAAATGCCCCTGTAAATCACTTTAAGGAGTCCATTATTATTTCGTAATGGGAAGGCAAATTTTTGTTATTGAGGAGAAGATGCTCCTGATTTTTTTTACTATGCCCCTAATTATTTTTTTTTTTTTAATTAGCAGCACAAGTGCTCCTAAAAATAAAAGTAAGCGTAGAGCCCTGTTTAGTGAGTGTGGTGGTGCTTATGAGAGGCTGCTCTGGTACAGGTGAGTATGAGGCTGGGAAGGAAAAAATCACAGTATACTCACTACAAAAAAAATAGACTACACACCACTGGGTGTGGGTGAAATAATTATTATACTGAAGGTGAGGTACAATTCATATTTATTCATTAAATAACATATAAAGTAATTTGAAACTTTCTATGAGACATCATTTCATAAACAGCCAGTGTGAATCACTGTGCGCGCTTTCCCTCTCAAAATGCGCAAATGGCTTCAAATCACATAATCGCTGAATAATTGACAGAGGAATTCTCACTTGCACAATAGAGGCAGTGTCGCATCGTTACTAAAGTTTATAAATTGCTTTTCTTGTTAATTCTTGCCACTGTGTAACCATTCAGCGCTCGCGCGCTCTCCTGGAGACCGTGCCCTCATGTACTCGTAGCGCACATACACAATGCCAGGTTTACATTACTCCATTTGCAGTGCGTATGGTGCATATTTTTGCATGCAGTTGTGGTCCGGCAGTGCGTTCCACGAGAGGTGCGTCTGCAGCAGTGCAGAGATCATTTCCGCACCGAGTCTATCTTTGCTGTACTGCACACACTGAATTAAAGTGACAGTGGATTGACACAAAAATGTTGTAATTACACTATAAATGCATATAATTAAAGTCTACTGTGTTTCAGAGTCATCACGTGGCTTTTTGCTATGTTTAAAGGAAAAGATAAACAAGGCAATAATAAATGGCACTCGGAGGTATGGAAAGCAAGGTTCTTTATAAACCGCAGGATTGCTTGTAATAAAGATTTAAATGCAAAAGAAAATTCAGTAGAGCTGACTTTTTCTGCCAGTCATAAGATAATTTAGAATGTTTGTGGTAACATAAGAAAAGTAGTTTAAATGTTTTGCCACTTGCTTGAGCAACTTAATATATAAATCTAAAAGTAGCCTAAATACAAAGGTAAAAAGCATTGAATAATGTGTTTCTTATATTTGTTGCATTTAAACATGTCTATAAAGATTGTATTACTGTAAAAGAAAAAATAATCACAATGAAAAAGTATTTTCAGTAACAATGTTTGGATTTGAAATCAAAATAATGGATACATGTTGTGTTTGTGGTAAACAGATAGATCAGTAGTGGACTCCTGTGTGAAATCAAGCTTGTGCTGTGTGTAAGCTTTTCTGCAACAATTGCACAATTGTAAAAACAAAAATGCATGGGATGATCAAACATTTAGGTGAGATAAATGTATATTTTTGAAAAATGTAAACAAAATGCCCCCATCCACCCCTCAAATTAAAAAAATACTCTCTCACAAGAGTCACCTAAGCGCAATTCCAATAGAGCGCCGATGGGCGTGGACATTTCTGCGGGTGATTTATTAACAATGCACAAATTAAAGAATACAGATGCAGCAATTCATTTATATATTGACCAATGCGATATACTAGGGATGCACGATACTGGATTTTTGCCGATATCCAATATGCCGATATTTTTCAACTCATTTTGGCCGATACCAATATATTTCCTTTTCTTTGGAAACAACACCAAATCTCTCCTGTGCAGAAATGATAAGAAATATAATTATAATTTCGGTTAGTTTTTTACAATAACTTATATGTTAGAGTTAAATAACTCGTTCTATTTTGTTGTAGATCGTTAAACCGTTACGCTGCCTCAGAAGCCTGTCCAAAAAAAAAAAAAAAAACCTGTCTGTTTCGTGAGGTGCCTTTTCACCTAAGGCACAGCGAGGCAGCAAGTCACCTAAGCTTTCGGATGCAGCCCCTGTTTACTCTATCATACACCGAATGCGTCATTCTGTAGTGCATTCACAGATTAAATGCAAAGATCCTAAACTGTGAATCTAATCATCATTCAGACAAAACTTTGCTTCAAGAATGAGCCACACCCACTCTGCACACTCTGAGCATATGTAAGTTAAAGTATTCCTCTTATTGGCAAGAAATATCTGCATAATTTTTCACATGCCAATAGATTACATTCTTTACATTTACATTTAAAGCCATTATGTGCCAATTCCGATTAGTCCGATAATAATATCATGCGTCCCTACAATATACCAAACACAGTGCAAATTAGTGTAGTCACAAATAAACAATAATAAAAAAAATAAGCCACAGTATGTTGAAAAGAACCGGAGGCCAAAAATTTTTAGGTTTGCTTGAAGTTTTGCTAAAAAATGCCCCCATCCACCCCTCGAATTAAAAAAATCCTCACTCCCAAGAGTCACCTAAGACGGGTATTCCCCCCATTTTTTAAAATGTCTAAAAATACAGATTGGAGTATCACTATAAATAATTCTACATGATAAAAAGATGGCTTTAAAGATTGTTATCGGTGATCGGATCGGTAGATACTGCTTTGTGTGAACGGCAAACGGTGATCGGTCTCAAAAATCCTGATCGGAGCACCCCTATCAGATAAAAAAGTTATTCTAATTTGCGATTATATTTCACAATAGTAATGATTTACTTCAGATAAAATACATTTTAAAAATATTAAAATAATTACTGTCCCTACAATGTTGATACTGTACATCCACTGCAGGAAATTAAAATCAAGTTTTTGCAGGGTGTTCAAAACAAACTCTCATGGTCAGGTACACTGGAAACCATTTCAATAACTGTAACAGCATTTATATGTCTTTTCACTACACTGGCAATCACTTTATTCCTTGAGTTAACAACATCATAATGAATGTTTACATTTATACATTAAAAAAATACAGTGATAAAGCTATAAATGGTGTGAAGAAACTGAAACTATTAGGTACTAGGGTAGCATGAATAAGCCTCAAATAAACAGCTACTTCATGCAGGCATACTCTGTTTTTATATGCAGGTGTATAATCAAATACCTCAAGAGTTTTCTGGGACACGACTTGTTTCTCTGCCATAAATGTGATAATATATGCGCACAAGCACTTTGCAGAATAGATCCAAAGAACGCTGATATTGTCTGGCTGCTCGCTTTGCTGAAATGAGCAGCACATAATAGAAAGGCTAATTTGTGCAGACACTGGTCTTCAAATAAAACCCATGCAAAAAAAAGAAAAAGAAAAAACATGAAATGGGCAAGCAGCAAGTTTCCTGCGACATCTGTGCCATCACAAATACACATTCCTTCCATGGTGAAGATTGTTGAGTAACAGTTGGAAATTTGATGCTCGGAATAGAGCATTTTGTGCAATTACGTTCCTATGCAATCAGACTGAAAATGTTCACCTGCTGCATGATAAAACGGACAAGAATCGTGCCACTTAATACAAAGATCTAATAATGCAAAAATCCACTTTAATCTTATTACTCCATATTCATAGTGCTAAATAATTCAGCAGTGGAGTCTCTTACAGTAAAGACATAAAAGTAAGTTGCTTTTCAGAAGTCAAGGAAGCTTTGTGCCTTATCAGAGTTAGGTGCACCAGTATGTCTCTTTTCTTTGATCATATTTCCCCTACCTTGTAACATGCCAACATCTTCTCAGCAAAAACCCAAATTGTATCAATTGCAGATGACTGTATCATCTGCGACAGCTGAGGAAATTCAGGGTCTCACCAGCAATCCTGGAAAACTTTATTTTCAGGGGCCATAGAAAATGTACTGACTCAGTGCATCTCAGTGTGGTATGGTAACGTCTCAAATCAGGACTGCAAAGCTCTGCAGAGAGTCGTGCGCTTAGCTGAGCGCATCTCAGGGTCTGCTCTCCCCTCTCTGCAGGACATCTACCTCAAACGCTGCAAAAGCAGAGCTGCTAAAATCATTAAAGACTCAAATCACCCCGGTAACCGTCTCTTCATTTTACTGCCATCTGGCAAGCGCTTCCAGGAGCATGATGGCAAAAACTGAGAGACTTAGGAGGAGCTTCTTCCCTCAGGCCATCAGGCTCCTAAACTCGAACTCGGTCTAATAACATTAACAGGACTCAATTTAATAAACTGTAAGAAATTCACTATTCTATATCATCCGTATTGCTGCTATGTGTATATACCATGTACAACCTGTTTGCACATTCCTCTTGCTCATCCCTACTTATATTATTATTTATTAAGTCCACAGTATACTGTATTGCATTTTATTTTATTGAACATTTTACTCTTTATTTTTCACCTATATTTATGTTTATCTTCTTGTGTTGTGTTACATATTTTGCACTTTCCATTGAGTGGCCCTGACCTGACTTACATTTCACTACTGATTATATTCTGTATAATTGAGTATGTGACGAATAAAAAACCTTGAACCTTGAAATTGACAGCTTATTACTGGCTACTCTTCAACCTCCTGCTAAGTACACCTTGAGGTTATTAACACGCTCAACTTGGCCCTCCAAGACCAGCGAGCACCACATTAGCATTCAAGGTGGCAGCTTTTGTCAGAAGTGTTGTATCCAACAAAACAGAGCCCTTGGGAGAAAATGAGTCACACATTTCAGTGAGGATGAAACCAAACGAACAGAACACACACAGACAGGTGTTTGATAGCACAGCACACTGGCCCACAGTGCAACATGACTGAAATAGGAAGGCAGTAAAAGCAGTAGGTAGGCTGTTGAGGTACACAAGTGCCTTTGAGAATCAGCTTGCGCCTAGTTGGAGATCTGACTTGTTGACTTGTGGGCCGGCGGGCCTGCCTTGCATTGCACGGCTTGAAATCGAAAGTTTCACTCTGCAAGCTACAACTACCACACAAACCAAGTGCTTATGAATGACAGATGAAATCTTCACGAGCAATTGCAAAGCCTGAACACTGCGATTACACATTCTGGCCTGCAAACATAACCTTTTTTTGTGATGGGATGCATATTCATGCACTTTGTATGCATAATGCAGACTCGAGCTTTAGATAGGATGGCTGTAGACACACACACTCATGCACACAGATCCGAGGGCTACTACAGTTTAAAGCAGGTGTCATTGTTTGCATTCTATATGAATTCATTAAAGGTAATGACACTACTGGATAGATTTGCATTTCCAGATGGAGATAATCTTTTAAATATGCAACTAGCCAACTATATATGATTTGTTTTTGCATTTAGAGCAGTATTTATTCTGGCATAAAAACAAAGATCACATTTAGTGTGACAGCATTACATTTGAACTACTAAAAGCAAAGAACACCTGACTAAATCAAAAGAGCTTAACAGTGGCTTTTACCTAATATTACAACACCAACTAGATCAAATGTTTTGAATGGCTAACACAAGTCAAAGTAAGTCAATTGGAGATTTTAAAGATAATTATGTATAAATGTAAAAATATTACATTTATAGCAGTAAAATACATGAAGTTAATGTTTTTTTCATGTTTTTGAAAGAAGTCTTTAATGCTCACAAAGGGCCAATTTTACTAAACAGGGCAAATTAGAGTGAGAGCGCAATTCTAATAGAGCGCCGATGGGCGTGGACATTTCTGCGGGTGATTTACTAACAATGCGCAAATTAAAGAATAGAGATGCAGCATTTAATTTATATATTGACCAATGCGATATACTAGGGATGCACGATACTGGATTTTTGCCGATATCCAATATGCCGATATTTTTCAACTTATTTTGGCCGATACCAATATATTTCCTTTTCTTTGGAAACAACACCAAATCTCTCCTGTGCAGAAATGATAAGAAATATAATTATAATTTCGGTTAGTTTTTTAAAAGAACTTATATGTTAGAATTAAATAACTCGTTCTATTTTGTTGTAGATCATTAAACCGTTTCGTGAGGTGCCTTCGTGTAAAAACGCTGCCTGCAAAGTCATTGCCTCATAAGGCAGCGAGGCAGCAAGTCAGCTGCCTAAGCTTTCGGATGCAGCCACTGTTTACTCTATCATACACCGAACGCGTCATTCTGTAGTGCATTCACAGATTAAATGCAGCGATCCTAAACTGTGAATCTAATCATCATTCAGACAAAACTTTGCTTCAAGAATGAGCCACACTGCTGACGTGATCTAATCACTAGCACACTCTGAGCATATTTAAGTTAAAGTATTCCTCTTATTGGCAAGAAATATCTGCATAATTTTTCACATCGCGATGTTCACATTTTCACAATTTTTCACATGCCAATATTTACATTTAAAGCCATTATCTGCCAATTCCGGTCAGTCCGATAATAATATCATACGTCCCTACAATATACCAAACACAGTGCAAATTAGTGTAGTCGCAAATAAACAATAAAAAAATAAATAAGCCACAGTAAGTTGAAAAGAACCGGAGGCCTAAAAAATTATGGTTTGCTTGAAGTTTTGATAGAGCTGGTATTGCGAGACTCCTAGTTGAGGGTTCCAAGTCATCTTCTATTTCCTAAACCAAATAAAAAACAGCATGGCTTGGCAAATGATATGTTTGGATAATGTGTACTTCTGGCATTCAAGATCAATTAATACATGTGTGTAAAAAATACTCTCCCTTCGATCACGCACTCTCCGTTCTCTGCGGTGCCTCTCCTAGCAACAAACTGCATCCATTTTAAGTGCAAAATAGTTTAAGACATGATTTTCATTCATGCGATTCATTTGAATACTCTCCTCCCATAACTTTTGCGTTTGAAAGGGAAAATCCTAGAAATGCTCAGGCGCAAAAATAACTCTCTACGCCTTTTAAGCACCAATTCGTCGTAAACCCTGACAGTACCATTTCAATGCCAAAAACCTGACAGTATCATTTTAAAGACAGTTTGCGCTGGCACAAGCTGTTAATAAAACCGTCCCTAAGTCTGCCTCTATTTGATAAAAAAACAGTATAATGATAAAATAAAACCGTAATACTGTGAAATATCACAATTTAAAGCAACTTTTATAATTTAATTTATTTTAAAATGTAATTTAATCATGTGATGGAATTTTTTATTCCAAAAGCTAAATTTTCATCATCATTACTCCAGTCTTCAGTGTCAGATGATCCCTCAAAAATCATTCTATACTGATGTGTTACTCAATAAATATTTCCTATTAATATCAACGTTGAAATCAGTTGTTATTATTTTTGTGGAAACCACCCTAGATTTTTTGATGAATAGGAAGCCCAAAAGCATTTATTTAAAAACAGCATTTATTTGAAATAATGTAAAAGTCTTCAATTTGGATCGATTTAATGCATCCTTGCTAAATAAAAGTATGAATTAGGGGTGTCTTCGACTGAGGATTTTCATAGTCGAATCGGCATTTTCGAATCTTGCCAATATTCGACTGATAGTCGAATCATATATTTGGGGGCGGGGCAAAATACATTACCAAGAGTCGAGTCAGACATTTGACAGTAATTATTACTGACTTTAACCCACAGGGAAAATGTGTAACGGACGCCTCGCAGATACAAACAGGGTAAATAATGTGTTATTTTTTTTATTAAAAGATAGTTAACATTAAACATCAGCGAAATCCTAAGAATTCACCAAAAAAATTGTCAATAGTACTCTTATTATAACATTATGTAGGCTATATGCCATAGTTATTAATGTTCTGCATTTCTGTTTTGAGCTGCGCATGCTGAAGATGACCAGTAAAATGAAGCATATGACAGCTCTTTACGCTTCGTTATTTATGTTATGACTTTACAGGCTATCTGCACAAAATGCCCCGAGTGCACAAGTGAACGTGTCTGCGCGGCTCTGAATAACTCTATAATAACAGCGTTTTATTATAATATTGTTCTCATTATGTTATGTATATGACAGTCCGAGACTCCGAGTCATAGTCATTAATATTATTGTTGTTTGTCCTGCTCGCAATGCGTGCTGAAGAGATAATCACTGTACTTCTACAATAAAGCGCTTTTACTGCAGCGCAACTCAACCAAATGCATCTCATACGAGATAAATAATAGCAGGGCTATAAACACTATATATAAAGCAGCCAAAATGTTTTTAAATAACTTGTACCCTACCTGATCGAAAAAAAAATCCTGTTTCAGTCTGCCCGTGTCAATTTGAGTGTTTTTAAAGATTTATATCCCTGCTGCCATGCTCCTCTGTCGGTCAAGGATTATGAAAAGTGAAACTTAAAACTATAGGGGTGGTTGGATTTATTCATGCATGTTAAAATATTTATTTTTAGCTTCTTTCTTTCCAGATTCTTATTTACAGCATTATCATAATAGGCTGTATTAACTTATTGGGAGAAAACCGGTAGCTCTGTGTGAAATCAGACATTTGAGCACCCCATACAGCCAAAATGGTATAGGACCATAACACCCAGCGAATATTCGACTATGAGATTGGGAGTCCAATCGGGCACCTGCTATCGAAGCATCGAATCGTCGACTATTCGGAGTCACCCCTAGTATGAATGGTATATATATATATATATTAGTGCTGTCAATCGATTAAAAAATGTAATTGCGTTAATCACAGTCATGTACTTTGATTAATCATGATTAATCACAAATTTTAAATACTAGGATTTACCTGTAAATGTGTAGAAATAAAGAAATGCATGACAAACTAGTTTAAGGAAACAGAACCTTTCACACCTCCACCAGATATAAGACATAATCCTTATTATTCTTTTGTTTTTATTCAGCCATTATCAGCCTTTATACTGGCAATAAAACATTTACCAAGCCACATAACTTCAATCCCAGTATACATTTACCCAACTATTATTAAAAGTATTTCTAAATAAATAAAACAAAAAATTTCTTGCGACCTTACATGAAGTATTATGACAAAATGCATTATGAAGAAGAATTGGACCTGTTCTGCAGATGCATTAGAGCTAACATTAGCATCATGCTTCATAAGACAATTTATGAGATTAATAGTACACTTTTACTCAGAACTCACTTCAAACCACCATCGAGTGTTTGTAATAACTTTTTTTGCGATCACATGTGGAATTTGGTCGTTTTCTTTTGTTAAAATGTGCTATTTATAGCCTTTTATATCGCTGCTCAAATTAGCATTTCAGATGTACACATTCATCTCAAAAAAATCACATACAAACCATATTCAATCATAATCGTTTTTTTATTATCTTATATAATCTCTAGTGGCTGTTGTCATGTTTATTTCTGCTGTGTAAAAGCCTTAACATGTATGCTCTGGCTGTTACAACCGCCTCTCCGTTCTTAAGTTGCCAGGTATACATTCCAAGTATAATACACATTAGTAAAAGGATCTATTTTCAGATTTATTTGTCTACATACACTTTGGGCGGCCGCGGTACATTATAAAATTAGCCCAAAAAACGCAACCCACGGCTCTGTAATTTTTCCCACAACTGTATTTTAAAAATAGCCGCTTGTTGTGCTGCAACACTGGTTCGCTGCAGAGCCGCTGTACCCTCATCACACACGACAGACAACCTTCCGCGCTGCGATGACGGCAAGAAGTTGGGGTCAAACCTTATAATGCAATAATTTGCATTAAAAAAATTACGCATTAACATTTTTAGATTAATCGCATACGTTAACGTTGACACCCCTATATATATATATATGATTGAATGCTAGTTAAACTCAGGGTGCGAACCACAGTTGCCAACTCTCGCGAGACAAATAAGCAACCGCAGCTTCAAAAACAAGCCCAAAACAAGCCCAACATTTTTTGATGATTTATTATTATCAATATAATTTATTAACAATTATTTATTACTAATAAATGAGCCTGCAACATATTAAACTGAAACCATTCTTTTATCTGAAAAGCAAAAACAGAAGGTATTTTACAAAAATTTGCAACCTGCAACAAAAGTTTGAACAAAACTCATCTCCAATCACCTGTGAGCAGAATATGATTGGAGAGATGGAAAAGGAGAAAAGCAAAAGAGCTTCAAAGGGGAGCTGTAACATAGCCACATATTTATAACATTTAAAATAAATAATGTATACATTACTATCAAATGAATGACATAAAAAACGAAATGCCAAATAAATATTATATTAAAAAAATATATTATATATTATATTAAATTATAATATATGTTATATTAAAAAAATATTATGTGTATTATCATTTATGTGTATTCATGAAGTCAAAAGGTAATTTAATAATGTGGTCTAATTTTAAATGTTAAAAAAATAAATACATTTTAAGACATCTTGCCATACCAGGCTATTCGAACCAAATGTGTTTATTCAGTATTAGGATGTGACTACTTGTTTTTTATTACAGCCCGTGATCATTAATACATTACAATTTTTTTTTTTTTTTTGGCTAAAAGAAAGTCATTCCACTTCTTTACGTCTACTTCTGTCATCACTTGGATTACAGCGTCATGCGCCTTCTTTCTGAATGTGAATTTTCTACAATGAGGGGGCGGAACATTTGGCAAATTACGGTACGGCCCTTATATTATTGCTCTGGTTGTCTATTGACTGCAGCAGACAGAGTGCCAACCAATGCATTGGATAATATGGCGAACATAAATAAAGAAACAAAGTTGCTTGTCAGATTTCCCTAACAAGCAACCATTTTTTTTTTTAAATAAGCCCAAAAAAACGCAACCCGCGACCAGGGATTTTTTCCCGTAACTTTACAAAAAAAGAAGCCCAAACTCGTGTATAATAAGTGGACTTGGCGACTGTGGTGCGAACTACGGGGGAGCTAGGGGGAGCTCGGCTCCCCTTAATAAGACATAGGCTCCCCTGAAAAAGTGATTTGTGAAATTTTGGGGGGTCTCCAAAAAATATTGACAATGTGTTATTTTGACGTGCAATTTCAGTTTTGTGTAATGTGATCATCGATGATGAACCTAATTACTTCAATAAAAGATAACTATACATGCTATTCTTGTCATGAGCATCAATGCAAATTCCAATGTTTAGTACATGTTAACTCAAGATTCGTTATTTTGGAGGCTGTTGATCTGCGTGCAAAGTCCTTGAAATCCATTCTGCGCATCATATAGCCACCATAAAACCAAGGCACTTCGATTAAAGGTTTTTACTGCAATTCTTGTCATGAACATCATGACGTTAATAGTTGATGTCATGATGAGAATGCAAGGCTGTTCATTCCATTTTTGGAACAGAGAAACAACCATTCTTTGACTGAATGCCCGTTGGGATGACGTCAAAGGACTCATCTAAGCCCAAAATTTGTGGAAAATCTGCGGCAATTACGAAAATTTGCGAGCTCTTGCGAAAATTGCTTGATTTTGCAATAAATTCAGCAATCACAGAATCACTAAATCCTGGAGGGACTGAATTATATGTTGTGGCTGGGTTTTTATGTAGGTCTGCATGACTCTCGATGTCTTAGGCCCAATTGAACGGAGGAATTATGGTATTCTTCTGTAGCCTGACGAGTAACTTTAATCGTTGTTCATGTGAACTCAAAGACTGCCTGATGCTTGGTTTATAGACTATTAACTATGGCTGTTTGTTGTTTCGCCTATCAATTCCTGAAGATAACGCATAATAGGATTAAATCCTGTATAGTGATTTATCCTATATAGAGCTTGCATAAAGCAAGTAGTGCATACACTTGTAGTTGTTATGTATGTTTTTGTAACAAGTGCACAAAAAATACAGTGCTTAACAATTTATTAGACCACCTGTCATAATAAATAGAAAACACAAATATTTTAGGAATTTGTCAAAGATTTGTTTAAATCTAAAACTGTTATTTTAATTTATTTGGCAAATAACAAACAACTGAAACAAATAAATAGTATTTATTCATATATTAAAAAAGGCCTCCTGCCTTTCATAACAGCATGCATTCTTGCTTGCATTGTTTAGGTACTTTACTTTTTGACTGTAATTGTGTATCTGAAAAAATCTTTCATAGATCTTTAATTTTTTCATAGATAACAGCAATAATTATATTATAGAATTAGAAATAGCCTACTCTTACTAAAGAGCTTATGCATATTTGAGGACTAACCAATACAGATAACTAAAAAAGGATTTTAGTAAACGCCGATGCTGTTAGTTTAGAGCAGCAGTGGCACAGACCACTGGTAAGAGTAATGCAGGAACACAGGGATTTTTGATCACAGTAAAAGGCAGCTATGAAGCGTATGATATTTATATTCAGACATTTACATGTTGTTATCCCTTTACAGTTCCTACTCTCATAAAATACATGCACTACATGTTGACTTGTAAACATTAATTTAACGTTCAACAACAGATATTTCAGCACAATTAATGTTTTTGCACTGAATATTGTCTCCCTCTCTGACGCGCGTTCACGCATCCGCCGCGTCGACCCGGCGCTCATTCAATAAAGATTTAAACTTAACACAGACTGTCAGGGCGGAACTTTATGCAAAAATGGAAATGCTCGCGTGAATTTGTGTCATTTACAGATAAGGATATGACCGTAAACTGAAAGTGTTTGCACTGAGGATACACATGCATGTTTCAAAGCGCCTGACAGGGCAAGCCTTTACACTAATGCATTAACTTAAAGCTCAAACTAAAGAATTCTCCTGTTTTGGGCAGCTTGGATCACGTACTTCTCCCGCAGCATCTCATTCTGTTTCCATCAATATTTTTAGATGCATTTTGTCCATAGAAATGCGTTATTCAGTGCTGTAATTTGACGCGACCGGCTGAAGTTGAATTTGCACTGTGGGCAGACCCGACTAATCGATAATGATAATCTTTGTCGATGATTTTCATTATCGATAATAATTATCGATTTTATCTATTAGTTGTTGCAGCCCTACCCATATCAGTCAATTACTTGTGAGCACATCTGTTTTCCCCCACTGCTTAAACAGGGTACCCCCGGGATCCTCCAAATGAAATTCAAGGCTTTTTAAGACCTTTTTAATACCATTTCAAATGAAATTCAATGCCAACTTCGTACCCATTCCGACAGAAGTATGAGGGGAAAATGTCAAATCTGTATAAATTTTGAACCCTAGAAAATAATTATGTACAAGTAGGCTACTTGAATTAAATAAAACATTTTATTTAAATTATCAGTTATATTTAATACATACGCAACAGCGTAACACACATTTGATTTGTAATAAACTAATAAATTTGAACTTTTTTACTTGGTAGCACTGGTGCTCCCAACTTCAAGAATTTAGGAGCACCACAATTTTTTTAGGAGCACCCACTGAATATTAAGGGGCAACACAACTGCCAATTGAGCGGAAGGGCGGGCAACATCCTTCCTGATGATTAAAAGCTTCATTAATTAAACCTGATCCTTAAGCTGCAGTGCTTTGTTTTTTTATACATACAATATACAGAGGCAAAATGTCATTTAAACTTTTCTCAAAACAGTTCCCCTCAGAAATACATTCATATAGACCCCCACTCCCAATTCAATATTTAGGATTTAATTTCTATATTTCGCATAGTGAACGTTGAGCTTGCTCAGGCTGCTACAGTATTTTATTTTCTTTGTGTCCATCTTCAGTGTCTCTGGCTTCTGTTAATGGCTGTTTACAGACTTGGTAATATTTCCACACAAATTAAATTTTGGAAAATTATTTCAATGCAGTTTGTGCAAGTGTGGTCAAAAAAACCGGTCAGTTCCAAGTAGGGGTGGGCGATATGCCAAAAATATAATATTTTTTTTTTTTTGACATTTCACGATTTTATCACGATTCTTGTCATGTTAGTTTTAACAGTTTGTGTGAGCAGTACGGCCAAATTAATTTCCCTATTATAAAGACAAAGCCTTTCAAGGTAACAAAATATAAATAATAATGGTGGATATTTAGGCCAAAGTGGGCGAAGATAAAAATATTTTTCATTATTTTATCTTTGCTATGAAAAAATAAGAAAAAAGATACACATTACAACTACAAATAATATACAAACAGTGTTTAATTTTCAGGTACAATAGGCATATTTAGCAGGAGCATTCAATAAATTGAATTAACAAATATAAAACACTATATAGATTGATTCCTATTAAAGTAACTGTATTATTTTAGTCAAGAGTAGTGAGTTATGTTTTTCTCTTTGTGTTTTGTTCTTTTAACATTAAAGAATAAATTGTATCATCTGTCTGTCGATTCTGTCATAGTGTTTTATATTAATACCATCATTTACTCACTCAAAATTAGTTTTAAACCTGAGTTTCTTTCTTCTGATGAACATGCATGCTATTTTGAAGAATGTGGAAAACCAAACAGCTGCTGGTCCAGAGTGACTTCCAGAGTATTGATTTATATCCTACTATCAAGTGGACCAGCAACTGTTTGGTTACCCACATTCTTCAAAATATCTTCTTTGTGTTCAACACATGAAATAAAGGAAAACAGGTTTGGGACAACATGTGAGTGAGTAAATAATGACAGAAATAACATTTTAGGGTGAACCATCCCTTTAATGACAGTCGGCTACATGTTTAATTCTGTACCTTTAAGAGCTGCACGCATCTAATATACAGGCACGCATCCGTTCCACTTACCGGTTTACTTTCATTCCAAACATAAACAACTGAGTCTATATGTAAACCTTGTGTGTTTTGACAGTATTAGCTCAAAAGATAACTTAGTTTAGTAATCAGGCACTGTTAGACAGGCTTTTTAGTTTGCACGTTTCGGGTGCACGGGCTCAGAAAAAGCGCACTTCAGACCAGCGCGCAAATGAAAATTTAACCTGCTTTAGCTCCCGGTCACGTGGCACATGCTGTGCAGTAATTCGCAAACGTTTAGTTTAGAGTTCGCACCACGACAATTATGTGCACTCGCACAAATGCTCCCAAATATATTTTGGAGTCGCACAGATTACATTTCGGGAGCATATGCGACCAAAATGGTCGCAATTTCGAGCCCTGTAGCTACTATCTTGTTCTGTACCTCACTTGCCTAGTAACCATAGTAACGGGTGCGTACGCTTTCGCGCTTTCTGCTATGACGTGGAGCGCGAGGTGCACTCAACGTTACGCTGCATGAATTTTTAATTAGCCTACATTAGTAACAGTTAATTTTGTTACGGTATGAATCCTAGGAAAGGCAAAAAAATAAATAAATGAAAATAAGACCTTTGTAACGAAATCCAAGACTTTGTATACCAAATTCAAGGCTATTAAGGCCTTAATTTGAGATTATCAAATTTAAGACTTTTTCAATGCTTTTAAGACCCCGCGGGTACCCTGTTAAAAGAACATCTTGATTCATTGGGACGTAACACTTTTTTGGTCTGATTTAGGGCAAGATTTAAGCTTGAATTTGGCGGATTTTTCATTTGCCAAGTTGGCTACTACTAAAGCACTTCATTACAGATACAGCTTATGCATATGGATTAACCTATGATTCTTCCCAAGAGAGTGTGTACACCTTTGAACCTCATTTGTATCTTTTTAATGATGTCTTTCACAGTGGTCGTCATTCACTCACCCAGTCTTAAGGTTGTCAATGGCCTCTTCCACTCCTCTCTGATTGTTCCGCACCATGTACTGATGCATGTTGGGATAATTGCTCTGTATATTCTCCTCTGTACTTCCGTTTGGGACAGTGCCAAAGCGTAAAGGAGGATACTGCTCTGTGGGGTGCTGAAACTGAACACGACAGTAGAAGATACTTCATTAGGTTTCTGAAATATGAGATTACAGGTTAGGCCACTGAAATTCACATAATTAATTATGTGGCTAACTATGATTGGAAACGCTAAAGTGTGTGGTGGGTGTAAAAAGAATGAAAATGTAATCGTTTCATATGATTATAGGCCGATGATTTATTTGCATAATTTGGCCCCAAATGCTCCACACAAACAAATGCATGGTTCAAATGCAAGTGAGACCCATTTAAAAGATTTATAGTGTGTATCCGTATCACTGCAATGTCAGTTATTGTTATAAAACCACAATTTCAGCTTCTATAAAATGTCATGTCCAGTAAATTGGGATGTACTGATATTAAAATTGTGACATAGTAATAAGCCAATAATAATTTTAATTTTACGACTGATAACCATGATGTTATCACTAACTAAAACTATTACAACATATTTTAAGTAATTGAAATGAAACTAAACATAAATGCTAGATAAAAAATTAAAAAATGTAATCTTGAACAAAAATGTGAAATTTTGCCTTAGCACATTAGCATACTACATACTGAAAATGTAAATAAAAATAAATAACAAAAAATTAAATAAAACAACTAAAATGACAAAAACACACAAAGTTACTTAGCTAAATCAAAATAATTAATTAATTAGTCTATAATAGTATAATTATAATACTATTATGAATCTGTACTTAATGTGCAAAATGAATAATGAATAAACATTTTCCTTCAATACTTTCTATAAGAAAAATAGCTCAGAGAGGGTCCTGTTTTTACTATAATCTATAAATATCCCTTTAAGTTAGTAATAATTGGTAATCTAAACAATTCAGTATCCAATAGTGGTTGATAAATTATGATAATTATAAATGATAAATAATTATACAATTATAAAAAATTAAAAAGTACAACAAAATACCTTAATATAACAATTATTTAATTAGCAAATTATCATAAAAAACAATCATATTTATGACAATGTTTACACACAAGTACGACCTCCATAATCTCAGCTCAACAAAATAGCTAAAAAAGGGAAATTTGTTACAAATTCACTGGTATTATTGTCTACCTTCTTATCACTGAGGCCAGACACAGTGTCGATGTACTCTTCTTGAATCATGAAAGCAGCCAGGTTAGCAGTGTAACTGGCCAGGAAGATGACAGCAAAGAAAGCCCAGACCAGCACCATTATCTTACTGGTGGTGCCTCTCGGGTTTTCCACCGGAACAGAGTTATTAAACACCAGAGCCCACAGCAGCCAAATAGACTTCCCAATGGTGAACTTCGAACCTCCTGTCTCTGAGAGAAGAATAACACAGGAAGGCCAAATGAGGCATGTCTTATTATGACATACACAGTGATAAGAGTGTAAATGGAGACAACAAAAAGACACATGAGAAAAGAAGGAACACGGCTCGAGGTGAACTGTGGAACACGCTTACAATGATAATAACAATCTGTAAACAAGTCTTTCATTGCTGATTTCATTAATGAAAGTGCCTAGAGCAAAACCTTAAATATATAAACAACATACTCTTCCCACTCTGTAAGCTTCGGTTATATCCAACAGGGCTGAAGAACTCGAATATGAAGACGGTCACAGCTACCACAGACAGGCACATGACGAACATCATCACCCACACAGCAGGGCTGTATGGCTCTAAAATGGCGAGAAAAGTATAAAAATGAATGGATGGCAATCCAAACATCATAATTCCCTTCCGAAGGGAACTTCTACGCTGCGTCCTCTAGGGGTCGCTATGGGAACGCCTTCAGCGTGACCGGTGTCTTGAAGCACGAATACAAACACCCAATGCACTTGACATTGGCAGGTGGACGCCTATGACGCAAGCTAATGAGCGTCTGCGAGCATAAAAGGGCACCTGTGGAGCACATCATCCTCTTTTTTATCTTCACGGGACATTTGTGTTTGAACTGTGAGTACTATGTCTGTTGCTAAACGCTTTAGGAAGTGTGTCGATCCGTGTCAGCGATTTCTGACGCCAGACGACACACATGACTTATGCGTTATGTGTTTGGGTGAAGAGCACGCGCGCTCCGTTCTCGAGGGAATGGAGTGCGTTCACTGCGAGCTTTTTCCCCTAGGAAAGCTCCGCTCTCGTTTGTCCCTTTTCTCGAGGGAATTGGGGCAATCATCTGCCCCCCGCGGTTCAGGTCCAGCCGCTGCTGAGGCAGCGAGAAGACTGAGATCGTGGGGTTCGCAGATGGAGCTCGCTGACGAGTTTGAAGGAGAGATAAAAATCTTGCGCTCGTCAGCGGCTGACGAGAGTCAGCTGCGGGAGGAAGATGTACTGTCTCTTACATCCTCTGATCCTGCAGCAAGTGCTCTGCTGACTCCTGGGCAGGAGTGGGCTGATGAGGGCGAAGAGGATATTTCTGAGCCCTCTCAGTCTGTCTGCCCCGCGTATGAAGAGCTGCGGGAGGTTATGGAGCGCGCCACGGATAGGTTAGACCTACAGTGGAGGCACGAAGAAGGGGGAGTGGCTCGCAGTAGGCTTGATGAGCGATTTCTCTCCGGGCATAACCTCCCAGCTCCCGTGAGCCTCCCATTCCTCCCAGATCTTCATAATGAGATCGTGAAGGCATGGGATAAACCATACTCAGCCCGCATCCATCGGTATAAGCATGCTAATTATGCTGATATCGAAGGGATGCGCGAGCATGGATATGCGTCGATGCCCCCTATCGAAGGGACGCTTGCGAGCTATCTCTCAGCGGGGGGGACATCGACGTTGAAGGCTCCGGCTCTGCCATCCAAGCCGCTAAAGGATACATCTCGCTTGAATGGTCGGGCATACGTGGCAGCAGGTCTGGCCGGTGCTGCTCTGCACACGATGGCAGTGTTGCAGGCGTACCAGGCTGATTTGCTGAAGGACTTAGACCAGGGCCAGGGGCTCCCCCCTGAGGCGGTATCTGAGCTGCGCCGCACCACAGATCTGGCTCTCAGGGCCACCAAGCAAACGGCTGCCGTGATCGATAGGTCGATGGCGGCATCTGTGGGTGAACCTGGCGGACATCGGGGAGGAAGAGAAACGGTTTCTCCTCGATGCGCCGGTTTCGCCTTCAGAATTGTTCGGCACATCCGTTGAGATGGTGGTCGATAGGTTCAAGGAGGCGAAGGCACGCTCAGCAGCATATGAATCATGTATACCGCGCCGGCCTAGGTCTGAGCCTCAACACAGAGGACGGCCTGGCCCATCTTGGTCTGCGGGCCGGAGACAGGGCCAGGTGACTAGCGTCGCTAACCGTGGTCCTCCTCCTCGGAGGAGTAAATCACAGAAGAGACGCGAGTTGAGAAACAAAAGGGGGGAAACAGTCCAGCACAGACGCGGTCAGCCGTCTGCAGCTAGCGACTACCCCCCACACACTTAAACACTGATCCCTGTGGCTAGGCCAATGATGAAAATTAATCTGATAGTCGGGCACCAGGATTAATGTGAGTGTATTTCTCAACCTGGGCGAGTGTTGCTAGGCTTCCTCTCGCTTAAGAGAGTCATTCTGCTGAAGCCGCCACCCTCCAGGGCTCCGCTTAGATGGCACTGTTAGTATGTAGGCTCTATTGTGAGCCTCGCTAGCCGTCTGTAGCGCTGAGTATGGTCAGGTCTCCTCTCGCTTTAGAGAGTCGTTATGCTGAGACCTCCACTCTTAAGAGCCCCTCAACCAGGGTTGAATGTTGTTAGGCTTTCTTCTCAGTAGAGAGCCGTTCTGCTGAAGCCTCCACTCTTCAGAGCTCCGTCTCTAGCAGTAAAAGGACGTAGGCTCTGAGGAGCCTCACTAACTGCTTCTGGCGTTGAGTGTTGCCATGCTGAGGCCGCCACTCTTAAGAGCTCCCCTACTCGGATTGAGTGTTGCTAGGCTTCCTCTCGTTTAAGAGAGTCATTCTGCTGAAGCCGCCACTCCCCAGGGCTCCGCTTAGACGGCACTGTTAGTATGTAGGCTCAATTGTGAGCCTCGCTAGCCGTCTGTAGCGCTGAGTGTAGTCAGGTCTCCTCTCGCTTTAGAGAGTCGTTATGCTGAGACCTCCACTCTTAAGAGCCCCTCAACCAGGGTTGAGCGTTGTTAGGCTTCCCTCTCAGTAGAGAGCCATTCTGCTGAAGCCTCCGCTCTTCAGAGCTCCGTTCTGGCAGTAAAAGGAGGTAGGCTCTCAGGAGCCTCACTAACTGCTTCTGGCGTTGAGTGTAGCCAGGCTGAGGCCGCCACTCTTAAGAGCTCCCCTACTTGGACTGAGTGTTGCTAGGCTTCCTCTCGTTTAAGAGGGTTATTCTGCTGAAGCCACCACTCTCCAGAGCTCCGCTTAGGCAGTACTACGTGCATGCTCTGTCCTGAGCATCACTAGCTGTTCATAGCGTCGAGTGTAGAAGTCTCCTCTCAATCTGAGAGTCGCTTTCTGAGACTTCCACTCCGAGAGCCATACTCTCGTGAGCTAGTCTATGATGGTGAGCTTTGAGCTGGCCTAAAGAAGGGTTTTTGACCCTAGTTCTGCTGAGCAGGGATGGTGTTCCTCAAGTCTGCGACTTAGGAATCCAGCTTTTGGACACTCTTTCCCTCAGCATGGCAGCGTGGGCATAGCGTTCCCATAGCGACCCCTAGAGGACGCAGCGTAGAAGTTCCCTTCGGAAGGGAACGTCTCAGGTTACGTATGTAACCATAGTTCCCTGAGAATGGGAACGAGACGCTGCGTCTCTGGGCCATGCTTCGGGCATTCCTGTCGGTCCCCCTTGAAAAAAAGAGGATGATGTGCTCCACAGGTGCCCTTTTATGCTCGCAGACGCTCATTAGCTTGCGTCATAGGCGTCCACCTGCCAATGTCAAGTGCATTGGGTGTTTGTATTCGTGCTTCAAGACACCGGTCACGCTGAAGGCGTTCCCATAGCGACCCCTAGAGGACGCAGCGTCTCGTTCCCATTCTCAGGGAACTATGGTTACATACGTAACCTGAGACGTTTCTTTTCCCCTTGAGCCCCTTTTTTCACCCTAGAATAAAACAGTTTAGTTATCAGCCTCGTACTTAAACAAAATCCAAGCAAGTGTTTGCCACACAAACAGTTAAAATCAAATTAGAAATTATCAGGCACCTTATTGAAATAAATTTCAGTCATTTTTTTGATGTTGCAATCCTTCAGAGGTATTTGCAGAGCAGTAGGTTCTGCACACAGCCAGTAACAACACAAGGTTTGACAAACTTTCACACATTTTATCCTTCTTGTTTAGGAATAATAGCATATATCCATCCACATCTATTCTTCTGATAACCCAATACATTTCACTGACATGCAAAAATCGCCAATTTGTTGATGCGTTAATCTCTGTACAGAACAATTTAGATGAAATTAAGGTTTTTTTTAGACTGGGGAGGATGTTCACTTTGGAAAAGTGTATGCCAAATGCCTAGAAGCAAAAAAAGAAGTCTGGTGCTCCCTCCTATTCCCTTACCGAGGAAAGCAGATGGTGACACTGTGCCATTGCTGCGAGAGACCATGACACTGATGCCAGTCTCCACAAAAGGAACAGAGAACTCCACAACCTCTGACCTCTCTTCATTAATAGTCAGGGAGCCAATCGCCATGTCAGCCCGCTTGGACACCACCTGGTGGGGAAAGAGACTAATAACATTACGAACAGAAAAAGTGCATTTATAAAAGTGAAAAAAGTTTGTTAAGATAGTAAGTAACCTTTATGGACTACTTAGTGAATTTGAATGCCGTTTAGTTCATACATTTAAAAAAATATTCAGTTTCATTGTTTATCATTTATAGAACTTTAGCTTGTATATTATGGTACTTTGCCAGTGTTACGGTTTACGACCAAAAAATGCTGCACCTGAATTCAGTGGACTTTGTGATAATAAAATCAAAGTGAACAAATAGTCGAGAGATAAAATGAGGGCCTGACCTCTCCGACCATTCCATTCCACTCTCCGTCTATGTTCTTTCCATGCCTGCCATTGGTCACCAGATAGAGGTCATAGGTGAAGCCCACTATTTTAGCCAGGCGCTTGAGAACATCAATACAGAAGCCTTTGCAGCAGTGCTTCATGGATTGAATGCCCTCAACAACCATGCTGTAATTGAAAAGAAGAAGAAGAAGAGGAGAAAGACAGAAAAGGAAAAAGAAACAGAAAGAGGACAGTGATAAAAGAAAGAAATAATGTAGAGAAAGAAAGCAAAAAGAAACTAAATTAACATTCCTGCTCAGAATTCAGTGCCGTGTCACCGAAGGCAAACACATATAATCCGAGGTCTATCAGCATAAAGAATAAGATTCTTTAAAGGAAATGGTCTGATGTTTTAAAAACAAGCACTACTCAATAGAAACTGGAGCAGTGATTAAACAGGAAAAGGTCATTATTTTTCCAAAGATTGTCTCCCATATATCACCCCATTTTTTTTAAAATTGTAACTAATTTAACTTTTTGTATTAATTTTGCCTAATTGAAGCAATTGTTTAATAATTTTTACATTGTGGTTTGATTGTCATGACAATTAAGCACATTTCCCCTTATTCTCATTATCATAACCCATCATTTTAGTGAATCACCACTGCAATAATTACTGTAAAATATACATTGGTGGCCAAACGTTTTGAATAATTAAGATTTTTAAATATTTTTGAAAGAATTAGCGTATTCAATAAATCCTCACTAATTATGTATTTAAAAATAAAATAAAACAGAAACACATAATGTGAGATATTACTACAATTTAAAATAACGGTTTTCTATTTGAATTTCTTTTAAAATGCAATTTATTCCTAAAAGTAGCATTACAAAATATAGTAGCAGCTTTATTTTTATTTTACCAAAAAATCCACAGTTTGATATAATTAATATAGATATTACATTGTTTTTTATTTAATTTTTTTCTGGTAATGAGAATTTGTGGGCCAGATGTGTTTATGTAATTAAATTATAATTGTTTATATATGAATTATAATGAAAATGTCATGCAATTTTTATTAATTTATGCAAAATGTTGGTGATCTTTCTGATCTTTCTTTTGATTTTTGTGGTTAAATATGACCTGGGCATGTTCTTGTTTTTGTGTGATTCGATCAGGCGCTGTATGTAAGACCAGGAAGAATTATGAGAAATTCTGCATTTAAATAAAGTAAATTAAGTAAAGTGCTCTAACACAGAACCACCATTGATCAGCCTCTTCCATTTCTACTTGCATTTCTAATTTATTTAAATTCCATCAGTGCTAGTGACAGGACGGGGAATGAATGCCCCTGGGGTGATGTGAATGTAATTTGCATATTCACTGCCACATTTGCCAAAGTTATAACCTCAAATTTTGAACATTTCCAGTCTAAAAATCCACAGACTGAACCTTGACCTGTTGTTGAGCGGCAGACGGCACGGCACAGAGTCTCTGATGCAGGAGCCTGTTCCAGGATCAGCAGGCTCTACGATGACGAACGGCCTCTCCTCCAGAGTAACCACACGTAAGTGCTGGGAGTCATCCAGAGGTTTGAGGAACGGGCCGTAACGGGACCAGGGCGGGTAACGCAGACGCAGCACACCATTTTCCCACCAACCTACCTACAACAATAACAAGTTGCCATTAAAATGATACAAAAACATTTCTGCGACCCCAGACTGATGCAGAGTACTTCATAATGGTACTTTGAAGAAGTTAAATGATTGGTGTTGGCATCAGTTTGCTAATTGACATTCTCAAGACAGACTGTGGATGTAGTGCCAACTGTATTAAGTAAGAAACTGAAACTGACGAACATCTTCCTAAGTGACAGCTATTTTACCTTTCATCAAGTCACGTAAACCCAAACCTTTCAAAGCTACTTCAGCATGGCACCTTTTTAACTTCACTTGATTGCCAATACCAAGCGTTAACCATCTGTCAGTGAACATGACAATTAAATATAATAAAAAAGACTTGTTCTTGCTCGACAATAAATTATTTAATATTTCTGCAGCTCCACTGGCACGCTTGTGAAACCAGTCATTTCAAACTGACAAAAAGAGCATGAATAACCAATATACGTTCCAGAATTTCCCATGGCTTATTGACATTTGCCATTGTATTGTATTACATACAATTGTCATAGTAAAAACAGGAAAATTGTGAATTATACAGTAAAACATAAATACGCATATAAAAACATAAAGGTAATCAGTGCACAAAACTCTCAGTGCACAGTAAGTTGATCATTTTGCTGCATTATATCAAAAGTATATGTACTAAACATAGTACTGAATATAAAAATCAAGGATAGTTATCGGGGGTTAAAGCATAACAAAATACAATCCTGAGCCTGAACCATTGGGGGGGTTAGGCGGAGGGCATGCAATGACTGTGGCAACTTTAACATTTGAAAGGATACTATGGCAAAGTTATTGCTTTCCTTAGTCAAACTGATTTTTTTATGAACATATGGTTGGCCTGAAGAACAAAAGCTTGGAAAATTAAGAACTATATCACCACTTATCGACACTAGGGGTGTGCCAATACACTTAGCTCACGAGACGAGACAAAATACAGATACTTGCGGTTCACTAGGAATGAGACAGTATTTTAATACTATTTTTCAGAAATTTTCAATGACAAAATATTTGTTTTTTAATTACAAAATGTAAAACAATGCAGCTGTATTTGGAAATATTTTAACTAATCTAGGGCTGTAAATAATGATTATTTTGGTAATCAAGTAATCTACTGATTATTTTGACAATTGAGTAATCTGATTTTTATTAACAAAAACAGACCTAAGTGAAAACCAGGCTTTAGTATCACTATTTATATATAAACTAACGATGAGGCAATAATAATTGGCTCAAATAAAAAATATCTAAACCAAGTAATTACATGGTTTTATTGAACAGCACAGTTAAAATACTGTCCTACAACATGTCCTCTAGACCCAATCCCCTCGCACCTTTTCCAAGCAATTTCTCCCACACTCTTACCAGCACTCACACACGTTATCAACACATCTCTCCTCACAGGCATCTTCCCCACTGCATTCAAACAGGCTCGGGTTACCCCACTGCTCAAAAAACCTAAATTAAACACTTCTCTTATAGAAAACTACAGACCTGTCTCTCTCCTTCCATTCATAGCCAAAACACTTGAACGAGTTGTCTTCAACCAGGTCTCATTGTTTCTTTCACAGAACAACAAACTGGACGCTAAACAGTCAGGTTTCAGGAGTGGCCATTCAACTGAGACTGCGCTACTCTCAGTCACTGAAGCCCTGCGAATTGCAAAAGCTGATTCCAAATCATCAGTTCTCATTCTGTTGGATCTGTCTGCCGCTTTTGACACTGTCAATCATCAGATCCTCCAGTCCACGCTCTCATCACTGGACATCACTGGGATTCCACTTCGCTGGTTTGAATCCTATCTCACTGGTCGGTCTTTCAAGGTGGCCTGGGGAGGGGACTTTGGTATCCAAAGCTTATCAGTTGGTCACTGGGGTTCTCCAGGGCTCGGTTCTTGGACCCCTCCTCTTCTCCACATACACTTCATCACTGGGTCCCATCATACAGGCACATGGTTTCTCCTACCATTTCTACGCTGATGACACACAGCTCTATCTCTCATTTCGACCAGATGATCCAACGGTAGCTGCACGGATCTCAGGCTGCTTGGCAGACATCTCGGCATGGATGAAAGAACATCACCTACAGCTCAACCTGGCAAAGACTGAGCTTCTTGTCTTCCCTGCCACTCCAACTCTACAGCATGACTTCACGATTCAGTTGGGTTCATCAACAATTACCCCATCAGCTTCGGTCAGAAATCTTGGTGTAATCTTTGATGATCAGCTGACCTTCAAAGAGCACATTGCGTAGACTGCTCGATCTTGCAGGTTTGCACTTCACAACATCAGAAAGATCAGGCCCTTTCTGACAGCATGCTGCACAACTTCTTGTCCAGGCCCTTGTCATTTCTAGGCTGGACTACTGCAATGCGCTTCTGGCTGGACTTCCATCAAACACAATCAAACCTCTACAAATGATTCAAAATGCAGCAGCACGACTGGTCTTCAACAAGCCCAAAAGAGCACATGTCACACCTCTCTTTGTCTCCTTGCACTGGCTACCAGTTGCAGCTCGCATCCAGTTCAAGACACTGAGGCTTGCATATAAAACAACCACAGGGTCAGCACCCACCTACTTCCACTCACTATTACGAATCTACATCCCTTCCAGAAGTCTAAGTTCTGCTAGTGAGCGACGCCTCGTGGTACCATCACAGAGAGGCTCAAAATCACTCTCCAGAACATTCTCGTTCACCATTCCTGGCTGGTGGAATGATCTTCCCACCCCCATCCGGAATGCTGGATCCCTGTCAATCTTCAAGCAACAACTGAAAACTCATCTCTTTCAACACTACTTGACTTCATCATAAAAAAAAAATTACAAAAAAATATTTTTCTATATCTTCATCTTTCTCTTTAACTTTCTCTCCTTCCCTTGCTAGCTTGTATTTATTTGAACAATGCCTGAGACTTGTTGTTAGGGGCACTTCCTCTGTCTGTTTGCCTCTTCAAGTTTAATCGCTTTATGTATTCCCCAATTGTAAGTCGCTTTGGATAAAAGCGTCTGCTAAATGACTAAATGTATATACATAATGTAATATGTCTATACATAATATGAATATAACCAACTTAAACGTGCTATACTGTATGTACGTTTTTGACTCTACTAAGAGCATAAAAATACCATAATATATTTGCAGATATTTAAGAAACATGCTAAGTTAACATACTTGTTTATCTGAAAAACAATGCTACAGTCAGTTATTCTCCTTTGAAAATGTGCGTTCCGGTCCGGAATGTCGGTTTGTGTTTTGGTTTGTGAAACCCGCCCACTGCCAGTTTACCCAATTGTATTTCGGCACGCAGGGTTGCCAGTTGGACTGCAATACCTAGTTCAATCCTAAATACAGCACCTTTAAGTAAATTATGTATTATAACAAATGCCTGCAGAGGGTGCAGTTGTGGCTAAAAGGTATACAGTTCCGACCGGAAATTAACAATAAAATTAATTTTCTACCTTTTATATAGTGTTTTATTAACGTCTACACCTACCCCAACCCTAAACCTACCCCTTACAAGAGTGAAACAAATTGTAATTATTGTTGTACAGTGTGACAAAAATGATGCTGTATTGATGTGCGCATGGCCAGTAGCGCCATACGTATCCGTTCTAGCCTTAACCCGTTTCACTTTACAGCGTGATTAAAAGTTTAAATCCATAAAATTGTTATATTTGGCCACATGCAGAAACTGTTATTTTTAAATCGCGATGTACAATTCATGGCATAGGCTCGGGGCGGATTTAGTGAATTGGGGGCCCCAGGCAAATATAGGAATGGGGCCCAATAAATTTGCCCACATTTAGCAGACACTTTTATTCTTTCATGTTGTAGACCACGAAATAGCAATTGATTTACTGTTGAGATAGAAGTTTTAACAAAAAACAAAAAAATGTAAATGATTAAACTTACAATTGAGCTGAATATTTATTGGGTGGATTTTTCGCATGGGTCTGAACAAAAACTGCACACTGGATTATTGAAAATGCACATTCATTCTCTGCCAGTAGGAGGTGCCTTTGGAACATCAGAAATATAGCAGTTTCCCCAGTAACGGCTTTGAACAAAGCAGCGCTCAGCTCATAAATTATAATTTATGAGGTCAAATGAAAATGCCATCGAAACTTTTCTGAAGACAATCGGTTCCCTTCAGAGGTTCATTCATACAAAAACTTGAATTAGGGAGAATGAGAAAAGTGTGAACAATATAGCCTATATTGACAAGGAAAGTCCACTGATGAGTTACCAGCATAAGTCTACATTTAATTTTTGTAATATTAACTTAGGGCTGTCAATCGATGCAAATATTTAATCGCAATTAATCGCATGATTGTCATGAGTTCATTTGCGAATAATCGCAACTTAATGGCACATTTTAACTGTTCTAAATGTACTTTAATTTAAAACTTTTCAAGTTTTTAATACTCTAATCAACATGGGCATGGACAAATATGGATGCTTTATGCAATATATGTTTATTATTAGTAAAACCATAGTTAACAGAGCATGAAAAGTAGACATGTTTCTAAGGTCATAGATGTTTTTCAAAGAAAGTGTTCATGTCTATTAGACACATGAAAAAAAAGAACATAGAAATACCAGGTTCCTATTACTTGTCTTTATTTGAACTGAGCAATTTACTGACACAAGCCTGTTTACATTTCCGCACGACAGGGCAGCTCACTTCTTCTGAACATGCAAAATATACATTTATTATTTATTATTACATTTGTTTGCCTCTCAGTGCCACATACTGTAGCCTATTTTGATGCAGCTAAATTCTCAATAAAACTGTTTTCACTGATATATTTTATTGTTTCTGTTGTCAGACAACTGGATGAATATAAAATAATGACTGAAACGCGATCCATTAAGACTACATTTAAGCTCTTCCTTCCGAAATGTTAATCTGCACAAAAATCCTGATTTATAGCCTAATCGTGCCATCGTCCGATAAAATCAAATAGGCAACACATAAGATAAAGACAATAGCTGAGCTATGATTTCGGCTATAATTGCATGTAAAATTAGAGAAGCAATATATCTGTGTTTTAACTGAAAGCGCAGCTCCTTTCAGTCGCTAATGTAAAGAGGTCTGCGCGCGCTCTGAGCAGAGCAGTCGCAGAGAGAGAGAGAGAGAGAGAGAGAGAGAGAGAGAGAGAGAGAGAGGGTGTGCGCGCTGGGAAAGAGAGACCTCGCGCTCATGCGGCAGTCAACTTCAGATACATAATATTTTAATTTGCTACAAGCAGGATACACAAGAAGCACGTTCAACTCGGACACGCAGACGGTTGTCGTGGTAATAAACATTCGCATTTTACGTTCGCAAAAAGCATTTTAGGGGGCTCTTGGCTTTTGAGGGCCCAAGGCAATCGCCTACCTTTGCCTAATGGGTAAGTCCGCCCCTGCATAGGCTATTTAGACATAGGCTGATGTATTCTCCTGTGTTGGCAAAGGTTTATAAATGATATACGTTACAAATCCAATGAGATAATGAACACTGTTTTCCCAGATGAGCTTTAAGCATTTCAACACAACATATACAGATGAAGAGTTTAACCCTTTCACACATACAGTCTTGACTGGTAAATTACCGGTAAGCTACCATTAAGAGATCATGTGTGAATAGGACCTTTTCAAAAAATCCTGGTAAATTTGTTCTAGGAGTCATATCGTTCTTATGGAGATGACATGATTACTCTGAGTTATTTACAAAGCTCCGCTGATTTTAAATTAGTTTTTCTATGTAAATATGCGCTAGATCAGGGTTCCTCAACTCTTTCCCTTTAGTTGGAGTTTAGCTCCAACCCTGATCAAACTCATCTATCTGTAATTTTCTAATGATCTTGAAGACTCTGATTAGCATGCTCAGGTATGTTTGATTAGGGTTAGAGCTAAACTCTGCAGGAGTGGGCCAGATTTGAGGATGACTGCGCTAGATGGACATCTTTGACCATTGCGCCTCCCAGTTTTTTTTGCACTTCTCCCGGATACTTTTACTGGATTGTTATGCATGTCTCGTGTTTATAAGAGCAAAACAATTCTGATTGCTAGTAATGTTAGTTTGGTTGAGAGTAAAAGCTGTGCTCCTCTCATACCATTGGTAGGCGAACTCATGGACTCGAAAGGGATACGTTTTTTTTTTTTAATGCAGGATTATTTTTTTCCCGCAACCAAGCGCTGCACGCCAGAGATCCGGCACGGTGCCGGAGAACTTTAAGCCCTGAGTTATGTTAATAAACACCAAATAAGTTATCAAACAGATTAAAAAATTCAAATTCCAATGACTACAGCACCACTGAGACCTTCATTTTCATAACACAGCTTATACATTATAATGCAATTTAAAGAATTGTGTCGATGCAACTTTTGGTCTTTGCACAAATTGTATTGTAATATAATGTGAATGTGTATATATTTATTCTTTGATGCACTTCAGTGCCTTCTGTATGCGAAACATGGTTCGTTTCAAATGCATTCTTCACATTTAGTTTATATTGCATTTAAATGGCAAGGCAAAATGTGAACTCACTTGGGAGCTGCATTTAAAACAGTTTAATGATAACCATGAATATCTAAACACATTTAAGCAATACAAATGGCTCCACCCCTACCTCCTCCCAGCCTCTTCCTGCAGTGTAGGAGATAACATCCAGGAGCGGATTTGCCAGATAACCATCATTATTAAAGGAATAGTCCCGTCCAGATAGAGTTATGTTACTGAAGAACCTGCAGGAGGAGAAGAGGGAAAAAAGATCAGGGTGATAAAGGAGGAGTCTGAGTGAAAGTGATAAAGAGAAGGAGAGAGAGCAGCGAGAGATAAAGAGTGATAGATGGGAGTTCCATTAGTCACCTCTCCACTTGGGGGTTTGTGTGTGATTTGTGCTGAATGCTAAAGGGACCCTTAAGCAAACCTTCTCTGCTGAACATTAAACAGAAATGACAACACTGCATCTCAATGAACATAAAAAAGAAATTAATTTACAGAATGGCCGAAAACTCAGGGTAAAACTGCCTAACCAAATGAATGAATCGATGAATTAATAAAGAAGAAGATCGACAGTATGGAAGGATTAAAAAACAAAACGAGAACGTAAAGCTGAATTAATTAAATAATTAATGAACAAGCTAAGTTTATAATGAAATACAAAACAAGTTGATGAATTAATGAATAACTAGGGTGAATATACTGTAACTGTTAATGGATCAAAAATATATTGGAAGAAAGGGTAGACGAATGCATTGATGATTAAAAAGATGAAGAGTGCTGAAAGATGAACTTCAGGAATAAATGAACGAATATGAAAGAAAAATGGGATAGATGAATGGATAAAAAATTAGTAGTTTAAAGGGTAAAATAATGAATGAATGAAACTGTATGAACATTAAATAAAGGACAAGACTGAATCTCTGTAAAAACAGAATGACCAAAAACTCACAGTATAACTGCCTAACCAATTGAACTAATATAGATGAAAATAGACAGTATTGAAGGAAGGAAAGAAAGAAAAAGAATGAAAGAAAGAACTTAATGAATGAATGAATGAATGAACGAACAAACAAGCAAAATTCTAAAAGAATGAATGGATGAATGAAAAAAAATGTATGGATATATATATTGCACTGCGGTTAAAAGGAGCAACATAACTCATATAGAATAGATAAAACTAAATCATAGAATGGGTGTGGCGTCAGGCTAACTAGATTTTATTGAATTCATAATTAATAAAAAAATTTCATCACGACCTCTATAAAGTACTGTAAAAAGGAAATAAGATAGTAGAGCAGTTTGTGATGCATTTTGGAAACAGGCCCCTGGACTAATGCGCCTGGCTTGCGTCTCAAAGACTTACTGCACACATATTCTGAATCTTGAAAATAGAATTCTTAAAGATTAATATAGATTAATCTAGTATGATTAATATGAAGATATGTTATATTATAACATAGATTTATATTTATCATAGATTCATAGATTAATAAAAAATGAAGAGTAGAATAGAAGGTAAAAAGGATATTAGAATAATAAACAAATAAGAAAAAAAACGATTAAATATAAAATTGAAGAATAGCTTAAAGGGTAAAATAGTGAATGAAGGAAGGAAGGAATGAAGGAAGGAAGGAAGAAAGGAATAAGCAGATAGTTAAAACGCGGATGGATATATAAATGACTGAAATTAATGTATTTATGGAATCAAATATGAAAAAAAACTAATGAAAACATTAATGTCAGAATAAATAAAATTTGTATTTATGTTTTCACTGTTTATGAAGAAAAATTGTGATGGAGGGATGAAAAATAAAACAAGGGTAAAGTCAAACCTCAGAGGAATGAATCGATTAATCTATGAAAGAGGAACTGGGTGGATGGAGGATGAATGACATGACCTAAGCCAGGCACCGCAGCCAAGGCTACGATTGCACTATTATCGCACTTCCAGATCGGCGGCAGGACACAGCAGTCATCTCGTCAGTGGCTTGTTTTCAACATTCAGTGTTTGGAGCTCTTATGATGCTGCAGAAATGCTCTTGTTAGTCGCCATGACAACTAGGAGCACGAGAGTAGCACCAAAACTCTGGAACAGACACCAAACATGAACATCGCGACAGAGCAATCTTTCTCCCCTGCGCGTGCAGAAGCTGCTCCTCTCGTTGGGCATTCGTCAGCAGTTTTCTTTTCACTGGTGATGCGGTAATGGCCAGAGAAAAAAACTCTTTCAACCAGCTCATTTTTCATTCTTTATTTCAGCCCGTCATTGCACGGGACGCTAGGCTCGTTTTTATGAGACATGTCTCATAAGTCTTTCCACTTCTGTCTTTGAGAGACATTGTACATAATATCTGATCCATAATTTACGGCAGACTCTATATAAGAGATTATGTTCATTTCAAATCGCCGGCTGCAATGACGGCTATAGCAGGCTTCTGGTTTAATGCCGCGTTTAATAGAACGTGAGTAGTATTGCTTAGCCAAACTTCATTCCTCCATCTCGAAACGGCACTCTAAACACTTTTAGATATACGAAATGGAGCTCTGTTCATTTTTCATGCACACTCAGAAGGGAACCATAATCGAGTTTACAAATCGCTCTTAAACTTCTTCGATCCGTCACACACGATATCTGCCACGGATCGGCAATTAAATAAACAGTCCAATCCGGCGTAATGAATTTATCCGGCGCTCATTTGCGAGAGTGCTATGGAGAGTGTGACAATCTTAACCCCGAGTCGGCAATGCCAGCACTCACACTTCCCTCGTTCCCTCGCTCTAGACCCCTGCAAGGTTGTCATAGCAACACAGCCATTGACATTACATGTGTTCCGCTAATGCCTTACATTGTGGGGTGAACAAACAACCTAAAGCACAGCACGTAGCGGAATACAGATGTCACTTGTGTCATCACAATGAAGACGAGAAAGAGAGAGGCAGGAAAAAGGGAGCGTGAGCCTGACACAAAATGGAAACGTAGCAGAGATGTACTGTCACATGGAATGTGAAATGAAAAGGCCTGGAGACACAAGAAAGAGGAGGCAGGGGGAACATTTGTGTGGCACACACACCAGGACAGGATAAGGAGAGATGCGGAATGTTTAAACATCAGAGAGGTGTTTAAACATCAGAAACATTTGAGGGGTTTTAATGTGTCCATTAAAGCGGCATTAGTATGGTGATGAGCAGAGGCATAATGTCTGTGTGTTTGTTTGAAAGAGAGAGTATCTCAAAGCAGTATGGCTGTATACAACAGCAATATGGTTACCCTATGAGGGAACGTCATAAAGAGAGAGGCTGTTCCAAAACCTAACAAGACCTAGACAGCATTTTTGCGTTCAAAATGTTCAAAAAGTTTATTTAAATGTCCAAAAATGCTGTTTCCGTAAGATTGTTCAAGCTCACCCATGATGCCTAAAATGTAAGTAGGAACATTCAAATATGCCTACTAAATTCCAAAAATGCCATCTAGGAATTAATGTTCGAGCTCAAGGGTGATGCCCCAAAAATGCTTTCTAGGCACATTTAACATGCCTATCATGCGCAAAAAGGGCTTCTTGACAGGAACAAGGGGCAATGCAAGACGCAAGTGCAATGGTCACTCAGATCCATCTAGTGCAATTTTACATTCAACAATGGAAAATCAGTGCAATGGAATGCAAAAAAAAGAGTTCTGTTTGAACTGTCCTTAACGATGCCCAAAAATATTGTCTATGAACATTCACCCAAAAAATGCTGAATGTTGAGAACATCTGGGTTGGAGCATTCAAAGACATCCATGTTGCCCAAAACTTGTTAATGTAGGAATGTTTGAAAGCACCGATGATGTAACATTTGCATGTGCCTAATACCTTAAAATAATGTGTCTATGATCCCCAAAAATATTGGTTAAGGACAAGCAATGTGTCCAAGCTGGCCGAAAATGGAGTTTGTAGTAACGGTCTAGGTTGGAATCTTCAAACACATTATGGCCAAAAAAAGCAGACAATGTAGAAGCATTCAAATGTGCCTGTGATGCCCCAAAAGGCCCATACGGTTATCTAAAGCTGTCTTGACAGGAACACTCTACCAATGCCTAAAACTGCTGTCTATGAACATTGCTGTCTATGAAAACCACTGCTTAAAGGGATAGTTCACCCAAAAATGAAAATTCTGTCATTAATTACTCACCTTCATGTCGTTCCAAACCCGTAAGACATTCATTCATCTTTGGAACACAAATTAAGATATTTTTGATTAAATCTGAGAGCTTTCTCACCCTTCACAGACTGACACGAGGCCCAGAAAGTTAGTAAGGACATTGATAAAAATAGTCTTATGACATCAGTCGTTCAGTCCTATGACATCAGTCACACTTTTTGTGTGCAAAGAACAAAAATAATGACTTTATTCAACAATTTTAAATTAGGGATGCATCGATCTGATACTCTGGATCGGTATCGGCTCCGATCCGGTCATTTTCTGCGGATCGGGTATCGGTGAGATGAGACCGATCCAAATCCGATGTTGTGCGTATACTATTCTGTGTTGTTGTTAAGCCCCACGAAAACCACATAAAGCACCATAAAGTGTTCGTGCACTATATTTCAAGTGTTCTGAAGCTGTTCCATAGTTTAATCCGAGGTACAGATGAATATTTAAGTCGTTAAATTCAAGTTAACATAATCTCTTCTCTCCGCTACGGCTGTCTGTCATCCTCCGTTCAGCATTCATACTGCGCGTTGCGTTTGGTTACTACAGTCAAACTCTCTTCAAGAGCGCACAGTAACTGAGGTTTAAAACTGTTAAAAGAAAAGGCTCAATAAACTAACGCACAGATTTAATACAGTGCTTATCAATATCTCTTCCCGCTATGTTTTTCTTTTCTATGCGGACTCAGAGGGCTGCGCAGCCTGTGTGCTGTGATTCCGTGTTGTTTCAAGAGCATCATTCTGCGCACGGGATGTGCATTGCACCGCTCTGTATTGAGCCTTTTGTTTTACAATACTTTACAATAATAGTCTTTCTTGTTCTGTCCTATCTATCATATGTTGCTGCCTTATTACTGTGCTATACATTAAAAAATATATATTTTAATTTTATAGTATATATTTATCTGTAAATGTATTTGCTTGTTTTTTCATGAATGTATTTTATAATACAAAGACCAGACTTAGTCGTACACTTATTCACTTTTATTTGTAAATAAAAATGTTTCACTAGGTTTTATAAAATTGTTGTGCACCCATGATTTTTCTAGAGTATCTTTTGCTGCTGAATTATCCACTAAACTAGTTTATAATAGTGTTTTTGTCAAAGATTATGATTATATATATTTTTATTTGGTATTATATATATATATATATATATATATATATATATATATATTAGGGATGCACCGAATGTTCGGCAACCGAAATTGTTCGGCCGAAAATAGGAAAAAAAACTCTTTCGGTGTTCGGCCGAATAAGCGAAAATACCGAATAATTTGTACCGAACAATGACGTAACGCGATCAAATAGAGGCAAGCACTAATGCAGCAAACACGTCTGCAGTGTGGAAGCATTAAAACTGTACGAGAGAGAGACGCAGACATCATTACAAGCACGAAACACAGACAGCGAGAGACTGCTTAGCTGCTTCTCATGTCTCCGATGAGAAGAGGAAGGGGTGGTTGTTGCTGGTTACTGTGATGATTGAAATCGTGAAATGGATTAGCAAATAAACTACAGAATGTTATGTTTTCTAAAACACGCACGAATGGCATGTATTCAAACAGCGCTGCACGAGCTCGCGGCGCCAGGGTTCAAAGTCCAAAGCGCGAGGAAATTCTGCGCTGAAACACTTACTCATCATTTGCTCATTTTTATATTTTTTTTAAAGGCGTGTGACAATGTGATACGTGTGACAAACATCTTCCCAAATTCGTAATGAGATATATCTGAGAAATATCTGCATGCTGTTGTCAACAAACAGATGCAATGAGGTCTTCCTGGTTGCTGCATATTTCTGCCAAAATAAAAGCTCCATCAACATTCATAAATGTTAGTATTGTAATATATATTACAATAACGTATATATATATATATATATATATATATATATATATATGGTTTAAAAAACAAAGCAAGTTTATTTCACAAAAATGAAGTTAAGACTGTTAAGAATATGACTGAATAAAATATAAGGCAAGGCTATTAAATAGCAGTCCCAAACTCATTATTGTTAATACAATTAAGTTGGTATGAGCCACCACATTCATTTAAACATATAGCCAACAAAATGACACAAAGTGAAAATAACATGGTATTGTTGGGTTATGAAAACAACCACGCTGACTGTTAATGAAAAGTGGAAACTGCTCCTGAATAGAATGAATATCATACCGTCATGCAAATCCTTCACAGCTAACACACTGCTGTCAATGCAATGCTCTCGGATTTCATCAAAAATACCTTAATTTATGTTCCGAAGTTGAACTAAGGTCTTATGGGTTTGGAAGGATATGAGGGTGAGAAATTAATGACAGAATATTCATTTTTGGGTGAACTAACCCTTTAATGAAATACATTAGGTCACAGCCTTCAACTATATGACAAAAAATGGTCAATTTAGGAATGTCTAAAAAGAACAGATGATGGAACATTTGCAAGTGCCTAATGACTAAAAATACTTTTAGGAAGATTTGAACATGCTCACAATGCCCCAAAACTGTGGGATCCTTTAACTGCATCAAAAGTATGGTGCCCAGAAGTGGTCTATGTAGAAATGTTTGAAAGCAGTTGCAATGCAAAAAAAAAAAAAAAAAAATCCAGGTAGAAATGTTCAAATGTGTGTATGACAGCCAAAATGGCAGTCTAAGAATGTGCAGCTGCACAAAAAATTATTTGTAAAAACAGTCTAAGTAAGAGTGCCCATGATGCAGTTTGAATGCAGCCGTGATGCCCCGAAAAAATCAATCTGTAAACATGTTTAACCATGATATTTGCTAAATTTGATCCCAAAAATGTTCTAGGTGGGAATATTTGAGTGCATCTACAGTATGATGCTCAAAAAAGAAGCATATGCAGGAAAATACACACACACATTAATAATGCTACACAATTAGGAATATTTGAATGCACCCCCACAGGAAAGTTCCAATGTGCCTGTGATATCCAATGAAAATATAGTCTAGATAAGCAGCTCACAACCAAAGAGAGAGAGAGGGGAAGTTGGCAAAGTTGGCTGAAGATGTCAATACTGCTGCGACATCCTGCACAGACAGCATGAGTTAATAGGAGGAAGTGGGCGTAAGAGTGAGTGAATGAGGGATGGAGCAGACCTTGAGTGAGTGAATGAGTGAGTAAGATTGAGTTTGAGTGTGTGTGGGTGAAGCCGGGTGGCTGCGAGATCAGTTCCATTGGTGACAGTCTGTGATATTTCCCTCTGCATTCAGTGCACCATAACCAATTATCCTATTTACATCCAAAACGACACTGCATGCATGCCTCTTTAGAGCCGCCCACAGGGGCAAGACGAGAGTGGAGAGGAAAAATGAAGGGATGAGACAGTGGGGGCAAACAAAATGGTGGGAGAAAAGGAGGGGGACAGGAAAGAAGGCGTGCGGGAGAGAGCGAAGAGTATGAGTTAAAGAGATGGAATTAGAGTGGGGACAGTAATGTCGACATGATGAGAGAGGAGAATTATTATGAAAGAGTGCAAGGACTGAGAAATGCACGGGCATAAAAGAGTGGGAGGATGTGAAAAAGAGACTAAAAGAATGATAGAAAAATGAGTAGGGGGATTTGAGAGACTAAAAGAAAGCAAAACAATGAGAAACGAGAGAGAAAATGACCCAAAAAGAGGATGAAAAGATTGAAAGGAGAAAGGCGATGAAGGGTGAATAACAGTGGGCAGGAGTACAGGTGAGCATTCATCACACTCCATTAACTTAAACAGTGACAAAAAGTTAGCAGTAGGGGGCAACAGGTCTGTTGCAATATGCTTACTCATAGTAATGCCAGTGCTCTCGTCTCCTGCACCAGCCTCTAATGACTGATTTAGGAACAGCTCTACACATCTGTTTCCTTATTTAATCTGAAGTGACTGCATTATACTGTTCCCAGAGCAGACATCATAAAGTGTGACGGACAGAGACGAATCTGTATAATATACAGTAACCGTACGTGTAATATGTGAACTAGTGCCATTGATTGGACTGCAGATAACACTGGGATATAATGAGGACAAATAAATCTAAATCAAAGCGGTATTTCATTATTTCATCAACTCAAAAGTGGATTGTAGATGAATTCTATACATACTAGCAGCTTTACCTTTCCATTATCCAGCTGACCGCCATTTATAATAATCAATTCAACTTCACTAATACATGACCAAAAGCTCAAATATCAAGCATGGATGGTTCATAGCACAAAGTTTGATCAATATCAATCAAAATAAGCCAAGAGACCGCATTAATCTCACCATACTTAGCAGGCTTTCATATATTTCAAATTTAAATAAAAAACAAATGAAAGAAATAGAAATCATCGTTTGCTTAAAGAAAAGGCAGCCTATTTGTAGGCGCATTGAAGGGATAGTGCAGTCATCATTTACTCACCTGCATGTCATTTCAAACCTGTATGACTCTTGATAGAATTAAAGCTAATGGGGTCCAAAAGAACGCTGTCTTTGCATCGTGCCATTATTTTCATGCAAATTTCCCCCAAATTCTCATTATCACAGCGTGGCAAAAACTCTCATTAACGTACGGTGAAACAAATAAAGGAATATTATTTAAATTGTAAGGTAATTTAATGAGTACCTAATGAGAATCCCCATAGAAAATAATGAGAATTACAAATAAACTCAAAAGTAAAATATACTGATATATCTCTGTAATGAGAACGTGGAAGAAAAATATGGTCATTTGTCATTAAAATAATGTCACAGTGTCACAATCTTAATAGTTCTAAAAATAGGCAATATGCAAAGTATAATGTCCTAAGTGTTTTTGTTTATTTTCGAACTGAAATATGATCCTTCCTGACAACCATCCATTTAAAAAACTAAATTAGAGAACAAAAAAATGTACTCTGTGACTAACCTACAAAAAGCTATGCAGTATGTGCTGCTAATGGTGTCATATTCCCCCACTGCTTAAATCCAATATGAAAAGCATGAAGATCGGATATGAGTTTGTTCAAATCCACTTTGTAATGATTTCAAAATGCGGAAGAAAACAATTAAATGAGAGGGAAACAATGGAAAAAGCCTTTATGTAAGCACTCGTAAAGGATCTGTGATTCCATGCTCAGCGCTAATGAATAGAGATCAATGGGAAAACCTTGAGCAAAATATAGCAGCAGCTCTTAAAGGCTGTCCGTTTGCTCCCTGTTGGAATAGATGTTGCAATACTTTGAGGTAGAGAAGCAAATCCCTTTTCAGGCGAAGTGTAGAGAAATACATTTTAAAATATGGATCATTTTGATTACACCAAGTATGCAGATGTCACATCAAACTAAATCTTATGATTGATAACGGTCCTTGTAAAGTGGGCTTGAGATGAAAATGAACCAGCAGGGTCAGCTAACCTAACCTGATGGCATGTTTAAGTGATTGACTTTTGAAGGTGGTTAAAAGATTTCTGATTCTCTCAGTTCATGCCTGAGTGACATGAACACTTCCGAGAGAGCTCCCCGCACCATAAAGACTAGTCGACGGTGCTGTTTGAGGCCAGAGTTTTTTGGAGACTGAGTGATTTGTGAGAAGCATGACTGACAGGCAGCAAATCCCTGCAGTATGGGCTGTCAAACACAAATCAAATGCAGGTTAAGTTTTTGTCAATTTTGTGTGTGTGACTGAACACATGTGGCCTCATTGGGGTGATGGGTGAAAAGAGACCCAGGAAACAGACAACATTGGTTTTAGATACAGTCATCACAGTCACACTGTTTGGCACCGTTCTTTGAGTTTTGTACTGCAAGAGGGGAAACAGGAACTCGTTAGATTTTTTTTGTTTTGTTTTGCTGTTCGTGATGCACCCGGTTTAGGGCAATTTCCTCTAACAGTACAAAGTCAATGTAGTGTTCATACATAATTAACAGCAGTGATGCATGGCCTGAAATAAAGATTTCAGTTTGTGTTAGGAGTCTGTGTGGAGATATATTACAACAGAAATGTAATAAATATTTATTATCAAATGAATGCTTTAACAATTTTGAGTGGAATGAGTCAGGACTGCATTTGGGTCAGTACTTTTATTCTTTCAAATACAGCTGGAAATTTGCAGATCATGGTTAAATAAATACTTGTTCATGATTTTATAAAGACGTCAAAATTAAAATACATGATTTGTGGACCCAAGTTTTAGCTTACACTGAAAATAATTTGGTGGTAAAACTATTTTCATCCAGAAACAGCTAGTACATTTCACAAATAATTAAGAGAGAGTTTCATGTAACACATTAAATTAATCATGAAATGTTTAAGTAGAAAGACTGAAATAGTATTTTCTTGTAAAACATACTCCAATAAGCTTTTTATTTAAAACTTTAAAAAACAATAACATTTATATGCAAGTGTACTCCTAAATACAGACATGATTTACTTTTAAAAAAACAGAATTTGCTTTTAGTGCATATCTGCATTTATTTACAGTCTTTCTCTGCTGAAAAAAAGACTAAAACCTGAAACACAATCTTATCCCAATCCAATTCCTATTAGAAAGAGAAATGCCTCCAAATCTGCACTGGTCAAGTGATTTTATGAGAATTCAAAAGTTTGGGTGTCATTACAATCTATATATATATTATTTTTAAAAAGAAATTAAGGGCCAGATTTACTGAAAGCTTGCGCCAGTGCAAACAGTCTTTTAGTGTTAAAATAGTACTGTTAAGATTTACTAAAGATGCGCAGTGAAAAACTAGCGCTAAAAAGGCGACAGTTATTTTTGCGACTGACCCTATTGAATATGCATTTGTAGGAGTTTCCATTTCAGACGATACATTTATGGGAGGAGTATTCAAATTAATCATGCAACACGATTTACTTAAGTTTGAGCTTGTCAAATTACTGGCATTTGCGCCCTTTTTTAAAGTTTCAAGTTTGTTTTATTTATATAGCACATTTAAGACCAAAGTGCTGAACAAACAAAAACATAAAACACAGGACAACCCACAGATTCATAACATAAACTCACAGTGAATTAAAAGCTGAAGAAAGGAAATAGGTTTTGAGATGATTTAAAAACAGTCAAAGACTGTGCCGATCTGATGTAGGCTGGGAGGCTGTTTCACAGCCTAGGACCAGCAACCGCAAAGGCTCTATCCCCTCTATGCTTTAGCCATGATATGGGGACAGAGAGAAGTCTTTGATCACCAGACCTCAGATTTCGAGTAGGATTGTATGGATAAAGTTGTTCAGATAAATAGCTCGGTGCCAGATTATTTATAGATTTAAAAACATAGAGAATAATTTTGAACTCAATTCTAAGATGTACAGGTAACCAATGTAACGATTTCAGAATTGGAGTAACATGATCAAATTTACGTTGTACTTTGAGGAATTTAGCAGCTGCGATTTGTACTAATTGGACACGAGTGATGGAAGATTTAGAAATGCTGAAATAGAGAGAGTTGCAGTAATCCAAGCGAGTTGTAATGAGTGCATGGTTAGCAATCTCTAAAGTAAATATAAATATATTACATAATTTATAAATTAAAATATATTAAAATAGAAAACTGTTATTTTAAATTTAAATTTCACAATATTACTGTTTTTACTGTATTATTGATTATTGACTGTATTACCAACCCCAAACTTTTGAATGCCAGTGTATACTGTTTTTCGTTCTATTCCTTTTTAGATGAGACAGGGATGTACACCAAACAAAGCCGTGAATTTATCGGCTATCAATGAGATTTTCTCACCTGATTCTATCCGGTACCCTCTGTGTTTGATTTCCGTCCATCACGCAGTTCCCAGCAAAGCTTGTCCCTCGAGTCCCGCCATACTCTCTACGTAAAGCCATAGCACCGTGTGTCAATACTGACACACCCTTTGCAATTCGCCGTCGCGGCTCGTCCCTCCATCCCTGGGGTCGCACAGCAAACAGAGCCTTGGGTAGACCCTCAAGACCAAGTCCAGACAGAGCCGGGCCCACTGCAAACCACATATGTGAGGGAGTAGCCTGCCCTGATGCCCATGCAGCCTTAAAAATGTGCACCGCCTCTTCATGTGAGCAATATAACAGTCGCACCTGTAAAATGTGGCAGAGCAAAAAATTAATAAGTATTCAAAGGAACCACTTTTTCATTTTAAAGTCGACATAAAATCTAAATGGATTTACTTAATGCTCATCCATGGTTTTATTATGCATAATGATGAAAATAAGAAAAAAATAATTGTAATGTTTAATGAAAATGGAACTTGAGATAATTCTTTCTCAATAAATGTACTGATTTACTCTAAAATGTCCCATTAAAGGGATAGTTCACACAACATTTTTAATTCTGTCATCATTTTCTCACCCTCAAGTAGTTCCAAACCTGTATGAATGTCTTTGTTCTGCTGAACACAAAGGAAGATATTCTGAAGAATGTGGGAAACAGAGCAGTTCTGGGGCACCATTGACTTCCATAGTATTGTTTTTTCATACTATGGAAGTCAATGGTGCCCCAAAACAGCCTGGTTTCAAACTTTCTTAAAAATATCTTGCTTTGTTTTCAGAACAAAGAAATTCATACAGGTTTGGAACTACTTGAGGGTGAGTAAATGATGACAGAATTTTCAAATTTAGGTGAACTATCCCTTTAAGAAAGAAAAAGAAGAAGAATGTGATCTAGAAAATAATAGGGGTGGCACGGTACGCGTACCGAACCGTACGGTTCATGGGGCACATTCCAAATGGAAGTGATCATCACTATTTCCTTGGAGTGGAGACTTTGGAGTGAACAGGGCACATGTGTGCAATTATTTTGTCGTTTGAAATGCACTTGGCAAAGGGAGCGATCTAATTTCCTCATAATCTTCAACTGGGATGTTCCCGTGACAACGCAGCACGGTGTGTTTCAGCAGATGTCGCTGTTTTAATGTTATATGTATTTTTATTGTTAGCATAACTGTTGCAAATGAACATACATTTTATATTTTTAAGTTTATTAAGTTTTTTTATTTGTTTTGCTAAATAATATATAAAAAAACTAATATGTATACAACTTTTTAAAAATATAAAATGTATATTTTTTTTATGCCGCTGTCCGTCAGCGAATCTGCTGAAACACACCGTGCTGCGTTGTCACGGGAACATCCCAGCTGAAGATTATGAGGAAATTAGATCGCTCCCTTTGCCAAGTGCATTTCAAATGACTAAATAATTGCATGCACGTGCCCTGTTCACTCCAAAGTCCCCACTCCAAGGGGATAGTGATGATCACTTCTATTTGGAATTTGCCCCGTGAACCATACGGTTCGGTAAACGTACCATGCCACCCCTAGAAAATAAATATCATGCTGACTTTAAGAGATGCTTAAAATAAATAAATAAACGTATTACAATCATCAAGCTCAATCAGCTCTTTCTGGCTGCTCATGATACTTCTGTAATTTCAGAGATTGTCCTATCGGAACAGAGTGATCCGGTCAGCTTGTTATACATGCGCTAACTCGTGTTCTTCAAAATCCTTAGTGTGACCGAGAGTTTTTTTTGTAAACCTAAAACTATGGAAGAGGTGTACAAGGGATTTTTCTTCACATGTTTCAGGAAAAGGTCAGCGATGTCAGACATCTTGAAATTACTTTGATGTGCAGGGGTGTTGTTTTTCTTGCTGGAGATGGGTTGCTTATCCTACTTGTCAACATGTAGCCACAGGCTCCTGACAGGGAGATAAAACTACTCTTGAGGGTTGTTGACTGGTGACCTGCACTCCTCCAACAATTCCTACAGAATAACAACTGCAGCAAAAGTAGAAGTGTGGAATCAATAGACCTTCCAGCAGGGCGAGACTGGGCTCTGGCTACTGGACTACACCTCCAGATGTTTTTTTCAATGGCTATGGGTTTTATTTTCTGTGTTTTATGGGCAAAAATGAATGAAAATCTTTAAATATAAACATCTCCTTAAATACAATTCTGACACTTGCAGTTAATGACAATGCAAACCTCGACATGTTGGCACTGCAGATGGTTCAATTCATTCCCATTTTTAAATCAGAGGCTATTCAAAATTGTGCAAATCATGCAAAACTGTGATACAGGGTATTTAGGGTTGCAAAATTTTACTATGTATACCAAGTTAAAGTTTTGAATTTAAAAATAAATAGGTGAAAAGTTATTCAATTTTAATATTTGAACATTTACTGTAAATACAGCAATAATTATTCAAAACATATTTTACAAATTAATAAAAAAATAAAGCATTGAGAAAATGACAAAACAGCTGAACAAATGAATACATTACATGGAATAATTTATTGAATAGGTACCTCTTTGTAAGAACAACAGATTTTTTGTTTTTATTATTTCTTAACAAAAAATGTTGTCTCAAATTCTTGCATGTTCAAAATTTTAGGCCATGTAAGCATTTTGCCATCACTTGAATATCACTATGAATTGCATCAGCTGACATTTTCAGAGTACCACTGTTATGTGTTGTTTTTAACCCACATATATTGAACATTATTTATTAATGAATTGCTTTATACAACTGTTGCAATTCTCCTACGCTGGACCTCGGAGGGTTAACCACTTGTTAATGTATTATTCATTCAGATAGCAGTTTTGATAATGGAGCAGTTTACATTTACAATTTATCATCATGCTGGTCTTTTTGCTAAAGCTTATTAAAATAAATAAAGCTAGTAAGCTTATGTTTCAAAGCAAATCACTGGAGGCAGGGTTTTTACATTTATAACAAAGCTCGACGATAACATCTGCACTTTGATGTAGCGTGTCTGTTGGGCCCTTACAAAAACCAAGCTGATGTTTAATCACTGCGAGAAAAAGCAAAGAAGTTCCTATAACATTGCATCAAGTTGACCCCAATTTTTTCCTCATTCTTTTCCATGCGGGAACTCTGACAGGCACTTTGAATGTGCTCCTGTATCAGTCACTGATTAGGGTCTGAAAGTCTGGGTGCTTGGACACTGTGGAGAATTAATCAGTCAAGTTGTTGAACGTCGAGAATGTCTGCTGCCATGGCCAGTCCTCTGGGGAATTGAGTTGGCCACCTTTTGGTCAGATGGAAACTGTCATTTAATGTCACGCTGCTCAGTAACATTACGGATGCCATCTCCCCTTTCGTAGGTCACGCAACTCCTTCTCTTTGGGAGTCTTCACGTAAAGGCCAAAGAATGCAGGAGAGAGAGAGAGAGAGAGAGAGAGAGAGAGAGAGAGAGAGAGAGAGAGAGAGAGAGAGAGAGAGAGAGAGAGAGAGAGAGAGAGAGAGAGAGTAAGAAGAAAAAGAAAGAGTGGAACAGATACATGAGCGATGAGAGAGAAGGTTAATCGAGAAATCAAGCAGGGAATATGGAGGAAGTGACTTATACAACGCATGAGGAGCTTTACCTTATGTTGCTGATTTTGGAGTGCTATGGAATAATTGCTCTGGGGCATTAGAGCTGTCTTTTCTCTTTTCGTTGTCATATTCATATTTCTATAATTAACCGACTCTGATTTGGTAATACAGTTGTTAATTGTGCTGGTAGAGAAGCCACTTTGAATAAAAAAAGGGGAAAAAATGAAATAGGAGCCGATGGAGTGGGAACGATAGTTCAGTGAAAGGAAACGGAAAAAAAGAGAAGAGAATGAACTGGACAATCGCAATAGAGAGAAAGAGCTTCCAGTGCAGTTCACACAATTTATTGAATTATATGTAGATTTGAAAAAATTAACAGATTAAACAAGTTATTTGTGAAAACTTTGGAATGACAAAGATTTGGCCTTTTAAATGTGAGCTGTCCCAATAAAAAATACAATAAAAAGTCACTTTCTCTCTCTCTCTCTCTATAAACAATTACTATAAGATAATAACAATGAAGAGACAATTACAAGAATATAATATGATATGTCATTAAAAGCCTTCTATATTAAACTGGAAATAATCATTTTGGGATTTAAATAAAATTACTTAGAAAGAAAGAAAGAAAGAAAGAAAGAAAGAAAGAAAGAAAGAAAGAAAGAAAGAAAGAAAGAAAGAAAGAAAGAAAGAAAGAAAGAAAGAAAGAAAGAAAGAAAAAGATATTGGGATCTAAACATCAGATCACATTAAAGATTTCTAGGCTTTAGTTTTTTTAAACCTAGAAATAAGACGTAAAAGTGATAGTGAGATTTAGAGATTTGATTTGAATGAATAAATGAATGTCAAAACATCAGCAAATTTGGGATTTTAATCTGGAAATGAACCATTTGAACCATTTTAGAATTTAAAATGTTAAATACATTAATTAATAATCCTCCACTATTTCTATATAATTAATCAAGTGCAAGTAAAGTTGTAACAGTGATCATGTGACTCCTTTGTACAGACAGTCAGATGCTCTTGTTTCCATTGATGCTCAAGATGCTCTTTGATCATTCTCAGATCATGCTGGAGAACATGATCATCAGGTTTTACACGAGCTTGTTGAGTTCAAGCAGCTGCTCGAGTGCAGCTGTCATTAAAGCAAAAGAGAGACAAACCAAATACTATTCTGGTGTTTACTTTTAAACTAAAATGTTAACTTTTCACAAAATGTTTGTGCTGATAATAACATTTGTAAGTGAAATGTATTCAGTTACAAAAGCGTTCAAAATAGAAACATTTCTACGAGTGGTTTCAGATGCTCAGAATCAACTGCATTTATATTCTCACTTCTGACCTGTGCTTCATTCTCCTTCAGCAGCCTGCGTGTACGAGCCCCTCCCGGGTCATCAGTCAGGTTGAGCATCACCACGCTCTTTCTCTCCCAGCCGATGAAGGAGCCATCTATCATCCCCTCTACCATGGCCAGGAAGTCCTCATAGCCGTGGTGGCGTGTGGTAACCACAGAGAAAGCCGTCCAATCAAACTCCTCCAGAACTTCAAAAATAACCTCCAGCTGCAGGCCAGTGGAACACAAGAACTGCAAGTAGACGGAGCCACTCTCCTGAAAGAACAAAAAATGGGACATGGAGAAACTTTGCAACATAGTATTTTGCATAAACAGAGAAACTTCTGAAAGGACTAGGGGCATCACAGATTCCCTTTCCAGCCTAAATTTTCTCTGAACGTCTGTTCGTAGTTTTAGATCAGTCATCTACAAGCCCTTTGTTTCAGTATATCTCATTCATCAGGGTTTTCTCTTCCCTCCATTTTCCCTCTGCTTTCTTACTCATTCAGATCAATACAGTCATCCTTAATACCCACTCAGCATGACGTAAAGGATTCATTGCTATTCATAAGCCTGTGTTTCAGGTGACATTAGTGTCCTTGGCTGCTTTAGGATTCGAAACAGTCAGTTAAGCTTTGCTTCAGCTCATCTCAGCATCTTTTTTTCTATACCCCAGAAGGTGACCATTCCACTGTACAATCGAGGAGATTTATGACTGACATAAAGCCGTACTTCTGATAGTCAAAAATAGCAGGCTTAGTCTGACACTTTCTAATGCAACATAATCATGATCAAATATATCACGAATGTGGCATGACACCAGTTTTTGCTTGACACTGGCCATTAAATGAGACCTTTATAATTTAATTTATTTCTCAAAAATTCAGACGAGCTAAGTGTGACTTCTGTAGAACTTTAAAGGATCCTTTCTGGGCAGTATTTTGTGTATAATGCAGCTGCTAAAACAACACATTAGAGTAAATATTGTAATTGCAGCGATGCAAATTATACAGGTAAATCATCATTTGCACTATAGAAATAGTGGAACTATGGTGGAACTCTACTATAGAAAATATTTCATTCATTTAGTCATTTCAGACGCTTTTATCCAAAGCGAATTACAATTGGGGAATCATAAAGCGATTAATGAAGAGGCAAACAGACAGAGGAAGTGCCCAACACAAGTCTTAGGCATTGTTCAAAGAAATACAAGCTAGGCGTCAAGGGAAGGAGAGAAAGGTAAAGAGAAAGATATATAGTTTTTTTTTTTTTTTTTTTTATATGATGAAGTCAAGTATTGACAGAGAAGAGTTTTCAGTTGTGGCTTGAAGATGACAGGGATCCAGCATTCCGGATGCTGGAAGATCATTCCACCAGCCAGGAAGGTGACGAGAATGTTTGGAGAGTGATTTTGAACCTCTCTGTGATGGTTTTCGAGGCGTCGCTCACTGACAGATCTTAGATTCTGGAAGGGATGTAGATTCGTAATAGTGAGTGGAAGTAGGTGGGTGCTGACCCTGTGGTTGTTTTATATGCAAGCATCAGTGTCTTGAACTGGATGCGAGCTGCAACTGGTAGCCAGTCAAGGAGATCTTTCAAAGAGAGGTGTGACATGGGCTCTTTTGGGCTCGTTGAAGACCAGTCTGCTGCTGCATTCTGAATCATTTGTAGAGTTTGATTGTGTTTGATGGAATCCAGCCAGAAGAGCATTGCAGTAGTCCAGCCTAGAAATGACCAGGGCCTGGACAAGAAGTGTGCAGCATGCTCTGTCAGAAAGGGCCTGATCTTTCTGATGTTGAAGTGCAAACCTGCAAGATCGAGCAGTCTTCGCAATGTGCTCTTTGAAGGTCAGTTTTCTGATCATCAAAGATTACACCAAATTTCTGACCGAAGCTGATGGGGTAATTGTTGATGAACCCAACTCATCGTGAAGTCATCTGTAGAGTTGGAGTGGCAGGAAAGACAAGAAGCTCAGTCTTTGCCAAGTTGAGCTGTAGGTGATGTTCTTTCATCCATGCCGAGATGCTGCCAAGCAGCCTGAGTCTTCCGTGCAGCTACCGTTGGATCATCTGGTCATAGAGCTGTGTGCATCAGCATAGAAAGGGTAGGAGAAGCCATGTGCCTGTATGATGGGACCCAGTGATGTAGTGTATGTGGAGAAGAGGAGGGGTCCAAGAACCGAGCCATGGGAACCCCAGTGACCAACTGATGAGCTTTGGATACCTCCCCTCCCCAGGCCACCTGAAAGACTGACCAGTGAGATAGGATTCAAACCAGCGAAGTGGAATCCCAGTGATGTCCAGTGATGAGGGTGGACTGGAGGATCTGATGATTGACAGTGTCAAAAGCGGCAGACAGATCCAGCAGAATGAGGACTGATGATTTGGAATCAGCTTTTGCAATTCGCAGGGCTTCAGTGACTGAGAGTAGCACAGTCTCAGTTGAATGGCCACTCCTGAAACCTGACTGTTTAGGTCCAGTTTGTTGTTCTCTGAAAGAAACAATGAGACCTGGTTGAAGACAACTCGTTCAAGTGTTTTGGCTATGAATGGAAGGAGAGGACAGAGGTCTGTAGTTTTCTATAAGAGAAGTGTTTATGAGTAGGTTTTTTTGAGCAGTGGGGTAACCCGAGCCTATGAATGCAGTGGGGAAATGCCTGTGAGGAGAGATGTGTTGATATGATGTGTGTGAGTGCTGGTAAGAGTGTGGGAGAGATGCTTGGAAAAGGTGCGAGGGATTGGGTCTAGATGAGGACATGTTGTCGGATGGCTGGAGAGGAGAAGTGGATACTTCCTCAGTGAGGGGACAGAAGGAGAAGATGGGAGTGAGCAGTGGAAGTTGGTTGACTGTGTGAGTGAAGGTGAAAACTGACTACTGATTGTTTTAGTTTTGTCTGTAAAAAAAGTTGCAAAGTCATCAGCTGTTATAGAAGTGGTGGGAGGTGGTGGAGGGGGACAGAGGAGAGAATTAAAGGTTCTGAAGAGATTACGCATATCTGGAGCACTGTTGATCTTGTTATGGAAATGTGACGATTTGGCAGTGTGGACTTCTGAGGAGAAGGATGAAAGCAATGATTGATACATACTCAGGTCCGACAGATCGTTTGATTTTTGCCATTTTCTCTCTGCCGCTCAGAGTCTTGTCCGATGTTCACGAAGAACATCAGATAACCAGGGGTTAGAAGGGGCAGTTCGTGCTGGCCTGGAGGAGAGAGGACAAATGTCGTCTAGACAAGAGGTTAAGGTAGAGCATAAAGTGTCTGTAGCTGCATTCACATCCAGAGATGAGAAATGTGTAGGTGAGGGAAGAGAGGAGGATACTACAGAGGAAAGATGGGAGGGAGAAATATTTGAAGTGTATGTATGCCTTTAGATAAATTTACATAGAGAAACGTAAGTGTGAAGTGCTCTACGAGAATGAGGGCTTTGTCTGTATGCTTTAAAAACATCTGGGTTAAATACGCCTGGCTTATCTGCACCAAAGTATAGCAAGAAAATGCCTACTTTTGGAATAGCTTTACTTAGAACTTCACTTCATTTGCTAGGATTGCTGGATTTATGCAAACCAACCGTGTCAGAGTGAATGAAGAGATGTGACCATACAAGATGGCCCCTGCTATAATAATCAAAGTTGTCACTGCACACAGACAGCTTTGTTGAACATACTGGAGGTGATTATGATACAACATAAAGTGGTGTTACATCCATTTGTAAATGTGAATATTAGCTTAGGTTTTCCTATATTGAATTTAACTTAAGCACATATTTATCTGGTCTATAACATCTATATTTTCCACAAACATTATTATTTCTGGATTTTAATTAATTTGATTTTCAAGAGCCAAAGTGATAATTTTGTCTAAATGGTTTGAGTCATCTATATGTGACTCAATAATTGTGTGACTGCAAATCAGTTCACGTTTAATCAATTTATTTCTAGAGTTATTGAAAGATTAAAATAATAACCATTTTATGAAGTCAAATTAACCCAGAATTCTAGTCAAAATGAGCTACTATCTGTGTTAAACGTATAACCCAGCCTGCTGGGTAAATGAGCACCCCAACTTGTCGAATAAAAGATTAACACAGCATGTCTAGCAAATCACAGCAAATTAGCTTGTTTTTATCTCAGTATAGATACCTGACATACTGACACAACTAAATATTGGCCGTGGCAACTACTAACAATTTGCTGTTGAACTCGCTGATGTTAAGTTTGTCTTAATCTAGAACAGTTTTCCCCATTACAAACACTTACTATGCAAATAAAATCTCAATTAACTCTACAGTACTTTTCCCTTATGAATAATTTCCCCCTGGGCGTTACCGTGGCAATCTGGCAGTTTTTTTATATATATAAATATACTTACACTGTTAGTATATTCATGATACATACCTGTAAAATATAGAGAGGAATTTTTTAAATTTCTGTCAGCATTCAAGGCACTCAGCATGTTTTCTAACATGCTCATTACAAAACAAACATGCAAAACAAGTGTTCATACTGTGTGACCAAAGGAAAAAGCCAGGCTATTACATCAAGTTACATCGAAATAATAACCAGACAGAGGAGCCGCAAACCTGGTGAGGAGAAAAATGTCATGAATGCAGAGCATTAACCAGGCATAAAGACTCACCTCTGCTCTATATTTAAATGAAGACTAGCTTGTAAAAGCTCAAAGAGCTTACACGAGTACTGTAACTTGCAGCAGTGAAGCGCCTGAATGGGTCAGGTTATATTTTCCACGTTTCAACATTTCCTTCAACTCCACATTGGAATCAAATACCTTGGTACATTCGATACACCAAAATTGGAGCAGGTAAATATATTTGATTATATTTAACTGAGAGAAAGAGGGAGAGAGAGGTATTTCAGACCTTCCTGATGTACATATACAAATAAATGAAAATAATATATATATATAAAATGGTATTTACTGTATAATTGATGGTGATTTTATTGTTTTTTTTTTACAAGAAAAAAATATTTCCTTTTTTTCAAACTTAAATCTTTCTTTTTCATTCATTTTGGAGGTGGGGGCTGGGTTGCCTGAGGTGTTTGTGCTTTAAAAAGAATCCCAGTACTTACAGACTTCAGTCTCTTCTGATGCTGCAGCTTTGATTCGGCTGAAATCAATCTACACTGAGCACTTGAAACTGGATTTGCAGCATGCATTAAATGCATTGCAGGTGGGAAGATTTAGATTAAATTGCAAAACAATATACAGTATATTTAACACAACTAGATCAATTTCAGCTCTAAACGACCCCAGATGTAAATCAATATGTGCTAAGGAAGTATCTTCTGTTAGCAATTACATTCTGTACATAGAGAATTGGAACAGCCTGCTCTGTAACCTCTCAGCAGCCAAACCAAACACATTATATTTTTGGAAACGTATAGATCAATTCTATATTGGTAAGTATATAAAATCAATGTTCTTTTTTCCTCTCAAAAATGACCTATTTAAATGTGACCGGAATTTTTTTTTATTTGAACTCGAATGTTTTAAGAGTGGAAATGTAGATGCTTTGTGCCATTTTCTCACACATATCACAAGAGTCCAACAATCTAAACGGAACACTTACAGCTATTAATATAAACTTTTGTTTTAAACATTACCCACTTGTAATCAATGGTCACAACCTTTGAAATGACTCTACAGTGATACATTTAATGCTGTTGCTAGGGAGATTTGAAAGGCTTCAAGATGTATTGCATTGTTTCATGTATATCACATATTTTATAGCATTGCATAGCTCTGGCATGGCGACCGAATCCTGCTGGTTTCATATGCGCACACTATACTTGAACCAGAAGTTGTGCACGTGCTAGCTTGTGCCCCTGAGACAGCAATAATCATTTGTACTGCATTATGTGCCATATTGAAGTCCAGATGGACTAAGTTATTTTATTTTATTCAAAAGCTTTCAGAGAATAAAATGGACCCTGGAAGGTTGTTTAAAAATGACACCAAAAAATCTGCCTAAAACAGATGCAATATGCAATTCTATATTTATTTTTCATTCTTTTAGGGGGAGAGCGAGTGCCTGAGGTGTTTGTGTTTTCAAAAGAATACCAGTACTAACAGACTTCAGTCTCTTCTGATGCTGCAGCTTTGATTCGGCTGAAATCAATCTACATTGAGCACTTGAAACTGGATTTGCACTTGCAGCATTACATTTTGCAGTTCTGGCAGAGTGTGACGGGTGCCAAAACAGTGTCTATAACATCTACTTTCTTCTCACACAGAAATATTTAACCACATGATGTAATTAATTACAGTCCTAATTAAACAAGTTAAGTGACTCCTTTGTGCCCTGCTCTGGTTGGTGGTTTGTGAAGAGGTAAAAGAAGTCTCTGGAGACATGCCCTGCGAGAGAGAGTTAACTCCATGGCTCCAAACCCACACTCTTACCAATCCACAACACATGAGCCTTTCTAAGTGTAGTTAATTAAAGCCTAAGCAAGCAAATTAAAATGTAATGTAATGTAATATTTTTTCACAGGAGAGAAATGCGGTGGCGGAGAGGCTGTCTCCCAGGTATGAATAAAACAACATAGGTAGCCTGAAACGTATTTGAGTTTAATTGGTCATCTTAATTATGCTGAAATCTTATTAAGTAGTACGACACGGTGAATTTTTAGTCCACCGTCACATGTGAGTGGAAGATCCCGGTTGCTGCAGAATGAATAATTTAATAAGGGATTTTTCCAAACAAGCCTAGGAGGTGTTTGTTCAAAAGAGGGGAAAAAATGTGGAACAGACAGAGATTTTAAATATTGTAAATCCAGGGCATGTGTTGACAACATGAGGCTTAAGTGACAAAAGAGACCTTCAAAAGGCCTCTGACTGAGTCATTTCTGATTATAATAGATGTACCGGATGTGTTTGTGTACGAATAACACTGTAATCACAGAGTGGATACAAAACCATCGGCTTATTTCACAATATGGCGACCTACAGCGGAAGTAGGGAAGCGGTACGTCCGGTCGCGCTGTGGCCCGCTACGATTGCCTGGGAATAGTTGTTTTCTTGCCGTCATTAGATTAATTTATTTTCTTATAAAGTAAGAATAGCCAATGTTGTCCGTATTGTAGACCGTTTTTAGGGAAGGCTAAATTATTTTTTGAGAAATTTGTTTTTATTGTCAAGGTATATATTATTTGGCAGTTGCCATTATAGCTAATTTCCAATTTATCACTTGTTGGCTAACAAGTTGTTAACTATTTGTGTATACTGGCTTAACTATATTTATATTACCAATTTTCCTCCCTTTTATAGTGAAATATTATTACAACCGATTAGTGGGCACATTTTACAGGTCCTTGCTTGTTAAAAAGGCTTATAAATCAGCTGAAACATGTTTTTATTTATTTAAATCTAGCGTTTTGCACGTTTCTATAATAAGTACATTTAGTGGTAATGGTTGAGTTATAAAAGACATAACTGTCAGACTTTGTGTTCCCTGTGACCCAGTTTCTCCCTCATGTTGATTGTGTTTAATTTGATTCCAAGTGTGTCTCGTTCTTCCCTGATTGCCCTGTGTTTAAAAGCCCCAGTCTATTCAGTTAGTGTTTGTCGGTTCTCGAATGTCTTCCGTGTGTTCTATGTTCCTTGTTTGTTGGATTAAAGCCTCTAGTTTTTGTGAACTCCACGTCTCCTTGCTCCAGCGGACGTGACAGAAAAAACGACCTTTAAAATGACAACGGCTGAAGACAGGCTTTGGTGTCTGCGGCAGGATGGTCAGGGGTTGATGAGGTATGTAGAGGAGTTTCTTGAGCTTACCAACCAAGTGAGCTGGATTGACGCCTTGCTCGGTGTCTGTTTTCGTCTGGGGCTGGATGATGACATTATCAGCTGAGATCTTCCCACGTGCAGTTTTTCCCTGATCGAGCTGATTAATCTTGTCCTCTTTTTAAATGATGTGAATCTCGAGGTAGAGGAGATTCAGAGCGATCACATCCAACCCCACCCGGAAACCACCAGGCCTCACCAGCTCACCCCTCACCAGGACCTCCACATACCCAGCCAAATGTCCCGACCACCCAACTCTTCCCAGAACCACCTCTGTCCACAGCCATCAGCGGCCAACACAGAGTCCACTCCAGAGCCCGCTCCGTTCCAGGAGCTCACAGAGTCCACTCCAGAGCCCGCCCCGTTCCAGGAGCTTCCAGAGCGCCCCCTGGCCGTCCGCGCTTCCAGAGCGCCCCCAAGAGTGCGCGCTGCCCGAGCGCCCCCAATTACCCGCTCCTCACGAGCGCCCTCAAGTGCCCGCTCCTCATGAGCGCCCTCAAGTGCCCGCTCCAAGACTGTGCCCTCCAGTGCCCGAGTGCCCCCAAGTGCCCGCGCTGCCCGAGCGCCCCCTGGCGTCCGCGTTTCCAGAGTGCCCCCAAGAGCCCACTTCTCCTACATACCAGCCGGATAGAGCCCCTACATTCCCAAGGGGGGGGGGGGGTAGTAGGGCTCCGGCATAGAGGCCGAGTCCCCTGGCCATGGTGAGTCCCCTGATCTGCCATGGTCCACGGAGTCCCCTGATCGACCATGGCTGCCCGAGTCCCCTGATCCGCCATGGCCCACGGAGTCCCCTGATCCGCCATGGCCCACGGAGTCCCCTGATCCGCCATGGCTGCCCGAGTCCCCTGACCCGCCATGGCTCCCGGAACGGGTCCCTGGAGGGAGTCCCCTGTATGGCGTCGCCCATGTCAGAGTGACCCAGCCCTGAGCCCCTCCCCGGGAATGTGTTCTATGTCCCGCTTCTGTGATGTGTGATGATGCAAGGCAATGGAATGGTACAGTCTCGCTGTGTGGTCCATGAGGAGGCGGACCCTGGATGGCTGGTTGTCTCAATGGCACCCTCCGCTAATTTAATATACCCATGATGCATGTTCTTTGTGCCTTGGAGTGTTGACTACTATGTTTGCTTTAAAAAAATCCTTAATTTAAATGGCATGACATTTGAAGATTCAGCTCCCACTATATATGCACACACACTTAATATATTGGAATGATGTCCAATAGAAAATGGCTTTAGTTGAAATTATTTCAACTGTTTGTTCTCCAATGTGCAGTGGTCTTCCACTACACTATGGCACATTTTTCATTTTATCACATGAATGAAATTGAGAAATATAAATGTTTACAATGAATTTGACTTAAAACTTTGCTATTCTATAAGCACGTATACAAAATGCAAATAAACATACCATACCACCTGTAGACTTAGAGCATCAATTAAGTGGGTAATATTATTAAATGTTTAAAATTGTTTACAAAATAACACTAAGAATCAAAAATACACAAGCAAACATCAGGCCTGGTATAGGCTCTGCACCCAGCTAAAAAAAAGAAAATACGTATTCTAAAACATTTTTATTTTGACAAAAGTTAATAAAAAAAAAAATCTATGTAAAGTGCATGATGTGCATCATATTACAATGTAGTGCAAAATATATACATTTTTTGTCATGACATCTGCAAGCAAGTTCGAAAAAGCAGCTCAGCAGAGGTTCTTCACTGCAATGCTGAGAACTTTGATGTTAATGTTCTTCCTTGTGGTGTCTTCATCCACCCCGATGCTTCACATTTTGGTGCCAGTCCAGATGGAAAAGTGGACCACAAATGAAAAACCTCCCTATGGCCTGATGGAAGTGCCCTAATGTGAAAGCCATTGGATAGGCATGGGCATCACAAACTGTGTTTGTTGTGGGGCCAAGCGAAAAAAAAATGTAAAATAATAATAATAATAATACACACCTACCACTGGCATGTCCGGGGTCTGCTGATGGTCACAGGCATATAGCATGGGAATTATCTTATGAAATAGGCTAAGGGTGACTATGCAACTTCTCTAAAAGGCACTACCTGCTCTTGTTTGTGTAGCAAGTTTAGGAGTAGTTAAGAGAATGTGGTTGATGGTCCTGGGTAATGAAGAGGAGGAGGATGATATAACTGGATGATGAGGAGGATGTTACAGCAGGTATGTAGATGAGGATGATGTTACTAACTGGCTATCCTGCAAAGATTTAGAGATGTTGACGCTTCACGCTTCACACCAGTTTTTTCAGCTCCTTTATTTTTTCCAAAGCCTCATGAAGAGCACCTATCTAAAGAGAATAAAGTAATAAAACATATTAATAGTTTGTGCTAAACATGTTGTGAAGGAATTTTAATATTAATTATTTTTAAATAACTTAATCGTACTTAGTCACGACTAACATTTCTTCCTTTCCAGGTTTAACATTAATTCTTGTGTTCTGATACTTTCAATCTTATCCACTGTTCTGTTAGCGCATTCACCGGACCGGATGCATACTTCCGGTATGCATAAGTCACATTGTGATATAGGCCTATGCTTTGTTTTCGATTATTTATTGTTACATGCATCTAGAAACGGTGCTTTGCAGGAAATGTCACCTGTTTGTACATAGTGTTATTTTCTGTACTTTTATCTTTGGTACCTTGGCATTAATAAAAAAAATTAAAATAATAGGTTTTCAGTTATTGATGGCACCTTACTATGAAAATACAATGTCATCTTAATACTGTGCATACTAGTTTATATTTAGATTTAAGGTGCTTTAGCGTCTTCTTTGGAATACATAAAATCAAATCAAATCCTGACAATCACTGAAATGTGTCCTGAAATATCCTACCTGACAGCCCCAGTGTCTATAAACAGCAAAAATGAATCTGGGAGTGTCTCACACTCCTCCAGCCAATCAGAAATATTCTCTGCATCTGCCATTCTTACTTTACTTTACTTTTTAGTCATTTAGCAGACGCTTTTATCCAAAGCGACTTACAAATAAGAAAAAGTAACTAAAACTATAAGTTAAAACTCTATAAATACTATATATACACATTTAAGAAAATGTAGAAATTAAATAAAATGACAAATGCATACAACAACATTTCAAAACTAAACATTTAAATGAAAACAAAAAAATTAAGCTAAAAACATTTCAAAATATTAAAACAACAAAATGTATGAGTATAAAAATGATTCTAACATGACACTAAGCCAAACACCCATATATATGTTATTTCATTTCCATGTAGTATGTTCGAAGTAACGTTACTAAAATAAATACAATTTATTAAAACTAAAACTAAAGAAAATACCTATAAAGACGTAATAAATTCATACATAATTTATCTAAAATGTAAATAGATAACAAATCAAACGGCAGTAGTTTATCAGTAATCCTAAAAACAGAAATAGAGAAATAGACCATTCTGAATGGTCTTTAGAGGGTTGATACCACTTTAGAAGTCAAAAGGTAAAATTATCTGGTCAAATGATGGTGCATCACTTACGCAAAACTTTTGACATTTTTTCCCTCTAAGAGCCATAACATAGATAAATTCCAGTGTGTATAGACACCATAACTAAAAAATTATCTACCATAACAGATTGGTAAAATATTGAACTATTACACAGGCCTCTTACACAACATTCTGTTCTGTTTACTGCCCATTCACTGTTTAAAAAAAAACCTGGGTGACCTGTATTGTTGACTAATGCTTAATACTTTGAATAATTACCCATTGTTTCGAATTAGAAGAAGCATATCTGGGAGACAGCTCAGTGTTTTCCAGGCCACTGAGAGCAGTGTACAGAGAGAGGACAACTGAGGTCATGGCTGAAAAATGACCAAATACTATTACATCTCTGGGGGAAAGTGCTTTGTGCATTCCAGGGAAGAAAAAAATTAGGTCTAAAGAAAATGGTAATGAGCATCAGTTTTTTTTTTTTCAATTAGACTGCACCAAGTGGTCAGGGATTGTCTGGATACTCTAGTGCAGGCAGCACCTGCTAGATGATGTTGTGACTACAAAAAGCATCTTTCTCCATTGCTGGCAAATTAGTATCTGTGGATTTCTAAGGAACACGTTTTTTTGCAAGCAACAAATAAATCACAATATATAACAGAAATTCCACCTCTGTCCAATATGTTTAAAAAGTGCTCTCAAACGTGTAAAATTTACTTTTAGTTTTGTGAAACTTACAAATGAAGCAATGCAGAGGCACCGAGTTTAACAAACTCACAGCATGCTGACAGCAGGCTGATAGCAATGGTTTGTAATTTAAAATGTTTCAAATTAGTATTTTTATAAACCCCTATCGTGTCCCTTCAGAAGACAATGATTCACCAACTGGGGTCGTATGGAGTGCCGTCATGTTCGTTTTGTGTTCGGTTTTCAAAAGCATCAACTTTGAGGGATCAATGATGGATTAATTTACTTGAATACTTCATTTGATTTCAACATAATAAATAAAATTATACACAATTGGATGAGTAAATAATGAGGACATTCTCAATTTTGGTTGGAGAATCCATTTGTTTGGAATCAAAAGTCACCTCTATTCTCTCAATTGTAAGTAGAGATGTAAGTTCTTATCATGATTATAGTGACCAAAATTATCCCAGTTACCAGTATTATCACGGTATAGTTAAAATGTCCTGGAAATGTTCAAAAAGTACTGACACAAATTGCTTCACAAAGTTTTATATTTAAAGTCAACAAATATATATATATATATTTTTTTGCATAAACACTAAAACAATAACATTATCAATTATGTCCGGCTTTTAAATGACAACATGACTGACAACAGTTTATCTAATAGCATGCACGAAATGTTCAAATAAAACTTTGAAAAAGTTTCCTAAACTGCTAAACCAAACATTTAGCTTTAATTAAAGCTAAATGTGATAATTCTAGATACCTCATCCGAATTATTTAAATGTATAGAATCCACATAAAGCCTGGAATATACTACGCGATTTTTGCCCTGATTTTCCCCCCGATTTTACAGTCTGAACAAGTTGACGCTAGTTGAGGAAATTCAGAGCTAGTCTGTAGATTACAGCTGTTACAGATTAAGTGTATGATGCCTAGTGTTTTAAAAATCGGTTCAGATTTTAAAAGTCATGTAGTGTATTCCAGGCTTAAGCTTGTTTTTCATCAGCAGATCAAAATCTACAGGAGGGTAGTGTTGTCAAGGTACCAACATTTCTGTATTCGGTACCGATACCAGTGAAAATACATGGTTCTCGGTACCAATTTCGGTACGAAAGCAAAACACAAAAACATGCTAATTACAAAACATACTATTTTTATTAATAAAGTAAAACAAAAATAAAATGTACAAAAATCAATGCCATTCTTTGTGCTTATTTAAAATCATGTTTCAAGTTTTTCCACAAGTAATAAAAGTATGGATAAAAGTAAACAAGTTTTCCCCAAATTTAATTTGTCTTTTAATTAATTAAATTTAAACACTTATTTTGGTAAATAAAGGTTAAAATTAAAACATGTAATAAATATGTTGTGATTATTTATTAGAAAATAAAGTTGTATTAATTTTTTAGACAGTAGTAGTAGTATTAAATACATGCTACCAAATAATAGTAGCCTAATATATTTCTGGCACAATGTCTAAACCAAACTTTTATTTTGACGGGTTGCCGTGAATACCTTTACATTTCTGTGGATATGATATGATGCTGGTTTTACTCAAATTAAATGGTAAAATGCTGGTGAAGTGACTCTCAGAGCAGTTCTGGAGATGTTATGTATTGTTTGGTTGAATTAATCAAAAGTAGGTCATTACACAAATCAAATTGCGATATGGACCAGTATCTGTTAATATTAAGCCGTAAAAGTATGTCATGACACATTATGTCCTCATTTAGGGCAGCAAGCTAATTTCTTAATCTAGTAATTACATGTTTTTTTAAAGTTGAACTTACATGAATTTTACATGGCTTTGGGCTCTCTTGTGTGAGACGCGAGTGCAACGATGATAGATGTCTCTCTAGAAAATTCAATAAATATGCGTTCTGTATGAACGGCTTGGTTTCAGTTTTGAGGTAAACAACATCTTCTCCATATTGATGTTCTCTTTTTCCACAATATTTTGAATGTGCAGCACCGCATCGAGTGGGTTCAACTGGACAGACAAAAAAAAAAAACATTAAAATGCGACGACACCTTGTCATCGCATTCATCGCATCGCCAAGCTACACCTAAAATTCGAATGCAGCGTTTTACATGCGAATGTGTATTTTTATTTTAAATTAGATGAATATTCAAAATGTAAAAAAAAAATTGACAGCCCTACTACTTACAGACTACATATGCGCTCTGCAATAATAACATGATCGGTGCCTATAGTCTATGCTGACAGCTGTTGCGAGGCAGTTTTTTAGTTCTCATCTCCATAAACGTAAGACGCCGGTGCATCTCTGATTTGTTGTTGGTCTGCTATTACGCTCGTATTTCTCCTTCACTGTGAACTACAATTTCCGTTCATCATAACATTTGCAATCTGGGAAGTGCCACCACAAGAAGTCTGGAGGTACTGCCACTCCGATAAGCCAAAGTGGTAAACAGCCACAGTGTAGGTATGAATTAAGGTCTTCTTTATGTTTAAAAATATCGATAGTTGGTTCCAGAGGATCGATAACATCTCGCAGCCGGAAATATTGTGATAAATCTGCACACCGATTTATTGTCCCACCCCTAATGCTGGATAGTATTTATTTATCCTGATTTGTTTAAATTGCAGTAATCGAATATGGTTTTATTGATAATTAAAATATGAAATGGTAATACTAACCATGGAGAATTTTATCATAATTTAAAGGGGTCATTTGCAGTCTGCTCGGATTGGCCAACTGGCACAGTGCAAACACCACAAGCCGCGTTTGGAAATGTAACGCTCTTTCCATAATCGCGAGCTTCAGCTTTCAAAATTATAGTAAAGACAGTTAATAATGTCCTTAGTTTTACCATCAGTTCAAGCCCGAGAGGGGAACACAGTCGCATGACAGGCACAGTGATGAAGCTCGTATGTGTTTGCACACAAGCCGCGGATGTGTGACCGTATCTCCCTCTCTCACACAAGCACACACACACACACACACACACACACACACATACAAACGACGCTGCGCTATGACTCTCTCTCTTTCTCACACACACACACACACACAAGACGCGCAAAATTACGCATTTAAACAGTCAATAGCAAATACTTAAACTAATAACAAGCCATACAGTCGCTGATTCAGAAGCGCCAGATTCTCATTGCAAAGTCAGAATTACCTCCTCTCCTAGGTTCACGAAATGGTCATCCATAAAATGCGTTGCTGTTCTGTTGTAAGTAATCTTAATGATTCCTGAATGCAACTACTTTCGGAAGGCCAAATAAAGTGCTTTTGCTTTCACGTAGAAACACACAGGGTCTCCCTGTCATGGCTGCTTCAACACTACTGCGGTTACTGAAACCACGGCTTCATTATTTGCGTGAACATTTGGGCTGCATTATGCAAATATTTCCACATCTTGACATAGACATGTGGGGGTGTGTTTGAACGAGCCGTTTTAGGGGGGAGGGGTCTTAACTTTGATAAAGAATATCTCTTTGGTTTTGAGACTTTAATCTTTGCAACTTCAGGGATCTTATCTTTGCACAATCAGCTTTTAACACTCCAAAGAGAAAGGAAAACTTGAAATTGCATCATATGACCCCTTTAATAAACGGTAAACATTATATTCCTAAATGTAAGCCAACAAGAAAAAATCTTAACTCTTACCTGTGGCTCCCTCCCCAAGCCAGCCCCTCCTCCAACAGCAATCACAGGCACTCCTGTCTGGGCCGAGACGAATTCCAGCAGAGGTGCCAACGGTGCCCGGTTGGGTGGTGGAGGCTTCTCTTCCTCAAACACAAGGCCTTGTAGTGGAGTGGTAGCCAGTAACTCGCACAACTGTAGCAAGAGGCTCCCTGGACTGCTCTCGTTCACAGCCAGCCAAATCACGTTCGCGGGTCCCCATGGTGTCATCACACTCTCACCCACCTGTCCCGACCAGGCCCGACTCAGAAAACCCGTCCCCGAGTTACTGCTGCTGCTTGGCCCGGCACCGGAGCCGGAGCCCCCTGAAGAGGCACCACCTACGCCCCCCACCCCGGCGCTCGTTTCCGGGAGGTGGGAGGAGCCGGAGTGGACCACAGCGATGTTGACTCCGCCTGAAGCCCCTCCAGAGTCCCTCTCTCTCTCCCGGGGGCGGAGCAGCAGTGGGGGGGAGGGCTGGGCCGGCCCAGTGCACGCCAGCACAGCCAATAAGAACGAAATGGCAGGTCTCGCTGCCATGACACAGCCACTTAGGTGGGGCCTAAGAGTCACTTGGGTGGGTAGCACTTTATGCAGGACCTTGAGGGTAAAAAGAAAAGAACTGTTAGAAACACCGTAACTGAACTGAACAGAGGCAAAACATGAAAGGCAAGCCATCAGCATACAGTCCATCAGTATCAATTAGGATGCCCCCAGACACCAAGATACATTGACCTGGCAGCGGTAGTTTAGTCCCTGCATGGGAATTGGAGAAGAAAGCTAACACATCTAACCTCCCTGAACCCCACCATTCCCTATGGAACATGGGAAATCATTACTCCTCCTGCACTGATTCATGCGTTAGATCCTTAGACGCAGGAGAGAATCTCGATACTCTGTAAAGCGTCCATCCCTGCCTGGGTAGATTCAGAACAGACTGAGTAAATAAATGTGAATATAAAGAAGAACAAAGGGGATGAGGCTGCCCTCCGTGCCTTTTGTTTGTGTTCCTCGCACAATGAGCGAAAAAGCAAGAGCACACAAGAACGAGAGAGGGAAGGAGAGACGGCGCACTTGTGCTGATACAAATGGCAGGCCATGCGCTAGCAAAACCATGAATCATTTTCAAGTCACTTTGTTCGCCAGCCATCAAAACCTACCCACCCATCCCTCCGCCTTTACTGTAGATGTGCACATACAAACTCTCTTTAATTAACCTCCCACTAAACAAACTTATTTACACACAAACGACATGTACATGAGCGCACAGACAGGCAATAGTGTGATATACCGTGTGATGTATATCACAAGCATACCTATATTCGCATATTAAGTAAAGCACTGACTCAGGGCTTGGCAGCACATTCACACACCCACAAACGCAAATGCACATCTTTCTCTCTGTCATACTGGCTATGTTTCAGTGCCAGAGCTGCTAATGTCATAGCTTTGAACCAGAAGGCACGCTGATGTCATAATTTCTTCTCTCATTTCCCTCCTTCTCTCTCCACCATTAATTATCCTTGTGGTTCTTTTGACACTGGGGAAAATACACACAGAATGGGGGATTGAGACTTGGGAAAGTAAGATCCGTTTGGGAAAGACCAATAAGCAGAGAAGAGGGGGTGAATTTTTTTTACAAAATGTGAACGTTTGGATGGGAGCAGAGTGTGTGAAGTGAGAATGAAGAGAAGAGAAGGAAACGATGGGAGCAAAGGAGGTAAAAAGAGAAATATTTAAGAGCGAGTTCAATAGCATAAAGGATAGATGCCTAAAAGGGAGTTTTGAGTACAGGCGAAAGGGCCTATCAGAGGGTCCGGTGCATAATTCAGCACATCATTGCAGCATTCACACTGGCCTATAGGCAAAGACTGCAGTGGCAAGTAAGGGGGAAATACTGCACACTAAATGGAAGAACACAGACAAAATGTATTTGGCACTTGTATATTATGTCTAGCGCACAGCACTTCAAGTGGATGGCAAAATGGGTTATAGGCTATAGGTTTCAGTTCTCATTTGGTGTGTTGAAATCCAAAGGGATTTTGGACCAGAGAAGGTGACTTTGTGCATCAAGCATAAAAATCCATTAAAATTATAATTCCGCTTCAAAGAAATATGAAGTAATGGATGGATAAGAAAACAATAACCTGTCCAGTAGACCGAGTCTAGATAGGAACATCTGTTCTGGATAGTTAACTATGATTATAAATGAAGCTGTGGAGGTATAAAGCTCCTTATGTTAGATTCAAATGGGTTATTAGTAAGAGAGTGCAAAAAACACAGTAGAGTAGGAAGTCAAGTCAAGTCACCTTTATTTATATACCGCTTTTAACAATACAAATTGTAAAAAAGCAACAGCACAATATCAAATAGGAAAATAGTGTGTCAATAATGTAAAATTACAAGATTTAACACTCAATTTTCAGGCATTTCATTATTGAATTTTGTGATGCCATCATCCAGCTCAGTTCAGTTTAAATAGTATCTGTGCAATCAAGTCGATGATATCGCTGGAAATGAAGTGTCCCCAACTAAGCAAGCCAGAGGCGACAGCTGTAAGGAACCAAAACTGAAAGAATGGAGAAAAAACCCTGGGAGAAACCAGGCTCAGTCGGGGGGCATTTCCCCTCTGGCCAGACGAACAAGCAGCTTGTTCCAACTGCAGCAAAGTCAGATTGTAAGGGCTCAACTGGTCTGTCTCTGGGGCTCATCTAGGTGTCCTAGACTCCGCTGACGTTCAGGGCTGTAGGGGCTGTAGAGGTTGTCTCTAGCACTGTTGTCTCTAAGCTGTGCGCATGCGCAGCCACGCAGAAAAATTATGTGCCGCACACACGCAAAAATTTTAGTTGGGAAGCCATTTGATTGAATTCTAGTAAAAACAAAAACATTCGTAATGCTCAGACAACCCGCTATAGAGTTAGACCCGGTGAATGCGGTTAACAGGTTTCGTAGAAAGACTGAAAGAGAATGATGTGCGCCAAATTAGTCGCTGTAGAAACCGAATACTTCAATGTTTGCGGATGAAATAGCTCAAATCGAGAGCAAATGCAATGACATGTGAAATAAAACGTTCTCATGTATTAAAGAAGAGTGGCTTGGTTAAGTGCTGAAAATAGCGGAGGATAGGCACAGAATGATAACAAGGATGACACATACAAAATCATTTAGATACAGTCACACACAGACATCATTGGCAGTATATGTATAGGAGAGATAGGCTATCGTTAACGCGCCGACAAGAGAGGTCTATGTTACGTTAGTATATTTGTTGCTGTTTGCAGTAGAGCTGCTATGCTGTGACATCTCCTTCACTGATCTGCTCTCGGCTATGCTCTGCTCACATTCGCTGATAATACATGTTTACTTGATGTTTCTTTACACAGAATCATCATCTCTATTCATTTCCCACTGATTTACGCGATCTGATGTGATGAGCATTAACTCATATTAAGAGATCATATCTCTGTATGAATGGATGACAGAGACGCGCGTTTTCCTTTACCACATGCACACACACACACACACACACACACTGAAGCGCACGTGACGTCTCAATGAGGACATAAACACATGAACAAAATCTCCCTCTGCTCACACTTCATGCCACATTCAACCCGTCATATCCTCATATCATTTACACACAGACATGTAAATGTATTCATGGCAACCCGTCAAAATAAAAGATTTTCAGTTTTTTTGAAGATAGTGCAGCAGAAATATTTGTTCAGCAGAATGTACATAATACTACTACTACTAAAATTATGAAAACTTAATTTGTTTAAGGAATGATTACACAACATGTCCAACATGTCTTAATTTTAATAGTAAATTCCCTTTGTTTGCCAAAAAAGTTTAATTTTCAAAGATTTTCAGATAAATGAAATTTATATTTTATGCCTTCGTTTGATAACAAAAAAACTAAACATATAACAAAAACATTAGGTGAGAGAAAATAAAACATAACTTTATAATTGCCATTTTCTTCAATCATATAATTATTATAACACCTAAAATACATTTCATGTAAAAAGTGTTGAAGGGTGTACATTGTGTGCACATGATCAGGATGTACCACCTCCGCCTCAGAGAAAGGAAAAACCCTGTTTGCAGGACTATACATTATTTGGATAATTAGTCAGAAACAACAACAACAGTTATGTCTAATTCTGTTGCATAGACCTGAAAAAAATTATACATTGATATTTAATATTAATATATTTTCTGTACAATTTTCTTTCAATAAAAGTGTGGTTATTTTATTGGCTTGTGTTTTTTGAAATTCTGTGTCATTAAAATTGAGTTAAATTGAAAGTCTTACAAAATTACTTTAATATTTAATAAAATAAATAATTATTACAAAGCATTTTCCGTTTTGGTTTTCGACCAAGCACATCCAGAATTCTCTGTTTCAGACACAGACACAGGACACCAAGACTATGATCACATAGAACAATGAAGGATGCCTTGAAATAGAGACTTTCTTGGGATACGAGTATTCAGACTGTCGTCACATGCGCGCGCGCACGCGCGCGCGCACACGCACACACACACACACACACACACACACACACACACACACACACACACAAATAACAGTATTCATGTTGCAATTAAATGTTTATTCTCCAAATAACTTTAAATTCATGTTAATGTTAATGCTATGTGTATGGACTCTTGTTTTTGTTCCAGATTAGCTTCCTCACAAAAGCCACAATTCTTTTAAGAAGACAATAAAGGCTTGTGTCATGCCTGAGCTTTAGTTAGGATCAAAGGTGGAAGTTAAGTTGCACAATGTGTAGAATTGTTTTTTTTAATACTATTATTTCGATTTATGTCTTAGTTTTAGGTTGTACTATATTTACCTTATTTGTACCTTACATTATTTGTATTTGCATTTTTAATGTAATATGGCAATTAAATGCACTAAATGGGTTTAGTTTTTAGTTATTAATAAATGCTATTTCAGCAATACAATTTTTTTTTTAAAAAGGAAACAAATTACTTGTTCATTTTAAGAGACTTGTCTTATTTTCTCTTGTATATTTAGGATTGCTCTTTAAAAACAAAAAGTAGTTCTTATCCGATTACTCGATTAATCGATAGAATATTCGGTAGAGTACTCTATTACCAAAATATTCGATAGCTACAGCCCTAGTTCTTTTTAACCTTTTATTTATCAAAGAATCCTGAAAAAATATCACAGTTCTCAAACAATATTAAGCAGCATAACGGTTTCAACATTGATAATAAATCAGCATTTTAGAATGATTTCTGAAGATCATGTGACACTGAAGACTGAAGTAATGATGCTGAAAATACAGCTTTGCTTCACAGGAAAAAATAGTATTTTAAAATATATTAAAATAGAAAACTTTTATTTTAAAATGCAATAATATTTAAAATAGATACAGCATTGATGAGCATAAGAAACTTCTTAAAAAAACTTTAATCACAAACTTTTGAACTGCAGTGTATTATACTGTAAAAACTGTTTTCTCAGGTAACCTAAAATGTACATAATTTAGTTAAAATCAAGGGTCAAATCAAATACAAATAGCAACATTAAAGTTAAAAGTTTCACACTTTTTTGTGTGTGCGCTGTACAGGTCTGGTATAAAGAATGTTTTTGCTCAGGTGACCGAAATGTCCGCCCAATAGAGAAAAGTTTTGCTCAGCAAGAAATAAAAATAGAGGGAACATTGGTCCAGGGTCATATGATTTTAAAAAGCTGTAGTGATTACATTTATTTATTTGTTAGAATATTTATAACTCAATATTTTAACTAATGGCAAAAGCTTAATAATCAAAATCTATTGATTAACAAGTTAAATAATCGATGATTAGTCGATTAATCGTTCTAATAATAGTTAGATTAATCGATTATCAAAATAATCGTTTGTTGCAGCCCTAATAAGGTGTTCACTGAATTTCGCCTTTTAATATCTGCATTTTACTACATTATTACTTGATGCAATCAGCGTAAAAATAACTGGTGTTCAGTGGAGCAAAGCTCCAGGTGGGCGTTCCTATAGGGTGTGACATCACGTGAAAACTATCAATAGGACTCATGCATAGCCAACACTGTTACAGTATATCAGCAGTGCAGGATTTGAATAAGTAATGTTCACTTTTGTTTTATTTGACCATATGCTCACAAATGAGTAGGCAATATCACACTCTGGGTAAAAACTAAGATGATCGACTAGACGGCAAGATATTATTCCATTTGCCCTTAAAGTCAGTGAGCTTGACTTTCTGAAGACGAGCTTAAAGAGTGGGATTCTTTTGAGTCTAGAAGACTGAATTCAGCTATGATATCGACAATGAAACCAGACAGCACTTCAAGCACTTCTAAACAGAAATGAAAAGACATCCAAGACAGTCCATTGCTCCAAGTTCATAAATATTAATTTATTTGATATGTCTAATGATTTGAAATGTCCTTGAAATAAATTTGCTAAACCGAAAATGTGAAACTTACATTGTTCTCTATTTTTATGAGCATTTAAAAGCTTGTTGCCACATGTTGATGACGGAAGCGCTTCGGCACATCAGAAAATAGTGTGAAAGCAGACCAGAGGGGAACAACTGAAATTGGTTATGGACTGAAGCAATCATACAAAGTGTGAAAACACTCCAAGTCAGGCAATTTGGCCAGTTTCTGTCTCTGTGAGTGGCCGTCTGGTGATTAAGACTCTGTGCTGATAACGCAGACGTCACAAATGTGATTCTAGGCAGGACTGACACATAAACTGGGGAGTTTCTAAGTGAAGCCTAACACAATCAAGTCTTTCATCAAGACACTTAATACTGTGTTGCTCTAGGGAAACGAGAGAAATCGTCTGCTAAATGACAAATAACCTTAGTGAAAGCACACTGGCGCTAAACTTGCACATAGAAATGAAAACGCCACCCAGCAGTAAATTCACAATCATTTAGTAAACAAATTGATGTTTTCTTTTTCCTATTGTACTTCAGAAAATACGTTACTTAAAGCTAGATGTTGTGTTAAAGCAGCTGCTGAAAGACAGATAACTCAATGCGGATAAACAAGCTTTACATATGTGACCCTGGACCACAAAACAGTCATAAGGGTTGATTTTTCGAAATTGAGATTTATACTTCATCTGAAAACTAACTGAATAAATAAGCTTTCATTGATGTATGGTTTGTTATAATAGGACAATATTTGGCCGAGATACAACTATTTGGAAATCTGGAATCTGAGGGTGCAAAAAAATCTAAATATTGAGAAAATCGAGAAGTTCAAAGCAATGCATATTACTAATCAAAAATTAAGTTTTGATGTACTTACAGTAGGAAATTTACAAAATATCTTCATGGAACATGATCTTTACTTAATGTCCTAATTATTTTTGGCATAAATGAAAAATCTATAATTTTGACCCATACAATGTATTTTTTTGGCTATTGTTACAAATATTCCCCAGTGACTTAAGATTGGTTTTGTGGTCCAGGGTCACATATGTTATACTCAAGTCTCAGAACAAGCCACAGGTCTAAAATAAATCAACTACCACCCCACAATTTAAAGTCTTATTCAAATTATGCTACTTTAGAATATAAAAAAACGTAAATGGGATTCTAAAGGGATAGTATGTCATTTTACCTTCCCCTGTGGGGTATTGTTGTGTGAGTTTCCCCAAGAGTATGATGGCAATAAATATTTCAGTCTCGACACACAGGTCACAAAGTGCAAATCCGTTCAGGGTTGATAAGTAGAATTGACTCATTCTGGGGCAAGTGACCTCATGATGAAATGAGTCTGAAATGAAATGAAAAGAAAAAATGTCTTGAGATTTCTATGGCGTACTGTAAAGGCAATATACATTTTCTGCATGGTGACAACATCTTAGCACATCACTGCTCTCCAATATGTAGTTTCTGGGGCTCAAGAAGCTGAACCAATAATCTAAAGCAAAGTAATCTGAAGCTAAATGAGCCAAACTATCATTTCTACAAAAAGCTTCATGAGATAATAATACATAGGTTTGCAAGAGAGAAGTATTAATAGGAATACAACTAATTTCTCAATTCAATTAGATTCCAGTTCACAAGCTCTCCATATTTTCACCCCATCAAAACAAAATTTTGTTTGTTTGTTTGTTTTTTAATCTTACCATTTCAATAATTTTTTGATCCAGACTAAAACAGTGATTCTCAATTTTGGTCATCCAGATCCACTGCTCTGCACATTTTGTATGTCTCTCTTATCTGGCACACTCAGAAGCTTTCTCTTAATGAGCTAATGATCTGAATTAGATGCATTAAATAAGAAAAAACATACAATGTGCACAGCAGTCGGTCCCTAAGACTGTAGTTGAGGACCACCGGTTCAAAGAATTCTTATAATTCAAATCTTGTGTTCAATTGACTCACTGTTCGTTACACAAATCTATTAAGTGACTTCAGAGGACTTGGAACATGCAACTTGTTTGAACCACTTTCAAACTACTTTTATGGTGCTTCTTTTATCATTTTGGAGCTTGACAGCCCCAGCCTCAATTCACTTTTAATATATAGAAAAGAGTGGCAGGATTTTCTTAAACTCACCAGCACTAAAGAAAAAAAACAACACACAGATTTGGAACGACATGAGGGTGCGCAAATAATGACAAAATTTCAGAACTGTTATTTTAGTCTTTCAGAACTACATGAAACAAGATAAACTGTGGAACTTGTCAAGGTAACTAAAGGGCGAAAATCAAATAAGAGCTACTCGCTGCTCAACAAGCAGGATCTTTTAAGCATGGTTCAGCTTGAGGTACTAGCATATGCGACAGTAAATTCATGGAGCTCTGTATACGACTGACTGACTCTGAGAAATTGACTGACTTGGAATCTGTTCTCCTAGTCCTCATGACTTGCCAGCATGCTTATGACTTGGCGTACCCTATAAAAACAGGATCTATTCACAAAGCAGAGCAAACTCCGTTTTTTTTCTTTTTCTTTTTCTTTCTCACAGCTTTGAAAAATGCTGGTTCTTTGGGGCATTTTCATGTTAATAATGTAAATAACATTCTTGCTAAATGACATCTCTGGGATCGTTCATTCTTCAGCTGTGCCCCCGTCCCACCACCTCACAAGGATTTTGCTGCAGATAAATTTACAGCAGCGCACTTTCATCAGTCTTGAATGACTGTAAAAATCATTCAGCGTTCCTCAATGAACCCCTATAAATATTATGGTATGGCACCGTAGCATCTGTGCACTGGGTTTTGAGTAGCTTGCAGATTTCTTCTTACATGTGCAAGTTGCTTGTTGGGGGAAAAAATGGAGGGCTGAACAAATGGTCACTTGTTCAGATCATAGGTCTGCAGTGCAGTGCTTTCAAGAGAGACAAAAAAGGGACAAATAAATAAATATATAAGAGATGCGAATCCGGGTAGCCCCATGTCATGCATCAGCATCTGAAAAAGCCCACCATGAACCTCTTCCTTGCCATTTCCAATCTCTGGGCGGTATTGACTTCAACATCTTCAAAATCAAAGTCTCTTTTTTGTGAAAGACCTTGATGTTGTGTAAGCCGCCATTCCTGCAGGTCTTTTTTTGTTGTTGTTGCTGCAAGGCATGTGGGTAGATCACTGTCTGCGTTGCGCAGCGCTGTCTAACATGTAGTCGTCTGTGATTCGGACATGGAAATGAGTTATGGTGGAGTCCGCTGTGTCTCATCTAACAGCACGAGCCCTTCATTGTTCACAGCTCATGGCGCAGGTTTTACAAAGACTTTTCTGGATGTATTCAACATTCCTTTTGTTTAAATGATAAACCAACAGCCATAACCCATGTATTTCTTTCTGGAATTTTAACAAGAAAAAAAAGTATATTTAAAAAATAAAGGTGCCAGGATTAACCAAAATAACAAGAAAAAAAAGTATATTTAAAAAATAAAGGTGCCAGGATTAACCAAAATGGGATTTAAGCAGCAAGTACCCCCAAAAAAATATTCATAGAAAACCATTTTTGAACCTTTTTTGTACCCCAAAAAAAATATTCACTTTGTCACTCTTAAAAATAATGGCCTTTGTTGGCATTGAACCTTTTTTGCCCACTTTGTCACTCTTAAAAATAATGGCCCTTTGTTGGCATTGTGATTCAATTGACCGTTTGCAAAGAGCTTGATTGACAGGCGATCTGACCAATCAGAACACAGAATTTATGTGCCGCTGCTGCTATCCACCATCTTGCCCGACAGCTATGGCCTGTCTCCATAGAAATACATGTTAAAACGGGGGAAAAAGATAGACTGAATTGAAACGTTTTCAATATAACTAAATATAAAAATGTGCGGAGGGTTAAGCTGTGCTGTTGTGGGCTGCCACGGTAACGGCAATAAGCCAAGGTATTCCTTTAAAGTACTTGTTTTGGTACCAGAACACCTGTCATGTCCGGCCCTGTATGCATTGCTTGCAGCGCTAAAGCTAAATACTGAGTGTTAAAGTAATAAAATAATATGTTAAAATGTATGCTCTTATCATTCTGTGGACAAAATCCATTGAATTTCGCTTCGAATGGGAGCTATATATGCATATGTGCGCTCATCTGTTTGCAATGCAGTTAACCTTGCGTCGCTTCATGTTGTCTTCCGACTCATTAAACTATGACAGGTCCTTTACTGCAAAAAGACGGTCACAGGGCTCTAGAGTGCGACCAATTTTCTCAATGGTGCGACTAAAAAATATCGGAGGTCGCACTGGTGCGACCAGCCGTTCGAGAAAAGAAAAAAAGTCTCTGCGACTCTGAAAGTCTCCCTGTGATTCAATAAACAGACACACATTAGGCTCATATCGTGGTCTAAACCAATCAGAGATAGTGTAGGGCGGACCCCCCCTCTGATTGGCCGTGGTCCAGATATTCCTGTACGTGTTACGTTTGAAAATGCGTGTGCTGCTGCAGTCAGGCAGAGAGAGAGGTGAGTAATAGAGATGCGCGCAGTGTTGCCAACTTAGTGACTTTTCAGACCCCCTTAGCGACTTTTTTTCCCAAAAAAGCGACTAGTGACAAATCTAGCAACTTTTTGGACAAACTTTAGCGAGTCTCTGTGATACTCTGTGAGATCTCGTTGGTACTGCCACAATGGCACGAGATCAATGCGCACGCAGCTCTTTCTCTGCATCTGCTCTGTTCAGTGAGCGTCTGAGGAGCAGCCCAGCCCGTTCAGTTAAAAGAGATATTATTGTTTCTCTAATTTTACATGCAAATATAGCCGAAATCACAGCACAGGAATTGTATTGTCTTATATTGTGTATTATTTGATTTCATCAGACAACGGCTCAATACAATTATAAATTAGGATTTTTGTGCAGACTAGCTTCTTGGAAGGGGGAGCTGGTTATGTATTCTTAAAGGGATGTGTTTCAGTCACTATTTCATATTTATCCTGTTGACTGACAACAGAAACAGCAAAATATATAAAGTAAAACAGTTTTATTGAGAATTTGGCTGCATTAAAATACAGTATGAGCACAGAGAGACAATTAGACAGAACAGAACAGGTTTTTTTCTCTTTAAATACTTTATTTTTATAATGTTTAGTGAAATTATTTGGTACTCTGAGGTGGGATGGGGTGCCGGATTTTTTTATAGGTTTAAGGGGGGGTTTGAGAAGCACTGCACTAGAGCATCACTTCATTCAGACACAGGGGAAGGTCTGATAAGAATCAGTGGAGGGGCCAAGGACAGAAGATTTTGATGCTGGAGAGAGTGTGGCCAGCTGGTTTAGCCAAGGTCATAGATCAAGAAGGCCAAACTACAGGAGTTGGACATCCGAGGGGCATGTGACTGCAATGGAGGATAGTCCATAAGACATTGAGCCATGAGATGTTCAGTTTGAAGCCCTTAAAACACTTAATTTATATTTTATTTTTATTTCATTTATCTTGAGATGTTTTAAGTTTCAATTTCAGTTCACTTTTTCAGTAAGTTACCTTTCTTGTAGAATTGTGCTTCAAATAAAAACTTTATGTTGACCAGATTGTTAGTTAATCGTCAATATTAAACATTGCCTATAAAAAAGTCAATATTGCCTATATGAAAATTTGGGTACACCTAACTTTTGTGCTGGTGCACCTTAGAAAGAAGTTAGGCGCACCAGTGCAACCAGTGTAAAAAGTTAGTCTAGAGCCTTGGGTCACTGTGACACTTCAAAGTGATGAAACTATGATGCTATGTACTTTTTAAAACCATTTTTATAGGTTTCACGTTATATTGTTGGCTTGGAAAATATGTAAATGCACATGCCCAGTAGCCGCAGCTATATTCCCTCTAGCCTTAACTACAAATCAGAAAAAAGAGTAGATTAACTTCTGGGGACTTAAACTTGAAAATAGTGTGTTCCGCTTTAGAAATAAAACACTTTCTGATGTTTATTCATGTTCATTTCGTGCTTTAAGTAAATATGAAAAGACCATCAGTTCATGTGTTTAAACGGAGGCAATACAGTGATCTGTCACAACACATTGAGGAGCCACAAAACGGTGTTAATTGTTTGAAATTCTTTTAAAAGTACTCAATTTAAAAGCTGAGGGTCCTGAGACCTTGTTTCATATCAGAAGTAACCTGCTCTGTTTCCTCTGTTGGTGTGTTGTCAGTTTACTCTTTGCTCTGCGATGTATTTTTCACTGCATAGTGGGAACTTTGGCACACATCCAGGCCGGGGTCTCAGGACAACGTGAGAGTTACCCGGTCCGAATTCTAGGCACGAATCGTCGACCAATAATGCCTGTAGGTCCCCTACCCTGTTGACCGTGGCCAACGCCGCGAGGAGCACTGTCTTCAATGACAGAAACTTAAACTCTACTGACTGCAGAGGTTCGAAGGGGTTCTCCTTCAAGGCCGTCAGAACCGAGGGGAGATCCCAAGAGGGTACCAGGTGAGGACGTGGAGGATTTAACCTCCTCACCCCTCTGAGGAACCTGATGACCAAGTCGTGTTTCCCCACAGACTTCCCGTTTACTGCATCGTGATGTGCGGCAATAGCAGCAACATACACTTTGAGGGTGGAGGGAGACAGCCTTCGCTCCAACCCATATTGCAGGAAAGAAAGCACGACTGCGATCAGGCATCTACAGGGGTCCTCCCGGTGGGGAGAACACCAATCGACGAACAGGTTCCACTTCAGCCTGTAAGAGTGTCTTGTAGACGGGGCCCTAGCAGAAGTGATAGTGTTTACTACCGCTGGAGGTAGCCCACCTAGAACCTCCGCGTCCCGTCCAGGGACCACACGTGGAGATTCCACAAGTCAGGACGCGGGTGCCAAAGGGTGCCTCCGCTCTGAGAAAGGACATCCCTCCTCAGAGGAATTTGCCAAGCAGGGGCAGTCGCGAGGAGCATCAGTTCTGGGAACCAAGCCGATTGGGCCAGTAAGGCGCCACCAAAAGGACTTGCTCCTCGTCCTCCCTGACCTTGAACAGGGTCTGTGCGAGAAGACTCACTGGGGGAAACGCATATTTGCGTAGAAGTAAACATATGTATGACGTCATTGCGTCAAGTTTGCGTACAGACGAGCTTTGGCACTTCCGATCTTTTCTACTCAATGAACTGTCACATGCTGTAATACAACTGAATGCCCAATAAAGCTGTTCACATTATATTTTCTGTAGTCATACATAAAAAGTATAAATAGTAAAAACGACCCATTAATACTGCATGCTAACCAGGATTCACTCTCACTATACTCCTTAAATCCTGATTTATAATCGCGACATCGTCTGATAAAATCAATATACATCTAACTTACACTAAAAAGCGACTATATGCGGTGGTTTTGGCTACTGTTATGTCTCATTCAGCGCACTGCCTGCGTCTGAGTGACAAACTGAGCATATTAATAGACGAATTATGTTCATATTATAAGTCCAAACAGTCAGTAAGCGACCGGTGCTTGGAAACGCTGTTTTTGTAAATGATTTATTGATGAGTTGGCTGCTTTACGGCCAGCTGAAAGTGCTGTTTCTCTGCCGCTCACTGCTCAGAGCAGACGCAGAGAGAGTCGACACTGCACAGAGCTCGCGCTCGTAGCCCGGGGTAGTACTGGCTACATCTTCCAAATTAATGAAAGTTAGGTTTTTTTTTTTTTTATTCGCTAGGGTTGTCAGTATGTACCTGTTATGGAAAAAATCTGCCAAAAGGGTCTGAAAGTTGCTAAATATAGTGCTACATTTGCGCTCGTCACATGGGAGCTGATTGCAGAGGACGGTTGAGGCGGCTCGCCACAATGAACATATGTGAATGGAATGGAAACACTGGAGGTTGTCTGTGGGAGTGCCAACAGTTCTTGAGCACACAGAGCGAGCCGTACGAAACGTGTAGAGCGAGGGAAGATTTTCCAATAGTTATAGTTTCCAAATATACTGGGCGGCCTGCCCAGGTAAAGTCTATGTGTGGGAAACTGCATCGTATAGATTTTAAAATATTGTTAATTACTTATAAAGCCCTGAATGGCTTAGCTCCTCAGTTCTTGAGCGAGTTCTTATCGCATTATAGTCCTCCAGTCCGCTACGATCTCAAAACTCTGGCCATTTGATAATACCTAGAATATCAAAATCGACTGCCGGCGGCAGATCCTTTTTCTATTTAGCACCCAAACTCTGGAACAATCTACCTAACACTGTTTGGGAGGCAGACACACTCTGTCAGTTTAAATCTAGATTAAAGACCCACCTCTTTAACCTGGCGTACACTTAACACACTAATACGCTTCTAATATTCAAATCCGTTAAAGTATTGTTAGGCTGCATTAATTAGGTCAACCGGAACAGGGAACACTTCCCATAAAACACGATGTACTTGTTACATCGTAAGAAGATTGACATCTAGGCTAATATTAGTCTGTTTCTTTCTTATTCCGAGGTCACCGTAGCCACCCGATCCGGTCCTTATACAGCCCAGATGATCACTGCAGTGACCAGATCCAGTCCGTATCCAGATCAGACTGTGGATCAGCACCTAAAGACGACCTCTACAGCTCTGAACGTCAGCGGAGACCAGGACACCTAGATGAGCCCCAGAGACAGATCCCCAGTGAGGACCTCGTCACCTAGACAGCCATCGGGAAAAGAGCACTGGAACCAGTGGAGCCCTTACAATCTGACTTTGCTGCAGTTGGAACAAACTACTGGTTCGTCTGGCCAGAGGGGAACTGGCCCCCCAAAAACGCTATATAAATAAAGGTGACTTGACTTGACTCCCTGACACTTTAGTTCATCCAAGCACTTTTATTTTTAAGAGTGAGAACATTTTGTTCAAAGGGAAGGTTCTCAGAATGTTGAAGTTTCTTCTTGGAAGAATACATTCCAATAAAGAATCATTTGAAAACTTTTATTCTTATCAGTGAAGGGCAGTACTCAATTTAATTCATTGGAATTGATTGAATTGTGAAAAAGTGGACATTACACATCAGAATGAGATCAGGTGGAAGGGGTCAAAAATTGAGAGGAATTGGCTGCACCAGCCGAAAAGGAGCAGAGGTTATTACATTTTGATGAAAGAAATATAAAGAAGATATGAACACAAAAGCATTTTTTTCTTTTGAATAACATGCATCAATGAATCATGCATATGAGCAGAAATGTGTATCAAGCAAGTAAATAAGGTCAATTTCGATTTAATGTTGACTTTAATAAAGAAGGATCCCACTGCCCTTTCCAACCGTTCCTATTTCGCAGTGCATAAGCCTATATGTGGTTACAACACAGAGTTCAGAGTCATATTATTGTACAATGCAATACATGAGAAAATGTCCACCCATGGTCACTCCAGAGGTTGCAAAGTCCAACACCGTCTCCCGAACCCCTCCGCATAGGAAAGTTTTAATGACATAATAATATGCTATACCTTGAAAACCTGCTGTTAATTACTTTGGATAATTAGCAGAGCAGAGACCCCTTTCATTGAATACTTTACAGAGAGGAACCTTGACGTAAGCCGTCATCCCCTCGGTCTTGCTAGTGCAGAAGTGCACGCAAAAGTGCTCTCCGCGTGGGGCAATAAGTTCCTCTGTGGAAAAGGATTGTATAGTGAGGTGTTATCTTTGGATTCACAATCAAGCAGAAGATCCCTTCCCAACAAAAACATCCTCTTAGCAACACATTACACAACCTTGACCCAAAAGAAACGAGGAGAAGTGTGAAGAAGAGCAAATTCAATTCTGTCAAGACCGAACTGCTTTTCACAGCACTGCACTGTTGCTCTGACAGAGATGGAATTTCATGCAGCGAAAGATGGTTTCCTCTCACTCAGGCCCAGCCTTATCCCTCGAAACAGGGGTGACACTCCGTGCGCTACACACACCTAAAAAAATACTAATTCATATACCGATGTGCCAGTCCGCTTCAGAGCACCTCCATCCCCTTTGCAACAGGCACTAATTTCAGAGCATGTCTTCACACACAAACCCATCTTTACAGAATTAAATTAATATTTAATCGCATATTTGTTTTGCGTACGATAATGCCGTCATTAGGTCTTTGATGCAAAATTGCCATTTCTCTTTCAGAGACCCACCTGGCAAAATCAGTCCTGTCATTTCATGAAACGACATCTTCATTCAGTCTTCCACGCAGTTTGGCACAAGTTCCACCGGTGTAAGGAGCACAGAATTGCAATTTATTTCACCACAGACGCATTACATCAAGCATATTCTTCAAGAGTGTGTCGCTGTGAGAGAGCATGTTGTACCTGAGAACCAGCAAGCCCCAAAGCACGACGAAGTCAAAGGCGCCGAAATATAAACGATACACTGAAGACAAAAGAACGCCTCAATTGATTGGGCACTGGTGCAATCTTTTGTATTCACAAAAGGACAACGTGATGAAAAAAAGCATTGTTGTTGTAAATGAGGTGTTAAAAATGAAATGGAAAAAAGTGTGTTACAGTATCTATGAGGCTCCAAGCATATGAATCAACAGATGCCAGCCGGCTCTGCTGTATTCTGCAACAAGGGGAAAGTAATCAACAGGCATCACTGTGACCTTGTTTCCAGTGTTCTTAACAATCATTTAGTTAATTAGATTTAAAAGAGGCTTGGGAAAATGAGGGCGAAATTCAGCATGGCTGTATTTTACAGGGAATTACAGATTACAAAAGGTGAAAGAGGTTGCGAGCAGAAGGAAAGGGTGAAAGAAAAAGATATAGGACACAGACAGGGAGGAACAGACATACCAAAAAAAAAAAAAAAATTCAGGGAGCGAATGCGGGGGAAAGAAACCGAGAGAGGAGGAACAAGAAAAATGAGGGCAGACCAAGGACAGTAGCAAGAAGGTCTGTTACAGGAAAGAAAAACAAGCAAAAATATGCAAGAAGAATGCTAACAAAACTCTTTTTTCTTACCTTTTCCCATGCAAGTGTTTCCTGTGTTTCTCACCAGGGCCTAAATGGATTCAGTATTCTCTCTTTCGCTTTCTGTTTTTTTATATTGCAGTCCCATTTGCCTTATCTAATGAGTTGATATTTAGCTGGCTCAGACACAGGCTCTTAAAGAGAGCTGCAGGGAATTGCAGGCTGGCCGGGGGCCTCAGGGCCCACTCCACCATGCAGATGGAACTCTCACACTTAAACAGGGTCAGTCACTGGTTTACAAACACCACATCATTTCAAAGTTAGCAAAAACAAATGCACTCAAGGTGAACCGCAATCAGCACATGTTGAGTTTCTTTTCACAGCTGACATAAAAACAACCTTTAATTAAAACTGGGTGAATTTTTCAAAATCTAGAACATGTCCGATTGATATTTCACTCCTAGATGGAAAAGGACTAAAATTTTGCATAAAGCAAATTATTAAATTATAAGACATTACTTTCAAGGCAGGCCTCTACCAGGATTTTATCTCTAATTAAAAAAATAAGTCAATAAAATAAGCTCATTCAAAAAGTACAATAAAAAATATATATTTAATAATAAATTATAATAAAGAGAAATATACTATATTAATTATCCATAATATATTTATATTAGTACACATATATTTAATATAATTAAATAAGGTATAATTTTGAACTTTTATACATCATGATATTTGTAAAGAAACCGAAATTGAAGAAGAAAAACTCCAACACTATGGAAGTTACTACATGTTGAATTTGATTTAAGTACACAAATTTGGTCATAAATAGTAGATTTTAAGTATTAGATGAGGTTGAGTATAATAGCAACAAATATGGCAATGCTCTGTTACATGAAGGAATAATTAAAAAAAGAAAGCACTAAAAAGACATGCACAAAGCATGCTGGCTGATGCAACCGATTTTAGACAACATTTACCACATCAGGTCACATCACTGCAATCTCTAAGGCTGCAGTCGATCATAAGGCTGTCAAATATTTTTAATAGAACTGTCCCTGATGACATCTACTAGTTATCTGTGGTGTGTGTGGGCCACACTGTACCATTCACTTGTCTTATGTGAAAAAATAACACACACACACACACAAATATATACAGTATATATATTATATATATATATATTGGTGCTGTCAAGTAAATATTTTAATCGATTGACAGCCCTAATATATATATATTATCGCACATATTTATTTGTTCTAAATGTACCTTTTTTCCACCGGGACGCACTATGGTCCAAGTGCAAGTCTCACGGGCCACACGCATGTCATTTACATATTACGTCATCTATACAAACCAACCAGATTTATAATAGTATTTATAGCCTAAATATTATGTCATCAATACAAACCAACCAGATTTATAATAATATATAATTGGGGAAGATGACGAGACACACCTGGAATCAAATTAACAATCAACATGAGGGAAAAACTGGGTCACAGGAAACACATGGTGAGCAAAACACACAAAACAGTCCACAATCCTGACACCAGAGATGTTTTGCCACATTTCTGTAATAAGGATGATTGCTGCATAGTAGTTTATGGGTATTTCTTTTTTGCCTGAACATCTTCAAGTGGGTGGCTGGGCAAACCGAAAGTGAGTCCAGCACTCTCTTCACCGCTGATGCTGGACTATTCTTGTTTGAATGTGTTTCTTCGCTGGCATTTTCCACATTTCGTTTTCCCCCTTAACAAATTTGTCCATTCTGATGCTCAATTTTACAGAACTAATGGCTGCTGATGACTATTTGAATTTAATTCTGCCAAAGTGCACGCTTGTAAGTGTTCGTTAAATGCGTAACATTAATTACGTGAGTACATAGGTCTGCTCATGTCTTAAAATAATATATGAAAAACTAAATAATTTTATATAACAAAAACATTAGCTTATATTTGTTTAATACATTTTTTAATTAATCTAAAAACTAAACGGTGGCGAGCGAGCCAATGGCTATTCAGCCCGACATAGCCCGCCAAAATGGGAGGGGAGTCTGGCTATATAATCAGCCGCTCTAGCCACTGCAACTCAGATTTCTTCGAAGGAAGCACCTGAGGCGTGCAGTTCATAGCACAGCCAGGAACGCAGTACTCGTTCCTATATCTCAGGGAACCGAGGTTATGATAGTAACCGAGTACGTTCCCTTTCGAGATTACACTCGTACTGCGTCGAAGATAATGTATGGGAACCAGTCCAATTATGCCGTGCTATGATGTGGAATGACTCGATCCCAAGACTCATGTGGGATTAGACCCAGGGGAGTCCGTAGAATATACCAAGTACAGGGTGAGCCTCAGGTGTCAGGTGTCAGGTGTCGTCCCATAAGGATACTTGGTGTCAATATAGTTTATGGACAGACCAAGCAAAAGAGGGGGCTTGAACAATGTTGGTCAAGTGAATCCGGAAAATTGCTATTAAGCAGAAAGGACTGTGGCCTGCACCGCAGGGACATCCAGGTTATGAAACCTTACAAATGTGGACGGCGAGGTCCAGCCGGCCTCCTCACAAATGTCTGACATGGACATCCCGCTGGACCACGCCCAGGAAGAGGCGATGCCTCTGACCCCGATGGGGCACCGTTAGAGGTCTGCACGGGCTTAAAATTGAAGCCCGAACCCGGCCCGTACCCGAGATCGTCTGGCCCGACCTGACCCGAGTACTCAGTACGGTTGGTAAGTCCCAAGGTGGAACTGTACGAGGACGCGGAGGATTCATCCTCCTGGCGCCTCGTAAAAATTGAATTACCGCTCTATCTCTGCCCACCGAGCGGCCAGCAATAGGGGCGTGGAAAGCCTCTTTAGCTGCCATGTAAATTTTGATGGTGAATGAAGAGCGCTGTTTGTCCAGTATTGTAGCCAGACCCCCCTCCCATTTTGGCGGGCTATGGAGGGCTGAATAGCCATTGGCTCGCTCGCCACCGCCGTGGATTGGTTAATTTTCTTATCCTAGATGAACCAATCAACGTGCAGTTATAACTGCGTGATTGAAATAGGCTTCAGTTGAAGAGGAAAAAAAGTATGACGCAGTACGAGTGTAATCTCGAAAGGGAATACCAGGTTCCCATTACTTCTCTTTCTTTGCACTGAGCAATTTACTGACACAAACCTGTTAAATTTTTTTCAGGACAGGGCAGCTCACTTCTTCTGAACATGCAAAATGTACATAGCCTTTATTATTTATTATTGCATTTGTTTGCCTCTCTGTGCCACATATTGTATTTTGATGCAGCTAAATTCTCAATAAAACATTTAGAAAAAGTTTTCATTGATATATTTTACTGTTTCTGTTGTCAGACAACGGGATGAATCTGAAATATTGACTGAAACATGACCCATTAAGACTACATAACCAGCTCTCCTGTCAACATTCCCGTCCAAACAACGAGACCTATGCTGGGGATCTTTTCGTAACCTCAGGCCAATCTGCCGGCCCCAGGATCGGTCTTTCTTCGCCAGACACGGCCGCCGAGCTCCAGGTTTCGTCACGGCCGCTGCTCTCTGCTCAAATAGCCACACGCTCTCCTTCGCCGGAGGTCGCAGCAGCAGGCCTTCAACGAGCCTGGGCCGCGCCCCAGTTCTCACCGCAGCAAAGCCTCACTCGCTTCCTGCTTCGGCGCCTCAGCGCTCGGTGCTAACATTCCTCCATTCATTTGATGGTTAAGCAGCATCCCTCCACCACCCCTTCTCCACCAATATCACTAGAATTCTCATCACACTATGGGGGGGGTACTCTGGGTTCAGGCCATTCCCGAGCTTGGAGCCCTTCCCCAGGACAGCACGCCAACAACGTATTACCATACTCGCCAAATACGCATTACGTTTATCGTGCTAATATATGTAAGTGTGAAATCGTGAAATAAGTTTTAGGCGCTTTTTTGAAGGGAAAAATGTCGCTAAAGGGGTCTGCAATGTTGCTAAATCGGTAACACCGTGCATCTCCATTTCTCCAACTACGGGTTGTGCCACGGGTCAAACAGAAAATACGCGCTGCGTTAATCGCGCGTTAATATAATTAGTGCCGTTAAAATGAATTTTTTCTTATAAAAAATATTTAAATAAAACAAGGAGAGAGGAATACTTTAAGAACAGGGAACTGTTTTCTTGTTAATACTGTTGTTTGATTAAAACAACATTGATTAACACTATATGCTGCATTTACAGATCCAGTATTTTACAGAATTACCATTTTTGTTCCAGCATCATTAAAATGAAAAGTAAGTGCTCTTCACAGAACATGCACATAAATTCAAAAGGTTAAAGGTTCAAAAGCATCTTGGCAAAAAAAATACTAATATTTATGACATTCCTACTCCCTACTGTAATATGATCTATCAAATCTGTTGTCTTCATTTGGATGCCTAATGAGCCCTGTATTGAATGATATCAGCACTGCTGCTTTTATCGCCTTGCTCTTCTTTGTCCACTAATAAATGTAAAATGTATGCATGCTTTATAGATAACTATGACTGCATCATTAATAAATTAGCTGTACCCATTTATGGGCTCTGCAGCTAGATTAGAGATGCCACTGAATCTGGAACAGTGCCATCAATGTGTGTTATGTCTTTGTTATGTTTGGCTGTAACATTAAATTTACTGACGGCCTGCCAGTAGCCTACCATCTCGGTTCGGCGACCTGAAACGATAACTTTCCCGGCATCAGCAGAGCGGTTGTCTTGCTCACTGGTGTATGAAACTGGCAGCTGCTCAGCTAGAATTCCTACAACTGAGATTCTTACAAATTCAACATTGTAGTCAGTATTAACTGTGAATTTCAAAAAAGAAAAAATGGTCAGATGTATCACAAACATTGGTGAAACAATAAGGCTTTCTTGACATGAGCACACGTTTCCCAAATCACAAAGCATTCACTACATGGATATAAGAATCAGGAAGCCAAGATTTGGCACAATCATTATATGCACCCCAGTGTCTTCATACAAAAGTGAATCTACCTGGGACTTTAGTGATTGATGTGCTCTCCACTTTAAGCCTTGATTGACTGATGGCATTAGAGCGAGTAATGCATGTTAAGATAAAGCCAACGTGGGTCACTCAAAAATCCAGCTGTGGTCTCAGAGTTTCTTGCAACTTCACTTTCACTGTTGATGTAAAATACATAACCTTGAATTCAACTTTCATAAAATCTCTATTTTCATCCTGCAATCACAACCTTGTTTTTGAAGTCTCCTATATTGTCTTAACACTGTCTCTAAAAATGCATCTCCAAGAAAATGGACCATACGCAGTTCCTAAAAAACACACAGTCCACACCAGAGCATGTGAGCGGAGTGGAGCGCGAGCGGAGCGGGGAGCGTAGCGATCATATTTCCTTCAGAGCAGAGAGCGCCTTTCTGAAGATTGCGCTCCGCTCACTCAATACGCTCAGCGCCGCTCGCTCAGCCCAAAATGCCCTTTGGTAATTTGCTAGTTCCAGAATCTGTGGAACAGGCTAAGCAATAGTTTGTCTAAGCTAGTGTTTCTAAAACCAAATTCTAAAATCCTGTGAATATTGAAAGGCGGTTTATTAGACCTAATTTCCCCGCAGTTTTGGTTTATTTTAATTTTAGAAAGTGTGTTTCTTTTATTTACACAATAAAATAATTAATTAAGTGCAATTCATCTTGTGAGTGCTTTCATGGGCCTGATAAGCAAGGTGTATTTTGTGAAATTCTATATCTGCATTTCATCTTGTGTGCGTGTTTTGAATGTTTGCACAATAACTGAAGCGACGTTTTAATGTAAAAGTATACTTTTTCAGTTATTAAATTTTTTTACGAAAGTTTGCTAAGTGGCTTCAAAAACAAGACACGTTTTTAAATTAATAATTTTAATGTAATACATTTAAATTAATAAATTCACGCTGAAACATAACTGTTACTTATCAGACTACTGCTTTAATTGAGACATTTATTCAGTAATTTCGTTATAAACGGGGAAAAAAAATAGGCCTACTGGAGACATTTAATGTCAGAGTGTGATCTGATTGGGATTTGGTTTACCGGTGAGCATGAGCGGAACATTAGCGGAGTGTTTGCTTTGGCCGTGAGCGACTGAGCGGAGCGCACGCCCACAAAGCGGAATATTGAGCTGAGCATCACACCGCTCCGCTTCGCTCACATGCTCTGGTCCACACACTTGGCTTTTGTATCAGTCCCTGACCAGATATCATTCCCAGATCCTGAGATAACATTGAGGCACTGAAAAAAAATAGCACACAAAGGACAAATTCTGTCCACGTTGAGTATGACAGCGCAGTTAGCCTGTTTGCCAATGCTCTTATATGAAGATGGTGAGTAATGGACTGGGCAGAAACATCTGGCTGTGAAGTTCTACCCCGAGAGCATTGTTACGGCTAGGGGCATTGTTAGTGTGAAGAGGACTAAAGTAATAAAATGTGGGATGATAAATAATAAACAGAAAAGCATTGACAACACACCTGAAGGCTTATTTCATTACACAAGGACCCTGCACTTTATTAGAGCTAATGAGAAACAATCCCAGGGTGAGTGTTACAGTTGAATGCTTCGTAATCACTCTTCTCGTCCTTTGATACTGATGTCATTGGATTTATCTGTCAAATGGGCTTCATCTTCTGTACAATCACGGTAAGTGTGGCTTCTGAATGCTAGCCTGACATATTTTCCAAGCCATAACAGGTTTAGGGAACTAGCTGGTAAGAAAGAAAACAAAAAAGAGGCCTCCCAATTGTTTAATACTTTACTTCTCCAGCAATGTGATTAAATAAGGAGCAAATGGAGACTTTTGTGAAAGTCTTATAAGAAGAAAACCCAAACAATCTCAAGTGTCTCCTCTAGTATTTCACAAAGATCTCAACAGTGTCACACAATGCTCTCGGATTTACCCAAAAACCCAAGTATTGAAATCATTGCTATTTAAAAGCTTAATTCTTCCAAGACAAAATTATCTGAGCTATGACATCCACATTCATTTTTATATCTACAAAAATATATTTCTACTTTAGATATACAGATACAGTATCTACTTTAGTCCTCCTCACACTAACAATGTCTCTAGCCTAGGGCTGAAATGATTCCTCAAGTTACTTCGAGTAACTCAAATACAAAAAATCATTGAGGCAAATGTGTATTATGTGTATTATGTGCAAAAATTATGTGTATTACTGTCAGGTTCGGGTAAATGGATGAGAGCGAGGACCCAATTGCTGGAGGAAAAACTGGCTTTTTATTAATAAAAAAACAAAACAAACAAAAACAACACCGTAGGGGAAAAGCAAACTGGTGGACAACATCAAGGCGGCAAGGACACAGGGACAAGACAGGCAGCCACAGGGACGGGCACGGACAGGACACCAACGACCCACGACGGATATGAAACACTAGGCCAGGAAGGTCGAATGGGAGAGGCGGGGAGAGTAAAAGGAACGAGGTCCTCAGGTCAAGAAAACAACAAGACAAGAGACATTGCACATTGACACAGAAAACTAGGCACACGTGCACACACAAAACAAGCAGCACTGGCCAGCAAAAAAATCATCAGCCATGTGCAAACAAACACAACACGCAGCTAATGAGAAAACTCATAAGCCACGTGTTCACACAAGACATGACAACAAGAAAGCACGCAGCCAATGAAATACACAAGCTGCGTGCCACACAGCACAAGATATAACATGAATGCACGCAGCCGATAGAAACACAAACTGCGTGCAAAACAACAAAACACACGTGGACAGAAGAGCGCGCAGGCGAGCGAACTCGAGACCGCGCACTCACACAATGACAGAAAATGGAGCGCGAGTGTCCGAACCCAGACACGAAAACCGAATCTCAAGACATGAGTGCCGGGATACGAACACCACGCTCCAACATGAAACAAGGTACGCAGACGAGAGAGCGCACGGCTCGAGCACAATCGAAGCCGCGCGTGCTCACATGAAAACAGGACATGACGGGAGTATCAGGGCTCTGTCACAAAACCATGAATAACACTAGACCGAAGTGACAGAACCCTGACACTACCCCCCCGAACAAGAACAAGACAGAAACATGACAGCACAAGAACATGACTACACAAAGACTGACACACGACCAGACAAGAACAATCAAAACACAGAGACAAAGAGGGGAGGGAGGGGGGGGGAGCCAAGCCAGTGCCAGCAGGGATGCTCAGCAAGTCCAGGGAGGGACGGGAGGGTTGAGCCAGGGAGGCTCACGCAGTCCAGGGGTCCTGGCAGGGAGCCAGGGCAGAGCCGGAGGGACGGACCAGGGAGGATCCAGCCGAACAGGAACCCTGGCAAACAGCCAGGGTGGGGCCGGAGGGACAAACCAGGGAGGCTCCGGCCTAACAGGAACCCTGGAGGATGGCCAGGGCAGGGCCAGAGGGACAGACCAGGCCAGCTCCAATTCGTCAGGAGGCCAGGGCGGAGCCAGCTGCTTGGCAGGCAGCCAGGGCGGCCCCAGCAGGACAGGAAGCCTGGGCGGCGCCGGCAGGGTGAGGCGCCTGTGTGGCGCCGGCAGGGCGAGGAGCTTGGACGGCACCGGCAGGGCGAGGAGCTTGGCCGGCTCAGGGACGGCCTCCTGGCCAGCAAAGGGCTCTGGAACGGCCTCCAGGCCTTGAAGGGTGGAAGAAGCCTTTTTCCTCCTCCTCCTCCGTTTCCGAGAACGGATGCCGCGGCTTCTTCGGCCACCACTGGGGGCGCTGCAGCTCCGACGACCACAACTGGGGGTGCTACAGCTTTGTCAGCCGTCACTGGGGAAGCTGCATCCTCTTCGGCCTCCAACGGAGTTGGCTCTGTGGGCTCCTTGACCGGGACTGGCTCTGGAACGGCCTCCTGGCCGACAGCGAGCTCCTGGACGGCCTCCACTGGGGTGCAGCCGCTCCGTCGACCGCCACTGGAGGCGCTGCGGCATCATCGGCCGCCACTGGAAGCGCTCCAGCCTCCTTCGCTGGGGAACGAGCCAGGAACCCCACAAATTCACCAAACGAGAGGTGATCCAGCACCCTCATCCTCCACCAGTTGAGAGGCTCATCAAGGGCACTGTTGAACAGGTCCTTCAGTGCCACATGGTTGAACCCCAACCCCTCTGCTGCATCGCTGAACTCCTGGGCAAACATCCTAACATCAGTGCCCTGCTGACGGAAGGAGCTCAGGGCCTTGAACTGGAGGATGCGCTCGTAGAGGGGGCTGGACAGTGTGGAGGCTGGTGGTGGACGGTGCAAGCCCTTCCTCCGCTGGGTCCTCTTCATGGTGGGTTCGTTCTGTCAGGGTTGGGGTGAATGGATGAGAGCGAGGACCCAATCGCAGGAGGAAAACTGGCTTTTTATTAATAAATAATAAATAAAACAAACAAAAACAACCCGTAGGGGAAAAACAGACTGGCAGACTGGCAGGACAAGGCTAGGCAGGGCAGGACACAAGACATAGACGACGAACCAACATATGGCAACGAACCCACACGGAACTGCAAACACAAGGAGATTATAAAGGGAGCAAATGAGGAGGGTAACAAGGGAGAGCAAATGGGGAAAATTAATCAATAAACAGGTAACAAGATGGGTGGGGTCAAGACAAATTGACATGAGAGCACATGGCACACAGAAAACTAGGACAGAAGCCACGTGCTCACACAAAACAAAAACACAAGCACATGGCCAGCAAACAATTCACCAGCCATGTGCAAAACAAGACACGAACACGCAGTTAATGAGAAAACTCATAAGCCACATGTTCACACAAGACATGACAACAAGAAAGCACGCAGCCAATGAAATACACAAGATGCGTGCCACACAGCACAAGATATAACATGAATGCACGCAGCCGATGGAAACACGAACTGCGTGCAAAACAACAAAACACACGTGGACAGGAGAGCACGCAGTCGAGCGAACTCGAGACCGCGCACTCACACAATGACAGAAAATGGAGCTCAAGTGTCCGAACCCAGATATACGAAAATCGAATCTCAAGACATGAGTGCCGGGATCCCAACACCACGCTCCAACACGAAACAAGGTACGCAGACGAGAGAGCGCACGGCTCGAGCACAATCGAAGCCGCGCACGCTCACATGAAAACAGGACATGATGGGAGTATCAGGGCTCTGTCACAAAACCATGAATAACACTAGACCGAAGTGACAGAACCCTGACAATTACATCGAGTTTCCTATATAATCATGACGTGTTTCATGCACTGACAGAGATGGAGAAATTATTCTAGTTCATCTTAAACCGGACTGCCATCAGTGCCGCGATCGCGAGAGCTCTGAGACGCGCGCACCAAATGCGCTCTCTGCACTCGCCAACAAAGCATTTAAAGTCATTGTTAGTTGTTTAACTGTGTGATGGATAAGACAAGCCTTGACTAGGCTCATTTATTTAAAAACGGGCTGTCAGCTGTGATAAAACTTCCCGGTGTTATGATGCCATTTTTGATTCTTTGCACTTTGCATAGTGATGTTAACAAATCCTATGGTAGCACGGTAAAGTAATGCAGACTGTTACCATCCTCTTCATTTAGATTCAATTCCAGTTTTATATGCCTATGAGCTTCAGACAGCGAGAACAGAAGGCTATAGGGGTTATTTAAACCGTACCATGGTGAAAAGGTTTGATGAGCCTTTAACGGATCTGGTTAACATTCATTTGCCTGTCTCATTTCACTAGTTAAATAATAAATATAGAAATATTCAGTATCTCTGTGGATTTTAGAAACCCATTTTTGGACACCTGTTGAGACATATTTTGGAATATAGAGAGGCTAATTGCTTCTATATCTCTTTTTTGACATTTAATTAAGTTTAAAGGGCAAGGTAAGTCCTTCTGGGGGGGGTTTCAGGTATGATTCAAATCTATTGTGACTAGTGTTGTCACGGTACCAACATTTCTGTATTCGGTACCGATACCAGTGAAAATCCACGGTTCTCGGTAATTTCGGTACCAAATCAAAACCCAAAAACATGCTAATTAAAAAAACATACTATTTTTATTAATAAAGTCAAACAAAAATGAAATGTACACAAATCAATGCCATTCTTTGTGCTTATTTAAAATTGTGTTTCAAGTTTTTCCACAAGTAATACAATTATGGAAAACAGTAAACAAGTTTCACCTAAATTAAATTTGTCTTTTAATTAATTAAATTTAAACACTTTTATTTTTTGGTAAATAAAGGGGATTTACTATTAAAATTAAAACATGGAAGAAATATTGTGTGATTATTTATTAGAAAATAAAGTTTTATTATTTTTTAAACAGTAGTAGTAGCATCAAATACATTCTACAAAATAATAGTAGCCTAATATATTTCTGGCACAATGTCTAAACCGAACTTTTATTTTGACGGGTTGCCATGAATACCTTTACATTTCTGTGTGTATATGATATGATGCTGGTTTTACTCAAATGAAATGGTAAAATGCTCGTGAAGTGACTCTCAGAGCAGTTCTGGAGATGTTGTTTATGTATTGTTTGGATGAATTAATCAAAAGTAGGTCATTACACTTCAATCAAATCGTGATATGGACCAGTATCTGTAAATATTAAGCCGCAAAATATGTCATGACATAGTATGGCATTATGTCCTCATTTAGACGGCAGATGCTGAAATCACTGCGAGCGTCACACGCGCTTCAGTGTATGTAAGCGTCTCTGCCATTCATTCACACAACATGCAGGATTCATATTGAATCGACTTTTGCAGCTTAATATTTACAGATACTGGTCCATATCGCGATTTGATTTAAGTGTAATTATCTACTTTTGATTAATTTATCTAAACCTTGACAAATTTAATGACATTCCGTGTTACACTTAGGGATGGGAACCCAAACCCTGTATTTAATCGGTCCCGGGGCTAAATTATGAAAGACCGGAGTATCGATAAGCTCTGATGTTAATGGTTCTGCTATCGGTACTGGAGAAATTAAGAAAACACCCATACATTTATTATTGCTATATATACACATTATCTTGCAAATTCTATCTAACCAGAGTCACCAGCTGTTTTTATATACATTAATATTCGAACATTTGTCTATAATGCATTTTTGCTATTCGCAATTCAGAAGCAAGATCACGCTCATGCGGAGGAGCTTCAGCACGTGCAACATGAACGCCCTGTTTATGATAGAAGAGAGAACTAAACATTCAAACATCTGCGTACATTTTAGGGCTGTGGCTGCTAATTTTATTTTTTTATTTCGATTTTGGCTTCTAAGCATTATAGCCGCGTTTCTTCTTTCCCTTCACAGCATTACACGTTCGTTCCTCCCTAAAACCCAAACTTAACGTCAGAATCAGCTCAATCGGTGATTGTTGTAAAATGCCATCTTTACTGTTGCTAAATTGCGTGACATGTTTTATAATAAAATAGGGATGCACCATTATGAAAATTTTGGCCGATACCGATACCCGATAATTCTTTATATTTAAAAGCCGATAACCGATATGTTGGCCGATAAATCTATATCCAAATTTGTATATACTTTTTGAGAGCCTGATTAAAAAAAAAGGTCTCATCATTAAAAGCCACATCCCAAACACTTCAACATAACAGCCTAGTTTGAACAGTGTAAGTTTAAAAAAAATATTTTACTCTCCCATTACCAAATTTCGCCATAAAAGTCTCACAAATAAAATAAAATAATGCATAAATTAGGGATGCACCGAATGTTCGGCAACCGAAATTGTTAGGCCGAAAATAGGGAAAAAAAACTCTTTCGGTGTTCGGCCGAATAAGCGAAAAGACCGAATATTTTGCACCGAACAATGACGTAACGCGATCAAATAGAGGCGAGCACTAATGCAGCAAACACGTCTGCAGTGTGGACGCATTAAAACTGTCCGAGAGAGACGCAGACATCATTACAAGCACGAAACACTGACAGCGAGATGTGCTGCTTCTCATGTCTCCGATGAGAAGAGGAAGGGGTGGTTGTTGCTGGTTACTGTGATGATTGAAATCGTGAAATGGATTAGCAAATAAACTACAGAATGTTATGTTTTCTAAAACACGCACGAATGGCATGTATTCAAACAGCGCTGCACGAGCTCGCGGCGCCAGGGTTCAAAGTCCAAAGCGCGAGGAAATTCTGCGCTGAAACACTTACTCATCATTTGCTCATTTTTATATTTTTTTAAAGGCATGTGACAATGTGATACGTGTGACAAACATCTTCCCAAATTCGTAATGAGATATATCTGAGAAATATCTGCATGCTGTTGTCAACAAACAGATGCAATGAAGTCTTCCTGGTTCCTGCATATTTCCGCCAAAATAAAAGCTCCATCAACATTCATAAATGTTAGTATTGTAATTTTACTCTTGTTCTGTAAAATAAAATAAAAAGTAAGACAATAATAATTATATAAATAATTACCATACAACAGCTGTATTAATACATTTACAATAACATTCACCAATAGTGTTCAAATTGGGATCTGTAATATTGCACGTGCAACCATCGTTTAGGGAAATCCCTAAATCCCGCTACGCTGTCATCGCCGCGGCTGAAAAGTAGCACATGAAACACTGCTTACATTTATATTTTATTCTGTGATAATTCTGGGGTGGCAGGTGGGGTGGCACAGCTTTTTCTTAGGGTGGCAACAGTCAGCTTGACCTCAGACAGCTATTCTTTTTTAGATGCTTCTTTTTTTAACATTGCTGCATCATAATCATAATCCAAAATCTAATCATGTGTTCGTGTTTTCATAGGCATGTTTTCATGTCATATTTTTTCATATCATTTTCATAACAGTCTTCAGATATTTTCATTATCTCCATTACGGCCATGCCCCGCCCCCCGAACCCCGAGTAATCGATTAATCGTTTTTGAAACCTATCGATGATCGAAATAAGAAATTGCCAAAAATGCCCATCCTTAAGCAAGTCCGCACAATCTTCCCCTGACTGGGATTTATAAAGGGATTTTTGCACAGGTTCTGGCATATGGTTTTATAAATCTGGAAACTTTTGTGCGTATGCAAAATCTAGCTTTTGTGCATACGTACACTTTTAGGATGAAATCTAAGGAGAGTTTTATACATGAGGCCACTGGTACAGTGACGTTTAAATTTTTTTAGTACCGACTTGGTACTGAAGTACCGGGTCTTTTGACAACACTAATTGTGACCAATATTAACATACTACAGACTAGAGGCAAATACAGGTGCATTCTGACCGGGGCTTAAAAAGAGTATTCACACCCTAATCCAGCACAACGCTCCAGTTCATCACACAATTAAATGACGTTCTGCAAAATATACGCGTGTCAGACAAGCAGTTTAAAATCATCAAATCAAAATGATTATGACGGATGATCAAAAATTTTTTCTAATAAAGTCAAAATCTGACATCATTCAGTTTGGGCTTCAGATCTAGATATCGCCCTGCCGCAAACAAATCAACGATCGCTACTTGACAATTTCCAACTGCTCTGAAGACTTGTGAAAAAATATCAGTCAGTCTCAGTCTTGTACGTAGGGTGATGTAACACAGCTTTGATGCATAGACATGACAGGGCTGGACGTAGGAGGTGGCTCCTCAGAACAGCTGGGGTCTGGCAAGCACCGAATCCCGTAGGGAGGGGGCTTGAAAAGGCGAGGGGAAAACAGGACGCAATTTGGCTTCTCTCTCACTTTCTCCCTGGGATGTGCCTTTTCAAGACCTGTAGGCCAGCTTCCTGTTGGGTAGTCGTCCCAAAATGCCCTCAAGCTGAGCTGCTTCAACTGAAACAAGTGAGGTTTTTTTATTTGTATATGTGTGTGTTTATATGGTGGGTGGTTATGTTCTTGAAGTCAACAACTATAACATGGGAATGGTATAACCTCAACAGCAATCTCTGAGACAGCCCAAACGGTGCCCGTTTGAAAAGAGTAGAATGGCAGCCACACCAAAAGTAATTGAACCAACTACACATATTGCATTCACAGCAATCAAAGCGTTCTGATATTTGCAACAATGTTAAGCCCGCTGAACAATAAAAGTCAGCTTATTCCTCCTAATAATCCGAAGACATGCAGATTCCTTGGATTTTGATTGCCCAGTAATAAGTGGAACACAAAAGGAGGCAATCTGAGCTACAAGAAAGAAGGCACCTCAATTACTAAACTCAGCACACTGGCTCTGATATTACAGACTTAATGACATGTATTTGATTCTCGCATTTGAAAAGCAATATATTTTTTTAAATGTGACCTGCTTTAATATGCTACACTTCTAAATAAACTATGTTCCTGTGAGTTTCAGCAATGACACAATGTCTGTTTTTTTTTCGTGGAAAAACACCTTGTGAAAAAAAAACATTGAAATGTCGGCGTATTTTTGCACTTGAGGATACACACAACATGACGAAAACTGATTAATCATTTGATCGCAACAAAAAAAAGCACAAGGAGAAACGAATGACTGCATTAAAACGGTGTTTTCACAGGAACGTTAAAATATTAAACAGTTAATATATAAGACTATTTAAAACAGTCTATCAAGGAAATTCGTGCGACCACTTATCAGAAATAACACCGGAATACGGAATGACTATACATACGTGCTTTCCCCGGTGGACTGCTGCTCTCCCCGAGGAAGTATAACGTAACGTTACCAGGCTCTAAGTTACCCTTGTCAGTGAGATAAAGTTGAGACCCTATTCATGAGCCCGTAGGGTGAAAGTCAGTGCTATCCTATATATGTTTAGGATGTCTAGGTGATAGTAAGGTTAGTGGGAGAGAGAGACATTGGCTTATGTGCAGGCGCATCAATGACAGAGGGGTCAAACCCCTCGCGCACCGGCCGGTTGTCTCCTGTCTATTAAAGTGGATATGCGCGCGAGATGCGGGAGCGTTTAGGGGCTGACGTAGAAGCGTGTCTCGCGCTTGCCGCCTTTTGCCGATTTGAAGGGCAAAAATCCGTCGAGGACTTGACCGAACACCCCCACAAGCAAGCGAAAAAAAGAAGCATACTCACTGTTTTTCAGGATCTAGACACTCTGCTCTCCCTGCGGCACCTCGTCACTTGTATATCCATTCCACAGCTGCCCATTTCCACGACGTTTCCACCCGGTATGTTTCTCTGAAGTAACAAAAAAAAACGTAAAAAGAAATTGTACGTACACACAGTCTCGACCTCTCTATACTCAGCCTGCCTACATGTTGCTGACTAGCTCTCTCCCACCCTCCTCTCCTCCCCCCTCCTCCCTCTTTCTCACTCACTCAGTCTCTCTCTCCAGTTATTTTATTAAAATTCAGTATATACGCCCCGTCACCTAGCAACCTCCCTCTCTCTCTCTTCATCACTCGCGCGACACGTGTTGAATGCTAAACTTGCCGGTGTGGACGGTTGCAGGAATATTTTAAAAGCGCGTGTACACGCGCCAGTGGCGTATCACTATGCAATCAAGATAACGTTAGTTATTATAGCCCGGTTCCTCACACGCATCCTCCCGTCCTTTTAACCCCAGCCGGGAACGTTCCCGCTCCCCCCCCTACAGACCCCGCAGACGCAAGGCGCCAAAAAGGCACCAGATAAATAAAACGTTCGATTAACCGTTTTTTGCTGTCATTGTGTTCCACAGAACACTAACAAAGTCATTTTACAAATCGTAAATTTTTATCATCGATTTTTGTTGTCCTCTGCTGGACATCTGTGTGTTGAATACTGCAGAGAACGTGAATGCTCAGCACTCCGCATGTCCTGTCTGAAGGTAATCACTTTATGCTGTATATGTGGACGGACTGGGAGATGCCGACTCAGAGCGCGTTCTGGAGATTGAGCAGAAAGTTTGTAGTTTGTAAAATTTAATTTAATTTGGCCACACCCCACATTAAGTTGAATTGAATTGACATGAAGATACATTTATTGAATTGGAATTAAATGTAAAAAATAGAGAGAGAAAAACGTTAATTTATAAAATAAATACAATGAAATACACAAATATGCTAATATAATGACTAATTCTATTTGTTTCAACACTGCATTTTTTTTTTATTTTAACACAAAAATGCTGTAGCAGTGCTGTAGCACAGTTTGTAGGCTAATAAGTCAGCCTTGCCTTAGGGGGAAATTAGAAATGGTTATTTAAATTTATATTTGGTTTTATTTATTACTGTACAATTTAGATTTAAAAAATGTACAGCGTATCTGCCTATATCAGTGTTATTTTAATATATCAATATACTATTATAGCCTAATATTATTCATGTTTTTATTTTAATGTTTAATATTTGTGTGTTTTTGTATTTTTTAATAGTTTGTATATATTTTTGGGGTTATTTTAGTACATTGTTGAGAAATGGAGCCTTGGCAACCAACTAAAAAAGTTTTTATATATATTTTACTTAATTTCAGGTCATGCCACATCTATTTACTGAAATATTTACATCTTTTATCCACCTATTTGTGTATATCTGTAAGTCTATTTATCTGTTCATTGGTCTGTTTGTAAGACGTACAGTAAAACCTTCAAAAACTGTGACCCTGGAGCACAAAAGCAGTCATAAGTAGCACAGGTATATTTGTAGCAATAACCAAAAATACATTGTATGGGTCAAAATTATTGATTTTTCTTGTATGTCAAAATCATTAGGATATTAAGTAAAGGTCGTGTTCCATGAAGACATTTAGTAAATTTCCTATTCTAAATATATTAAAACTTAATTTTTGATTAGTGATTTGCATTGCTATGGACTTCATTTGAACAACTTTAAAGGTGATTAATTCTCAATAGTCAGATTGCAGAAATTAAAATAGTTGTATCTCAGTCAAATATTGTCCTATTCTAATAAACCATACATCAATTGAAAACGTATTTAATCAGCTTTCAGATGGTGTCTAAATATCAGTTTTGAAAAATTGACCCTTGTGACTGGTTTTGTGGTCCAGGGTTACAAAAAACCTTCAAACAAACCTGTCAAGCCAACATTTTTCATGATTAACTTTTCTATTCTAGTTAAAAAATTATATACATTTGTGCTGCAGTGCCTTTCATTTTAATTCTGCAGCATTTCTGAATCCTGTTGTTCGTTTCCTATTCAGAATTTCAGAAGGGGTCCTATTATGCTCTTTTACAAAGTCTTGATTTTGTTTTGGGGGTGTACTAAAACATGCTCTCATGCTCGGTGGTTCGAAAATCGCATTATTTTTCACATAATTTACATTATTACAATACCTCTCTTCCCTGCCTGACACAAACGGCTTGTTTAGTTCCGGGTTTGATGAAGGCCCGCCTTCCGGAAAACAAAATGTGTTGTGATTGGTTAGCTGTCCCAGTGCGTTGTGATTGGCGAACAGCTTAGACGGTTTCATTATTGCCCCGCCCCTTGCCAAAACAGCAAGTTCGTCAATATTGCCATATCAATTCAGACTTCGAGAATATTGAACAAGAGGATCGTGCAGAACCTTTGCACGCACGGATATTGCAAGACATATTAAAGTGGTAATGTTATTGTTGTTGTTGTTGTTTTGTTTTTTTGGCTAAATCAAGTTTTAGATGGTATGTCTACAACAGCTTAAAAATAACTGCATTGACTATGTACAGATAAGTGCAACGGTAATATGTATTATGTTTATTGTTCTTTAATTCTAACATTATAACATGAATTGCACTGAAACTGTTATACAGTTTAATTTATTTATACCATAGTCCCACAGACTTGCACTATTTGTGGCCGCATATATGCAGAATTGCAGATTAATTCTCTGCCTGCAGGAGGCGCTGTTGTAGTGGTAGTGAGCGATGTTTCCCCGGTAACGCTGTACACAAATCAGAGCTCCACTCCCAAACGCTGATTTTTCAGACATTACATGCAAGATTAAATGAAAATGACATCCAAAATTTTCAGAAAACAGTTGGTTTCCATCAGAAATACAGTGATATAAAAACACCAGCACAGGTTTCGATTTTGAAACGTGCAGAGCTCAACGAAGCATTCTCCCCATCAGCCAACCAGTCGAATTTCAGTAGGCGGGATTTACAATTTGTGATGTCACAAATAGAGGAAAACAACAGTGTAGTCCAAATGAGCCGTTCGATGTAGTTCTTGAAAAGAGATTTTTAGAAAACGAAATATCTTCCTTTGGAGAGGACTTTGAGATTTGTAACTTTGTAGATAGTTTTATAACCAACCATACACAATACACACTGGCTAAAATTCAAAAAGTGAAAAAGCATAATAGGGCCCCTTTAAAAGCCATTCTCAATTCACTTCTGAATGGCACACAACCCTGGTGTGCCTGTGTGTGTGCGTGCGTGCGTGCGTGTTTGTGTAAGCGAGCGAGAGAGAGAGAGACACATGGGCCAAGAGGTGTGTGTATCTATGTGTTATATTTGTGTGACAGATTGACAGTGTGAATGTGTGTGTGCACAAGTGTGACTGAGAGAAGGACTGTGCGTTTTTGTGTATTTTGAAAAGCTGCACACGATTGTATTTCCACCTGTCTATATTTGTCCATAAATACTCAACAGCCCTCAGTTTCCTTCAAATATTAAAAATAGCTCTAATTAATTTAAAAGCCCAGGACTCACATCCGTTTTTGTATGGTCTAGCCAGTAATTGGAGGACAGGGCAGTGACCTCTGTTGGCAGTAGCGGTATGCCGAACATTGAAAATATATTTATACAGTGGAGACTGAGCCCAAACATGGATACATAAATCAGCGAATATTAGTACAGTCAGCCCAGTATACAGTTCTGAGATGATGTCCCTGTGTGGCCAGGAAAAGGGATTATGCAGGACAAACTGTGTAGAACTAATGTGAATATTATGAAAATTGCAGTCTGCTTCCATAAAATCTGTATATAAGGCTTTTCTAACAGCTTCCCTGCTATATTATTTTAGCTTCCACCAGAGGCAAGTGAATAATACAGTCCAGTAAGCAGGTCTCTGTATCATTATGAATCATTCATGTCAAAATCATTCTTTATAGATACTCATTGAAATATTAGTGGTATAAATGGCTCTTTTCTTATTTTCAGTGGCATTGGCTATTGAATACATGACCATTCGTGCAATCTTTATGGCTTGTTCATCTCTGAAGCTTTAAGTCATTACTCAAGCCAATAACTAATTCAGCACCTTTCCAGGATTACAGTGGAGAACCATATTATCAGCAGTCTTACATTCAAGTAAAGAATAAGAGTGCTGTTTCTGTATAAGAGTCGCTGCTATGTACAGAAGGAAAATGTAATCCCAATCAGCACCACTGTCTCTTGATGTATGCAGTCTTTAAGGCTGGGCATAGAAATAGATCAAGGTTTGAGTTGTATATTTAAATGTATTTTTCCAACATTAGCCAACCCATAAGATGCCTTTTATTCTGTGGAACACAAAAGGTGTTGTTTTGCAGAATGGCCAAACTGTTTCATACAACAAAAATTAACCAATGACTGTTAAAAAATATATATAAATAATCATACAAGTCATACATAGCATAAAATGTTGAGAATTTTCAGTTTTGTGTGAACTATTCCTTTAAGGCAAAGTAATATGAAAAGTAATATGTTGATGCCTAAATGTGCATGTTAATACTTAATAGAAGCGTGTGACATTCTTGAATATGTATTGACATTCCTTCAGATCACTTGTACCTTGCAATTAAGCTTTATTATTTTACACACTCAGACAGGAAATATGTGATTTGAGTTACAGCCTCACAACCTATTTATTAGTTTTGTCACCTTTTATTAGAAACGGCAGAAATTTATTTTTAAGATTATTGATTTACTCAAATACAAACAGCAAGGGGGCTTTAGGGCTTTGCACAAATCATGTGCATATTATTTTGTTTACAGTGATTATATTATTTATGCACCTTGGGATTGCAGACAGAATCCCCATAAGTGGATTTGATTTGGATAAGGCAGCAGTTGGCAAGCGTGTCTTGTTCATAGATAAAAACTTTTGCATGTATTCAGAGATCTGAAAACAATATTCAATTATTTATTGCCATTTTTACATTAAAGACATATTCAAGGGCTGTCAATGAAAAATTGTGATTCATATATATATATACAAACTAAGGGTATCTAGTATCTACTGGGATTTTCATGCATAACCATCCCTAGGGTTTACAGAGAATGGTCCGAAAAAAAGAGAAAATATCCAGTGAGCGGCAGTTGTGTGGACAAAATGCCTTGTTGATGTCAGAGGTCAGAGCAGACTGGTTAGAGATGATAGAAAGGGCAACAGTAACTCAAATAACTACTTGTTACAACCAAAGTATGCAGAATACCATCTCTGAATGCACAACATGTCGAACCCTGAAGCAGATGGGCTACAGCAGCAGAAGACCACACCGGGTGCCGCTCCTGTCAGCTAAGAACAGGAAACGGAGGCTATAATTCGCACAGGCGAAAATTTCACCAAAATTGGACAATAGACGATTGGAAAAACAATGCCTGGTCTGATGAGTCTCGATTTCTGCTGCGACATTCAGATGGTAGAGTCAGAATTTGGCATAAGGAACATGAAATCATGGATCCATCCTGCCTGGTCTCAACTGGTCTCAACTGTTCAGACTGGTGGTGGTGGTGTAATGGTCAGTGTTGGGGAAAGTTACTTTTAAAAGTAATGCATTACAATATTGCTTTACTCTCTAAAAAAGTAACTAATTACGTTACTTAGTTACTTTTTATGGAAAGTAATGCGTTACATTACTTTTGCGTTACTTTCGCGTTACTTTTTAAATATGAGAAGGGCTTGATTGTTTGTTTTTAATACAAGAAGTTCTATTTATAGCAAATGTAAAAGCCCTTTCACACCAAACAGTGTAAAAAATAAACCTCAGGCTGAAGGAAGAGTAAATCACGTCTGTAAAGTAGAATGCAGGAGAAGATTCAACACTCTTCAGCAATTAAAAAGCAATCAAGCACAATTGTTAATGTAAAGTCATTTTTGCTTATGTTGAACTGGATCATCAAAGGTCAGCAGCAAAGACATTGGTTAATAAAACATTGGCGCCGATGGTCAAGATGGCGCCGAGGATGGCAGCCGTGTTGCGAGCTCCGAGAAAACTCTGCAGTTTTTTGTATGTTTTATTTGTTTTTTTGTTGTTTTACGTGTTAGATGTTGTTAGTATAACTGTCTACGATAGAGACACGCTTTTAAACATCGGTTCCTCCGTCGCGCAACGCAAACTGGACTTTGAGTTCTTGAATGCCGGTGGTCTGTTTACAGACACCGCATCAGGGCCCTTTGTCTATACCGCACGATGACCATGATGAACGAACAAACGTAGCCGAAGAAGAGGGAAGAGAGTTTTATTTTATTTCCTCAGAAAAGTTGTTTCTAATTAGAGTTTCAGTTGAGCAAAGGCACATTTTTCTCTGTGTCTTTTGCACGCCCAAACATATTCCCAGAAATGCTCTGACTTGTCACCGCCCCAGTGCTAATTACCAATGATCACATTCAATGAGCGCGGAAAAAGAGCAATCAAGTGCTCTGGTGTAATGAAATTCACCACCGCAGAGAGTGATTTGCCCTGATAATTTGTCTTAGAAAATCAACACGGAGCTTGGAAGCCATATTTGTCAAAGGCGCTCACAGCTTTATGAATCAGAGGCAGTCTCGAAGGTCTTGAACCTGTAACTGTATGCTGTAATAGCCTGATGGGCTTCATGATTAGCCCATCGAGCTGAAGACCCAGGCTGGTTCCCTCAGGGAATGCAGCTTAATCTGCCCCTTTCCCTCTGTTTTCTCTATCTCTCTTTCTTTACTTAGAGCAGAGCTCATCTTTATGATGTCGTCTGCTGTGGTTTCTATTAGGAGAGAGCTAATTTAAGTTAATGAGGAAAGTCTTCAGATACGTTTATTCTGAAGAGAAGTTTGTCAAAGGAGAATTAAACTGAAAACCCTGACAAGTGAGTCAGAGAATTAGCATTTCCTTAAAGGGGCCATATACTTTTATATACCATTGTATGTTTTCCCTATATATCTATATAGATCTAGATATATCTATCTGGATAGATCTATCTATCTATCCATCATCCATCCATCCATCCATCCATCCATTCTATCTATCTATCTTTTAAATATGCTCATTGTTGTGACATCATAACTATGATCATTTCTAACTGACCTGTTTTGGCAGCCTAATTTCCATAAATCAGCTGTGTGGACTGGGGAAAGGAGCTTTGCATTGTGGATGTTGAAAGTATGAGGTACATTTAAATATTTTATTTACCTCTTATTTACTTCATAATGTATTTAAATAAATAGCAACACATCACTCAAAGGGTATTTTGTGTATTGAACTGTTGATCACAGACAGCAGATCAAAGCTGCTGCACAATATAAAAGTGAATTCCTTGAAATGGTGCTATTACAAGGATGCTTTTCTGTCAAATGTCTAGTCTCCACTCCAGTGTGTGTTTTGTCAAGCCATATTCAATTCATTATATTGATTACAGTACTAAGGGGAGTGCCAGTTAGTGCCAGAATACCTAAATTAAATAATTAATATTCAAAGCAACAGCCCTTCCCTCAGCTCACCCCTTCAGTGAGAAGTAATTTTCCTCAGAGTCCATTTTAGCATCTGCCAGTGATAAAAAAATACATGTATACAATTTCTATGAAGTCAATCTAAAATTGGATTTTTCAAATCTAATCAGGTCTTTCAGGCATCTGTCATTCACTGTTTTAGCCAAGTTCAACTCACCAAGAGTTTCACTATAAACAGGTGTTCTTTTAGTAGTATTTATTAATATTGTAAATTAGCTTTTATTTTTATATTTTATTTTTATTTTAGTTTAATACTTTAGTTATGTGCTTAGTTTTTTTTACTTATTTATATAAAGCCATATTTTTTTGCAGTTTTAGTCATTTTATTACTTAAAATTACTTAATTTAGCTGCCAAGACAAATTTTTCCTTTTCTTTTTGTTGAGTTGTTCATCTAATATTTCTAGTATTTTATTTTAGCTTAATTACCAAAAAAATGTAGTTAACAACACAGCAATAAACTTTAGTATGTTTCCAAGTTTTTGTGTTTTTTAAAATAGACTTTCCCATATTAGGTTTATCTCCAAATGGCCTGCATGTTCAAAAAATGAAAATTGTGTAATTTACTCACATTTGTATCGGCACCATATTTAAATTGAGAGTGATGCTCTAGAGCTGCAGGAGATTCAGTGGTCTATATGAAGGTTCTTTAAAAATATATTTTTTGTGTGTATTCTACAGAAAAGAAAAAAAACAACAGCAAACGGATTTGGGATGACATGAGGGTGAGTAATGACAGAATTGTCATTTTTGAGTGAAATATTTCTTTGAGGCCTGTTCCAACATGTTCCATTGTAATTTTTTACACTTATTTAGAGTCAGTGTAAACTATCTGCCACAGCCTCCTCTTTTATACACATGGTTGTTCACATGATTCACAGGATTTTTCTATTGTTGGACACTGTTCGCTCCCAGGCCTTTTCCCCTCATTAATCTTAATTAACATCATGCTAGAACAGATTCATTAGCATCTACCTCCGTGCACCTGCGATTCGAGTACGTCTCCATCTCCTCGCAGGGCCGATTGGCCGTAGCTGTGTGAGGGGACTGGAACAGAGCAGAACGTAATCATGCATGTGTCACCTCCATCTCTCATCTCACAGTCCCCAAGAATGTTTACCCCCCTCCCGCTCTCTCTCTCACTGAGTCTTTCTCTCTGACAGTTGCTGGAGGCATCCTAGCTGTGATTGATGGGCCGATATCCTTTGTCATTATCAGATAACAGCACAGATATCTTGTGAAGAGAGTACAGTGATGGTTTGATGGGAGATTTTGTCACACTCGCAGGCGTCTGTGAGCTTTTCCACTGGCGCATTGACGACATTTAACATTTTCCCTTCATTCTAGTAGTTTAGAATGACACGTTTCGCTAATGCCTGCCTTGTTCATCTATTCACGGGGCGACAATGTGATCAATGTCTTATCATCGCTCTATTAAAATGTGATCCTTACAGTGGATCATTGGGTAGAGTGTTTAATATACAAGAAACACATGAGAGCAATTAGACAGCCATAGACTTCACATGCTGTAGTCATAAATGAACTGTCAAATGGAGAAGCTATTCCAAAAATATCATGACTCACTTTTTAATTCAAGCAAATCTGTGTGCTGCTTACGAGCTACTCCGGAATTCTGTCTGGCGGCTCTGGGGAACTGACCTGCTCGGATGTGCATCAACCACATACAGTTGCTTATGTATTGCTAGAGGGAATTTCACCTCTGTGGTTTCATTTTCTTCCATGAATCTCAGTACTATCTCTATAATCTGTGAAGTGACTTGTACAGCAGATTGAAACGGTGGTGCAGTGTTTGAATATTTACTGTCCCAAACTATACTAGCTGTTGATGGCTAGTCCACGCATCTCTAACTATTGTCTGATTCCATACAGCTTCGGAATAATTAAAATCTACAATGTTCTCACTGAGGCTTAGTGGTTGTTTCCTCCACAGTGTGATTCTAATTATTTATCCCATCGGTCATAAAATATTATTGCTTTGAAGTTCCTGCAGAGTCTTCCCAAAATGCTAAGTATCAAATTAAGTCTATAATGTTGACTTTCATTTTGCACCAAATAGGGCCAGACAGCTGCAATGCAACAAATACACTGTAAACATGTCGAATGAATTGCATTAACTGAAAAATCAATAGACATGGACATCATGGGAGAGTGGCTCTCCTCTTTTATGGTCTTTCTTGTAGATTACTCGGGTGTGATTCTAACGGTCCAAAATACAAAGTGGACTAGATTAAAAAGCATTAATAGAGAAAGCCTGCTGTCTTGCTGGCGGCAGCGAGCAATGTAATCCTTTATTCTTCCTCCGTGAAGATTATAAATGAATAGGAACGATGAGCAGAGATGTTCTGAACAATATGGGGAGTGGGAGTAATGATGCTTTATTGGGTTTTCTGACATCTTGAAATTCAAAATGATCACAATAAAAACAGCCCTCCAAAACCGATGTGAATCTTAGATGAATTATCTCTAAGATTCTTTGATATTGCTGTTGCTCTGAGTCTGGAACATCAAGTGCTGAGTCACACTTTAAACAAGCCAGCACACTTCATCATGCAATGAATCGTTTGCATTTGAACACCACATTTTACTTTAAAAGCTTGCGTTAATTTCAAAAGTTATTCGGTTATGTTACAGCCACGTCTCTTGCTGTCTCTCACGCCGTGTATCCTTTGGCTTTAGTCACACCACTCTCTATACAACCACATGTTTTCAGGCACGGATTGTTGAGAATGCTGTATTCTCTTTGAACTGCAAAATGTGCAAAGAGCATTGCTAGCAAAAAAACATTGATTCTGCTTCCAGTGTTCAAAAGAGAGACTACAGAGAGAGAGAGAGAGAGAGAGAGAGAGAGAGACGGCTGTGCAGAACAGCCTGTCCTCTTTATGTACAAAAGCACACCTTCCTCTGTCTGGATGAGGTGTCGTTGACGCATTACTTACAGCAGGGGGCAGCACTGAACAACATACACATTTGTGCACTCAGTGCTCAGGCATGCCATAATAGAGTTTAATTATGCGGAGAAAGGTGACGGTTTATAACTCATTCTTTTTCTCTTCCATCGAATGCATTAATCTCTTCTCGTGTCTGCCTTTCTATCCAACATAAGCACAGACATAGTTCATAACTTCTCGCATTGACATTTGCACAGAAGACCGTTTCCAAATAAATCAATGCATACATCCCATCAGACATTCTTTGCATACATATATATATATATATATATATATACATCACATTCATTCACACGCCAGCGTGAACACACATACACACACACCCTCACTCCTCCTCATCCTCTGTCTGACAGATGGGACAGGCCACTGCCAGCTTGCATTCCCATGAGAATGGACAACACTATCTGATAGGAGAGCAAAAGAGAGAGAGAACAGGGAGAGAGAGTGGTATGATTGAAGGATATCATGATGACACGCCGGTCTGTAATACAGGGAGACAGAGCAAAAGCAAGAGACAGAGGCTTTGGTGAAATATAGGGTATTTTTCTTACAATACACATGTAAGTGGAGAATCGTGATAATTGATCGGTCAGTCTTCACAAATCAAATCAATAACTGTATGTTTATTGCATGGTAATTATAAAAAAATATAAAATTATAATTGATGATGTCCTCAGAAATCTTTGAGGGGAGGTAGGGATTATCTTTTCATTCAGTATTGTTGCAGAGCTGCTTTGGCAGTGATTGTAAAGAAACAGGATATAAATGTGACATTAAGCTGCAGAATGCTGCATTTGTGCTGATGGGATTTTCAAATTGCATGACAACATTTATAGGATTATCATAATAAGCACCGGTAAATAAATATCCTGAATCTAATCTGATGCACACAGGCCCAAAACAAAGATAATTCTCACACACCTGTTATTTGTATTTATTTAATAGCCAGACTTGTTTTGCCACAGCATTTCAATATATTTAGCTTTTTTGAAATTTAACTTAATTAAATTTTTTAATAGCTTATCTAATGCACACTATGTTATTTTTAGGGGCAGTCGTGGCCTAATGGATAGAGCGTTGGACTTGTAACTTGAGGTTGTGGGTTCGAATCTCGGCTCCGGCAGGAATTGTCCACGACTGAGGTGAAACCCTTGAGCAAGGCACCGAACCCCCAACTGCTCCCTGGGCGCTGCCGTGTCGGCTGCCCACTGCTCCAAGTGTGTGTGCACTTGGATGGGTTAAATGCAGAGAACACATTTCACTGCTGGTTATACTCTGTATAATTGTGTATGTGACAAATAAAGCTCATCTGAGCTTAATATTTATTTATTATTTATTTTTGAAAAACTATTTAATAACATACTCTTGAAAAACAATCATCAGTATTAGTAACATTTTAATATATGTGTGTATAAATATATATATATATATATATATATATATATATATATATACACAAACTCACTGGCCACTTTATTGGGTACACCTTGCTAGTACCGGGTTGGACCCCCTTTGCCTTCAGAACTGCCTTAATTCTTCGTGGTATAGATTCAACAAGGTGGTGGAAACATTTATCATTGATTTTGGTCCATATTGACATGATATCATCACACAGTTGCAGCAGATTTGTCAGCTGCACATTCATGATGTGAATCTCCCGTTCCACCACATCCCAAAGGATTCAGATCTGGTGACTGTGGAGGCCATTTGAGTAAAGTGAACTCATTGTCATGTTCAAGAAACCAGTCTGAGATGATTTGAGCTTTTTAACATGGTGCATTATCCTGCTGGAAGTAGCCATCAGAAGATGGGTACACTGTAGTCATAAAGGGATGGACATGGTCAGCAACAATACTCAGGTAGGCTGTGGCGTTTAAACGATGCTCAATTGGTACTAAGGGACCCAAAGTGTGCCAAGAAAATATCCCCCACACCAATACACCACCACCAGCCTGAACCGTTGAGACAAGGCAGGATGGATCCATGTTCTTTACGCCAAATTCTGACCCTACCATCTGAATGTCGCAGCAGAAATCGAGACTCATCAGACCAGGCAACGTTTTTCCAATCTACTATTGTCCAATTTTAGTGAGCCTGTGCAAATTGTAGCCTCCATTTCCTGTTCTTAGCTAACAGGAGCGGCAACCGGTGTGGTCTTCTGCTGCTGTAGCCCATCTGCTTCAGGGTTCAACGTGTTGTGCGTTCAGAGATGGTATTCTGCATACCTTGGTTGTAACGAGTGGTTATTTGAGTTACTGTTGCCTTTCTGTCATCTCTAACCAGTCTGCCCATTCTCCTCTGACCTCTGACATTAACAAGATATTTTCGTCCACACAACTGCCGCTCACTGGATATTTTCTCTTTTTCGTACCATGCTCTGTAAACACTAGAGATGGTTGTGCGTGAAAATCCCAGTAGATCAGCAGTTTTTGAAATACTCAGACCAGCCCGTCTGGCACCAACAACCATTCCACGTTCAAAGTCACTTAAATCCCCTTTCTTCCCCATTCTGATGCTCGGTTTGAACTTCAGCAAGTCGTCTTCACAACACCGAGATGCCTAAATGCATTGAGTTGCTGCCATGTGATTGGCTGATTAGCAATTTGTGTTAACAAACAATTGACCGTTCGCAAAACCCACCCACCCTTAGTTACTGTTGCCATGACCGACAAACAGTGCCGCTCTCACACTACATCATGTTCTCACGCAGTGAAAAATACATCGCAAAGCAAAGAGGAAACTGACAACACACCGACAGAGAAGACAGAGCATGTTACTTCTGATATGAAACAAGGTCTCAAGACCCTCAGCTTTTAAATTGAGTCATTTTAAAAGAATTTCAAACAATTATTAAATGACCGTTTTGTGGCTCTTCAATGTGTCGTGACAGAGCAGTGTATTGCCTCAGTTCAAACACAGGAACCGATGGTATTTTCATATTTACTTAAAGCACGAAATGAACATGAATAAACATCAGAAAGTGTTTTATTTCAATTGCAGAACACACAATTATTCAAGTGTAAGTCCACCAAAGTTAATCTGCTCTTCTGTCTGATTTGTGGTTAAAAGAACACTCTACTTTTTTTTGGAAATAGGCTCATTTTACAACTCCCCTAGAGTTAAACAGTTGAGTTTTACCGTTTTTGAATCCATTCAGCCGATCTCTGGCTCTGGCGGATAGATCATAGATCATTGATTCGGATTAGACCATTGGCATCTCACTCAAAAATGACCAAAGACATATACTGCATCAAGATGACATCTTTCATGGGAAGTCTATGGTTACAGTTTCAATATTTTTCCTATTTAAAGTTTGACTCTTCTGTAGTTACATCATGTACTAAGACCTACGGAAAATGAAAAGTTGCAATTTTCTAGGCTGATATGGCTAGGAACTATACTATCATTCCGGCGTAATGATCAAAGAACTTTGCTGCCGTACCATGGGTGCAGCAGGCGCAATGATGTTACGCAGCACCTGAAAGTAGTCCCCAGCTAGGTAACTAGTTATGCTATAGCAGGGGACTACTTTCAAGCGCTGCGTCATATCATTGCGCCTGAAAGCTGGGGCATGCGAATCCGAGCCAACAATATAACGTGAAACCTATAAAAATGGTTTTAAAAAGTACATAGCATCATAGTTTCATCACTTTGAAGTGTCACAGTGACTGTGAGTTGGAAGACGACATGAAGCGATGCGAGATTAACTGCATTGAAAACAGATGAGCGCACATGTGCATATAAAGCTCCCATTCGGGGCGAGGTTCAATGGATTTTGTCCACAAAATGATAAGAGCATACGTTTTAACATATTACATATGTTAAACCACACATATTTTACCACTCAGTATTTAACTTTAGCACTGCAAGCAATGCATACAGCACTGGACATGACAGGTTTTCTGGCACCAAAACAAGTACTTTAAAGGAATACCTTGGCTTATTGCCATTACCATGGTAGCCAACAACAGCACAGCTTAACCCTCCACACATTTTTATATTTAGGCATATTGATAATTCAATTTAGTTGATCTTTTTTACCCCGTTTTAACATGTATTTATTTGGAGACAGGCCAGGCTGTCAGGCAAGATGGCGGTTAGCAGCGGCGGCACATAATCTCTGCGTCAGATCCCCTGTCAATCAAGCTCTTTGTGAACGGTCAATTGAACAGGTGTGCCTAAGAAAGTGGCCAGTGAGTGTATAATTATATATGAATTAAGTAGTAATTAAATTAAATGTGGTAAAAAAATATTCAAAATTTTGTTTTAATAAATTGTATTTTAATTAGAAATAGTATTACAGTATGCAATATAGAAACTATAGTATATAAAAAATTAAAATTCTCCATGCACACAAATAGTGTTTGTAGAAAGCATGTAACATACGCACACACAGACACACACTCAATGAACTCGAATGTTCTAAAACCTATATCAGTGAGGGTTTCACTGCAATCCCTTGTTATGTCAAGACAATCCACAGAAAATCTCCTTGTGCAAAAAGAGATAATGAAGCACCATAGGTGTGTGGATGTGCTGGACTATAAGTGTGTGTGCTCAATAAAGCTGTGTAAGGAGGGTGAATCACCAAGGTGAGGGTAATGAATGTCTCAAACACATGTCTAACACATAGAGAGCTCTGTAGCTCTGTACGAGTGACTTTGTTGAAGGACTCAGTGACCTTTAGCACAGGTCAGTAGTCTTCTACACAAGTTCATATAGATTTTCACCTGTTGTTCAAGCAAACAAGTAGCAAAGGGCTGATGGAAGTCTTTTTCATAACACTGTGCTCGGCAACAAAAATGTAAATAAATTCAAAATTGTTTGGGAAAGTCACTGAAGCAGCTCTTTAATAATTCATATTTGTTAAATATTTCTATGTTGCTACAAAATGTGTGTTTGCTTGCCTGACATGAGCACTGAATGTGCATAATGTTTCATCCTATTCAGAGGTGTAAAATACTTGAGTAATTTTACTTGATTACTGTACTTATATATTATTTTGGGGGATTTTTACTTTATTCAAGTACAATTTAAACTGACTACTTGTACTTTTACTTGATTACATTTCTGAAGAAAAAAACAGTACTCTTTACTCCTTAGAATTTTATTTCAACTTAAAAAAAGTACATTACATTTTTATTTAATCTTATGCACATTAAATATGGTAAACATAAGCTCAAAAATGCATGCTTGACATGAGAACCAATGATCATTGTTTTTTTCACACATCAAGCACACAGTTCTACTTCAGTTATGACTTTCATCAGGTAAATGTCTGAGGAAAGCATGTTAAGGTAGCAAAGTTGTTTTCCACAAAAAAGTGTATTTATTATTCTTTCTGTTTTGATAGAGCCATTCGCTGTGTAATATATTGTCTGAATGCACAAGATTGAGTGCAAATAAAATCAGAGATGATAATTTAAATATAATTAATATTTTTGTGGGAATTATTATTATTTTTTATTAAATGTTACAAATCTCCAAAAAAGGGTTTGAATGAACATTGAATGTTTACTTAATTGTAATTCATGTTGTGATGTTCTTACCAAGTAGTGGATACGTTGTATTTATATATGTCATCATATGACACATTGAGTAGGAATTTGAACTCTCAATTAATATTTTTTTTAAATCTTAATAATTACACGATTTTATATAAAAATAATGACACGATTTTATATAAAATATATATATATATATATATATATATAATATATAAATATATATATATATATATAAAAATATATATATATAATATATAAAATATATATATATATATATATATATATATATATATATACATACAGTATATGTCAGGGTTGGTGGAAGGGAAGAGAGCGAGGACCCAATTGCAGGAGGTAAAACAGAGGTTTATTAATAATAATATAAGCAAAACAAACAAAAACAACCCCGTAGGGTTAGTGGGGGCTTGTGGGAGGCTGCAGGGACTGGCTGTCACTGGTTGAGAAGACATTTGTGGTTTATGTTGTGTGGTTATTGATGTAGTTCCCCAGCATCAGGGATCTGCCCACAGCAGCCCTCACGTACTCTACGAGAGCTCTCTCATTATGATTACATCAGTCTCCCAGGCTTGGAGGGATACATGCATACAATCGAACACAGACAAACAATGCATGCTCACTTAGCTATAGACAAATACACGTGCACACATCTGAGCATACATCACAATCTCTATGGGTTCAGTTGCTGAGCCAGAGAGTGGAAATATTTGTGTATGTGCACACCTGCGCAAATACACAAAACACAGATCAGATTAAGCAGTACATATTGAATGTAAATTTGTATATTTTATGTATTCCACGTTTACTAGAATTTGAAATCCTAATTTTAGAAGATAGACTGATCAACTTAGAAATATTATTCTGATTTTGATTTCAATTACTGACTTCCACTTTGACAGTCCATATTATTGTTGCAATTTATCTTAAAAACACTAATAAAAAAAACAACCTGAGATCATATGTTCAGGCCATTTTAAGTTTGATTTTTATGTGACACTGTGGTGATATATAAGTGTCTGTATTGCTTACTTACCATTGAGTTATAATTCCAATTAACGCCATCATTTTGTATTTTCAGATTCGCGAACGCAGAACGCTCACGAACACAAGTGGCGGGGTTTATTGCATGAACCAGTCATAGCCGATCATAACCAGTCATATTCAATCATATAGCGATGGAGGCATTGCCTCGTCTCATGTGACTTTCCCCATTCATTCTCATTTACCCCACACCAGACTCACTGCAGGGGTCTGTTAAAACTCAATGGGCTCATAGGAGGCAAGGGAGACACGGACTCCCACTGTAACTTTACCCACTGGTGTCGCTGATGGTCAGTTTTACTTTAGAAAAACAAATGATGCATACACTTTATATGTCATAATTTGTTATATTTCGTACAATATTTTTATATTCTCATCCAATTTTTTGAGGAGGTATTGCCTCCCGTGCCTCCTCGGTGGAAATGCCACTGATTTAAATGCACTATTTATAAACTTGTGAATTTGTGTAATTTTTTCTTGTGCATAGTGCATACATAAGTCAGTAATGTTTTTGAAATTTGTCTCTTATTATGCTAACCAAGGATGCATTTATTTAATCAAAAATAACATAACATGTAATAATATTGTAAAAGATTATTATAGTAAAAAATATATCTATTTTCTATTTTATTATTTTTTCAAATGTACTTTATTCCTGTAATGGCAAAGCTGAATTTTTAGCATCATTACTCCACTCTTCAGTGTCACATGATCCAACAGAAATTATTCTAACATGCTGATTTGCTGCTCAAGAAACACTTATTATTATTATCAGTGTTGAAAACGGTTGTAATGCCTAATATATTTTTGTAACACTATAAATGTATTTTGTGCCACAATTTTTGGTCAATTTCAGTTATTTCATAACTGACCCCAGTGTTTTGAACTGTAGAATATAATTTTACAGTCCATGCACTTGCATATTATGGAAAAGATCACTCAGAACATTCTGTACAATGAATCGTTTTGTTTTCCACAGAAGAAAGAACAACAAACAGGTGGGAAAATAACATGAGAACTACTGCATCAACTGTTTGAAATCCAGACTCGGACTGAAACAATAGTGCAATATGAAGTGGCAACGCTAACACAAAAAAACGGTTACATGACAGTTCTACTACTGTTTGAGTTCAATCACTGCTTTCTGTTTGTCCAGAAAGATAGAGAAGGTGGGAAACTATGCCCTAGTTTATTGAGCACCTAAGCAATAATGTAGGGCCAGACAGTACCTACAGGAGAAAGAAACTGCTCAGCAGAGTGCAATTCCTTTGATTCCAAATTTGCAGTTTCCTTGTGATGCTGAAGTGCAATGTCAGATGTGAGAGTTCTAATCAAACTCTCTTATTATGTTTACGTTGAACTTGTGCATGTGTTTTATGTAAATGCGTGTGTGCGCTTGCTGGTCCTCATGCCACAGGACTCCAATTAAACATGGACTCTCAGTGGAGATAATTAGGAAAGATGTTACATCTCAATATAGCCACACAAATTATCTCTTTACAACACCCTCATAACCAACAACAAGCTCATTTATACACGCCAGTGTATATTTACACTTTTCTCATGGAGAAGTCAGCATTTTCACCTTGCTTTCATAATCAGTGCTTTTATTCTCCAGCTTTCCATGTCAGAATTGTTGATTTGGGGCAACGGATTTCAAACAAACTGAAAGTGATGTTTATATTTGGAATACTGCATAGTTTAACTCTCTGAAAGTCTTTGAAAATCTGCTTTGTATTTATTAAAGCATACTAAATTGTATGCTTTGATTGCATTAAAATAATGAGTTACATTTTGTATGGGAATTGAATTACAATAGCAACCGCATTTTCCTTGTTCTTTGAAAATAACTGCATGGAAATCTACACAGGGGACTTGTGATGTTGCGTTGCCCAAACCTGATTTGTATACGGTGGATCTCCAAATAAGCAGCATGCACAAATGGGAATTACAAGAACCAGAAATTAAAATTAATTCACCATCTGCCAGCAACAAAATCAAATCCCACTCTCCATGGTTTTTCCTGTGGCTGAGAAAGAGCTGGTGCATTTGTCAAAGTGAGGTGATGATAAACAAAACCTTAATAAATACTGCCACTGTTGTAATACAGTCGATAGTTATTTTTCTTGGGGCACAACACATTTTGAAGAGAAACTGAATCACTAGCTACGGTCTACCCATTTTAAGTCCAAATTAGAATCAGAAAACTGTGTTAAAAGTTAGATAGCTTTTTTTTTGCTTTGCTTGCAGCACTGTATTGCCAATTTGCCTTTCATCCTTGATACTTTGACCTTTTCTTTTCACTGACCCCTTACCCCTTTTCTTTTTGCCTTTTTTCAAAGGGAATGTATGGTGAATGTACCTTCCCCGCAGCAAACCGCAGAACATGAAACTGGCTTACTTATATTACGGAGAGTAAAATAACTGCTGGGAAGAATGACAATATTTATTTTGGTGTGAAAATATATAAATGTATATGTATTCCAAGAGCAAATCAAAAATGTTTACTTTGACAAAGACATGGCTATCATATTATTGAATTTAACAGGCGCAATTGACCATTCACAAAACCCGCCCACCCTTAGTTACTGTTGCTATGCCCGACAAACAGTGCCGCTCTCACACTACCCACATGGTCTCATGCAGAGAAAAATACATCGCAGACTCAAAGAGGAAACTGACAACACACCGACAGACAAGACAGAGCAGGTTACTTCTGATATGAAGCAAGGTCTCAGGACCTTCAGCTTTTAAATTGTGTAATTAAAAAAAAATTAAAACAAAAAATATTGTTTTGTGGCTCTTCAATGTTTCGTGACTGATCACTGTATTTCCTCAGTTCAAACCATAGACTGTAAAAAAAGATGGACGACGCGTCTCCGCTTCCTTCCACTATTGAAAAGTGAAGCCAAAACATCTCAGTATGGCCGCTGCCATCGTGAATAAATGACGTCATTTAGAGCCAGAGTCTGCGCAGTAGAGATTCGTTTGGAGTCTAAGTCTGTGCAGTAATGTCGCGAGGTGGAGCTGCAGTATCAAACTCCCGCCCAAACTCCCGCAGACCCAATCAACCTTAACAATACGCCCCATCTTTATAGCATCAAATTACTAGCTAAAATCAAGCTGATCACAAAAACAAACAATTTAACATATATCAGTGTGATAACAACTACCTTAAATGACCAAAACCATATTTCGGAAAATTGTATTGGAAGTGTAATTATTTTTTTTATTTTGACTCAAGTCCCATTAGTTTACATGGAGAGGGCGGGGTTTATGGCCTGTACTGCAGCCAGCCACCAGGGGGCGATCAAAGAGCCCACAGCTTCACTTTTAAAGATGTGTGAGTCACACCTGGTTCAAACACGTGAACTATTTTCATATTTACTTAAAGTATGAAATGAACATGAATAAACACCAGAAAGTGTTTAATTTAAACCACGGAGCACACCATTTTTCAAGTTTAAGTCCACCGAAGTTAATCCGCTCTTCTGTCTGATTTGTGGTAAAGGCTAGAAGTGATACAGCTGCAGCTACTTGGCATGCGTATTTACATATTTTCTGAGCCGACAATATAACGTGAAAATGGTTTTAAAAAAGTAAATAGCGCCATTTTTTCATCACTTTAGAGCAGGGCTGTCCAAACTTGGTCCTGGAGGGCCTGTGTCCAGCAGAGTTTAGCTCCTACCCTAATCAAACACACCTGAAGCAGCTAATCAAGCTCTTACTAGGCATACTAGAAGCTTCCATGCAAGTGTGTTGAGGCAAGTTGGAGCTAAACTCTGCAGGAAATCGGCCCGCAGGACCGAGTTTGGACAGCCCTGCTTTAGAGTGTTGCAGTTACGGTCTTTTTGCAGTAAAGGACCTGTCAAGTTCCTGGGATTTTGTCCACGTATTATTTTATTATTTAGAACTCAGCATTTAACTTTAGCGCTGCTAAACCCAGTGCATTGTGATTGGCCGAGCACCACAAGAACGCATCGGAAATGTAACGCTTCTCACATAATCACAAGCTTCAGCTTTCAAGTTAGTTTTTCCATCAGTTCAAGCCCAAAAGGAGTCGCGTGACAGACACAGTGAGGATGCTCGTATGTATTTGCAGTGCACAAGATGATTTCTGACGGACTGTACACTCCACTGTGATGTGACCCTGTTCCCCTCACACACACTCACTCACACACATGACGTGTTACACGGAAAACTCAGTATTAGTCAATAGCAAATACTTAAACGAATAAGAAAGCATACTTACAGTCGCTGATTCAGAAGTGCCAGATTGTCATAGCAAAGTCGGAATTTACCCTTTTTTTAAATAGCCTTCGTGCACAGCTAGCCTTGTACTCTCTGAGGTTCATGAAACTGTCATCCATAAAATTCGTTGCACAAATTGGAACATTTGGGTTGTGTTGTTCTGTTGTAAACAGATCTTAACCAATGATTCTTAATTGCATCTACTTGTGGAAGGCCAAATAAAGTGCTTTTGCTTTCGCATAGCTGCATGGCTGCATCAACACTACTGAGGTTACTGAAATCACGCCTTCTTTCTTTGCAGTACACATTTGGGTGGCATTAGGCAAATATTTCCACATCTTGACGTAGACATGTGGGGGATTTAATGAGGCGATTTAGCCCGATCTCGATCAGCCTTCTCTTTTAGATAGAATAAATCCTTTTGTATGAGACTTTGAGCTTTGTAACTCTGCAGATCTTATACATGAACAAACAGTTACATAATACACTAAAGAAAAGGAAAAAAAGAAATAGCATCATATGACCCCTTTAATGTCCCATAAGTGAATATAAAGGTTGTTTTGGCGATGATACACACAGTGTTTAAAAGATTTGCATAACCCTTTTACGATGCAGTTAAAAGGGAAAAAATCAGTGTCACATTAGTTTTGCTATTTCTATACTGTCATGGTGCTGCTTTAAATGAGTTTACTTAATAGGTCAAGCTTCTCATGGATGATTTTTTAGCATTTCTGAATGTCAGTAGACGAAAGGATAGCAAACATGCTCTTTCAGAAGTTTGTTTGTTTGACACTCGAGCCTCTTTAAATGCCCCATGAGTGAAAATATTATTTAAAATCACTAACCCACAAATAAGACTGCAAAAAGCAGCTACAACACCAACATCTAGGCTGTGTCTCTCTGAGTAGGAATTTATTTTGACAAAGTAAATTGTGACTAATAAAAAAATATGCTCTACTTAGTAAGAATTGTGTAGTATGCATTTAAAACTGGACAAACAACATTTGTCATGTTGTCATTGTCATGTAACCTACCAGTGTCAGTTGTATTACTTCATTGCCATTTAAAAATCCTTTCCCATGGCCTCATGGGATAGGGAAGTGTCCATTGGATGCACACTTCTCGCCAGAAGTAATAGGTCATATGGGAATATTTCACTTACTTTTTTATGAATACTGTGAATTTGGACATTTTACTCTTTTGACAAATAGTTTATCGCCTAATATAGCAGGAAAGTATGTGATTTCAGATGCAGTCCTACTCTAGCTACTCTATGCTTCATAGACGCTATAGTCTTCCTGTACATCTGCTCACAATGACCAGCAGATTAGAAGAAAAGGGGTAAATCAGGGGTGTGTTTCCCAAAAGCATCACTAGCATCTATGGTCGCACGTTCTGCTGAACTATATTGTGACAATAGTTGCTTTTGGGAAACACACCCTAGGTTTCCCACCACACAGGTCAGGCTGACCCCAATAGAAGTTTCCCTTTATTTTTTAAAGTGTTCCTTTCATCTCAGGGGCATGAAATCCTGTTAAATTATTTTCCTTAATAATCTATCTAAAACACACACAAAAAAATGGACTTGATTTGGTTGTTCTAAAGGTGTGTAAAAAAATCACAGTTTAGGGTCCTTGGGGTCAGATTGACCCCACATTGAAAAGGAATGGGAAAAGTAAAAATACAATTATTTTGTATTAATTTGTCTAAATAAATTAGTAAACCCAGTATAAATCTGGAATGTTTTACATTTCAATAAAGGCCTGGATCTAGAGCACAAATGCAAATTGGAACGAACAGTCTATCTCTTGCACACACAGACAAACACACACACACACACACACACACACACACACACACACACACACACACACACACACACACACACACACACACACACACACACACACACACACACACACACACACACACACACACACACACACACACACACACAATGAGAAGAAGTAGAACCCGGTCCCGGCGAACTCTCTCCAGGACACCCGGGAGCAGAGCGATCGGGGGAAATGCATACAGACAAAGCCTCGGCCACGTCTGCACCATCACGTCCAGTCCGAGAGGAGCTGGATGCGTGACCGAGAACCAGAGTGGACAGTGAGACGTCTCTCGAGACGCAAACAGATCCACTTGAGCCTAGCCGAACTCCCTCCATATCAGCTCCACCACCTCGGGGTGGAGCCTCCATTCCCCGGGCCTCAGCCCCTGTCTCGACAGGATGTCTGCTCCTATATTGTGGGCCCCCGGGCTGTAAGCTGCTCGAAGAGACAACAACTTCCCTTGGGACCACAGGAGGATTTGGCACGCCAGTTTGCAAAGTGGACGTGACCGCAAAACCCCCTGGTGATTTATGTAGGAGACCACCGATGTGTTGTCTGAGTGGACAAGCACATGGTGGCCCCTGAGATCTGCTAGGAAATTCTTGAGAGCAAGAAATACAGCCAACATCTCCAGACGGTTGATGTGCCATGAGAGATGATGGTCCTTCCACAGACCCTTACTCGAGTGTCCCTCTAAGATCGCTCCCCAGCCCGTGAGAGAGGCAGAGAATAAGAAAATTTGGCTGCATTTATTTGATCAAAACCTTTAAACAGTAAAAACAGCAATATTGTAAAATATTATTAAAAAAATGTAAATATTTGTTTTCTGTTTTAATATATTTAAAATAAAATGTATTCCTGTGATGCAAAGCTGAATTTTCAGCATTGTTATTCCAGTCTTCAGAGTCACACGATCCTTTGACTTACATCCTGTGATCATACATCATTCTAATATGCTGATTTGATGCACAGTTAGCATTTCTTATTTTATCAATGTTGAAAAGGTTAGGCTGAAACATATTTAATGTGGAGACCATGATACCCCCCCCCCCACACACACACACATTTTATTCAATGGAATTTTTTAAAGGCTTTTATTTGAAATGCAAGTTTTAAACATTATAAATGTATTTACTGTCCCTTTTAAACAGTTTAATGAATCCTTGCTGCATACAAGTTTCTATTAATTAATTTATTTTTAACAGTAGAGTTTGATCATTGCAAGTAATTTGCACTAAATATGCTAACTAATTAGCAGTCTAATCAGTTTGTAAACTACCTGAAAACTTGGAGAATAAGATTTAATGTTTTAGGGTACAAACTTGTGAATATTTTAAAGTAAAAAAATTGAGAAATTTTTAATTCGATAATTTGTTGAAACATTCATTGATGTATTTTCCTGAACACGAACTAAAACAGCCAATAAACTCGCATGGGAACCAAGGTGGAAAGTATTTGGCCAGGGGGCATCAAAACATGATTCAAAACTATATCTCCCATGTGAGCACCACAGCTCAATCCATCTGGAGCACATGCTAATCACTAGACCACGGCGCCAACTAGTGCTTCCTGTTGGTACCTGCAGCACCAAATATTGGGTGTGCAGGTGGAGTGAACCTGAGTGCTGACAGCACTGTAGCTTAGCCAACCACTGCCAGTGTTACGACAGAGAAGATGTGCATGTGAGAGAGAACAAAATAGAGAGACAGACTGGGACAGTGTGTGTTGTGTCTTGGCATGTCAGCAGAGTGCCAAGCTGAAGGACATCATAATTATCACAGGTTAATCATAAGTCATTTTGACAAGCCCATGATAGCTTTATTAATTAAATGCACTATATCTTCCTGAGAGACGACGGGGAGAGAACTGATGTGCTCTGGTACTTATCTTGTCAGTCCGTGCTGAGTTGCGTTGACTAGTGTGTGTGCCTGTGTAAACGTGTGTGTGTGAGAAGGAGAGATAGATAGAGTGAGAGGAGAGCTGCATGGTGCTTTAAATGAGCAATCAGGCACCGAGCCTTGCTCAGCTGCAGCTGCCACCCACACAAACACACTTATGCATGTTTCACTCATCAAAACCTCTCGTTCGGGTCACATGGGGTGCAAAAAAATTCAGATAGTGCTTCATTAAAATGCATGCCGAGATCTCTACAATCACACCTTACCACATTTCCAGGCAGCCTAACACACACACACACATACACACACGCTTTCTCTCATACTGTTGAGCAACAGCGATCAGCAGACAAATCATCATTATACCCCTCTCCTGCTCTCTTTGGCTCTAATTCTCTCATTCTCTCTCTCACTCTCTCATATACACACATCAGCACACGTTCACACACTTCACCTCATCCACCTAGGCAGAGGGAAACAGGCCCTCCCTACTACCATTCTGGTCTCCGTGGCAACAGCCAATCAAGTCATGTCTCTGAACAGGCCTGCCAGTAGAATAAGAGGAGATGAGAAAAAGCACGAGATGGTCGGGAAAGAGACTGAAAGAGAGAGTAATTATTTCGAAGCATCAAGGCAAAGCTTGAGGTCAAAGGGCAAAGGTTCATTTGTAGAACATGGTTGGACAGTTTATATCTAAAACACAAGATGATGTACTGCTGATATGTATAGATTATAATGTTAATACAGTTTATTTAAAATATTTAAAAATGACTATTTTTTATTATTATTTTTATTTATAAATTATTATTATTCTCATTATTTTAATATATAAAATAATGTAAATTACCACCAATAATTATATTAAATTATCAAAATTATATATTAACTTTTACTCAAAATGAACTAAGTGCTGAGGGTGGTTGCCAGGTTTGCTAAGGTGATCTAAATGTTGTAAATTTTTTATTACAATCTTTAATTATTATTTTATTAATATTTTTTTGTTGTTGTTAATTATTAAATTATATATTCATGAACTGAAAAAACTAAATTCCCTTGATCTTTTGACATAGCTGCATGGCTATGTCAAAACAACAGACGGCTGCATCTACAAGCGCTTGTGAGGGAGAGGGTATGGGATAGCCAGGCTTTGGTTTAAAAGAGTTCAAAAATATTTGTTATCAGTCAGAAATGATGGGAAAAAATAGAGCAGACACTGGACATGGATGAAGCTTTCAAAAAAAATTGTCGACTGCCTGTGTTCACGCACAACATCAAATGGAGTATACTTTGAAAGGCTTTGTTTATCAATTTGCACTGGCTACCAATAGCTGCTCGCATAAAATTCAAGGCATTGATGTTTGCAAAACCACCACTGGGTCTGCACCCCTTTACCTAAATTATTTAATTCCTGAGACTTGGTGTTATGGGCACTTCCTCTGTCTGTTTGCCTCTTCAAGATGAATCGCTTTATGTATTCCGCAATTGTAAGACGCTTTGGATAAAAGCGTCTGCAAAATGACTAATTGTAAATGTAATTCAGACTTATGTGCCTCTAGAAACTTGCGTTCTGCAAGTGAACGTTGCTTTATTGTGCCATCCCAAAGAGGCAGAATATCACTTTCACTGACCTTTAAATTAAATGTTCCCTCCTGGTGGAATGACCTACCCAACTCAATCCGAGTCCTTAGCCATCTTCAAGAATCAGCTAAAAACACATCTCTTCCATCTTTATTTAACCCTCTAAATCTAGCTCTCCCTATTAGAATTATATTCTTTAAAAAAAGCGTATCCCTTTTAGACTTGCACTCTATTCATTTACTGCTTGTTCTCTTTAAAAAAACTAACAAGAGCTTTTTCTAATCTTTTTGTATTCTATCTGTTTCTTTTAATTTATTATACAAGTAACTAAAACAAAAAAGGCATCTAATACGAGCTTGCTCTAGTCTTTTTTATTCTATCTGTTTTCTTTTTATTTATTATATATTTTTTTAAACTTGCTATGTGTACTGTGGTAAGCTAACTGAGACTTGTTATAGCACTTGCATATCATTGCTCTTTTGTTGATTTTGATTGCTTCCATTGTCCTCATTTGTAAGGCACTTTGGATAAAAGCGTCTGCTAAATAACTAAAAGTAAGTAAGCTAGTGTACGCATACAAAAACAAAGTATACTTTGGTCTTTAGTCTAAAAACAGCTTATATTGAAGGCAGTCTGCCAAAACAACAGCTTTTGGAATGGTCTACGCTATGATGTAATAGTGTGAATAAGCACCGCCTCTGCAGAACAAGATCAATGCCTGCTTCTACATCACTGTCTGTTTAGCCCCGCCCACCGATTCGTGCATGTATAGTGTTTACGAGAGAGGTAAATTCACAGGTCATGCAGAAACCAAACAATAAAGATGGCTCAGAAGACAACAAGACACTGTGAAGTGCCAAGTTTTCAAGAAAAAAATAGTCTTTGCATTGCCTTCCTTCTAATCCCAACATTCGGAAAGCATGGATCAATTCTACCTGGTCACATGGCATTTACGTACCTGGGTGCACTTTTTAGCGAGACACCAAATACATACCAATAACGACATATTACTGCAGTTTCCAAAAGAAACAAACACTAGAGGCAGTAAAACACCTTTTACTCCTTTTCACATAAATTATTTTATTAATAAAGCGTAATTTTCGCACAATTACTTGAAGAATATCATGCACGACTTCAAAACAATATTAATATGCTGGGAAATTAGAAAACTGATGCTTTTAAACGTTAGCATCGCAAATATCCAGCTTCATATCTATGGGTTTTGATTAGCGGTAAGTTTGTTCTGTAGCTCACGGCGTGCGGAGATGTACTTAGGAGGCGAGGAGCTCCGGTTCAAATCCCATGTAATCACAGTTCAACAAAGCAGTTCAAATCTGCATATAAGTAAGTTGAAATGGCATGGTTGCATCAACAAATATATGTTTTTAGATCAGTTCACACTAGATTTGTTTAGATTTGTTAACACTATCGGGTAGGTTTAGGGTTGGATTTAGTGTAGGCCATATTTACAACACGATAGAGCATTAACTTTTAGGGACAGACCCTGGATATTTGAATTCTGAACTGCTGCTATATGTACCTGTAGCAACGTAATAAAAACACAGCAATATGTACCTATATCTACATAATAGAAATGTGCCAGGGTTCACGTATTTAACCTGTGTTTTAGTGCCACTCAGTGGACATTTCTCTTTGAAACTGCGGCGAAATGTACAGTAAAAGTACGTAAAACGGTGCTGCACAGAAAGTGCACAGAGGTACGTATTTTTATGAGACCAGGTTGGATGAATTTATTTTTAATTAAGATCCAGACCATGTCAGTAAGTACTCAGTCCTTTGTTCATTTAATTTTGCCACGGATTTGTTTTCGAACAAGGAACAATTCGACACAGGATTTTCAAAAAGATTGAAACTAAAAAACATATGCTGTGCAGACTATATTGAATCCAACAGTAATGTCGCACCACACAACTTGAGTAACTGTTTTTATTACATGGTTACTATTGCTTTGTCTAATTTTACAGATCGTTTGAGTTATGTATGCATTCTTGACTTAAATCACAGCAGTGTCCATCTATGAGGAATATATTTTATATTTTTTATAATCAATTATTTTAAAATATAAATGTACAATTATTTTAATCATTATTATTTTAATTGCTTTGTATTATTATTTTCTGTACATGCATTTTTATTTTGAATAAAAAAAAAACATGTCAGGGCTAGGGTGGTTGCCAGGTGTTGCTATTCGATTGCTAAGGTGTTCTAAGTGGTTTTAGTAGATTGCTGTGTGGTTGCTCATTGGCCCAAATTAAAAGTATTTGGGCCTAATATGATATTCTAATGTATAATAGTATATCAGAAACTAAAGCTTCTGTTAATCTTAAAATGTCAAGATTTCAGCTCATTACTCTGCCTAGCTGATATATTGTTATATCAATAATTTGCACAGTCACAGTTCACCGAGTCTTAAAGTTGTGGCTCTTTCTCACTCATGACCCATGCGTGGCTACCTTAGTTGAGAAATTCATCTCAGGTGTGCCTTTTTCTCTAGGTTATTTGAAGACGAGAGCCTTCAGTAATGAGCTGAAAGTACTTATACTTTCTGTTGCCGACACTCTAGAGACGCTGACTGAATAAATTTAGAGGAAGCGGATCTTTCTGGCTTCTTTTCTCCTGTTTGCCATGCAATGTGTTTGAGCAGCAAACAAGAGGTCTTGTTGTTTGGCCAGAGCTGTCTTCAGATGAGTGAAGACAGACACTCTGGCATCAGTGGTCGGACTCTTGAGAGGCCTTTATTAAGTAAAATAAAAACTAATAAAAGCGAGATGAAAAGTAGAAGTGTCAAGGTAGAAGTTTTGAAGTCTATGGGGCATGAAACAATAAAAAACGTGTGATATTCTCATCGGATATGGGAAATGCGAAGGTCAGGTTGAGCGGCACAAGGCCAGGAGGTCATCGGGACCTCAAGGACAACTGGTGCGTGCAAGAAAAATACCTTTTTTCCCAAGAGCGAGGTGCAATGCAAGATTTATGACTGCGGTGACGAGGCATAATAAATATCACACATGCTCCATCACATGCTCCCAGTATTGCGGTATTGTCATGCCCCTCCTCACCCGCTCCTGCTGAGATCCTGGACCTGGGCCAGCAATAGAATATGGCGGCAAGCCATCATTTTAGGGCAAGATGATATTGAGTAAAAATACATTTGACTCAGCAAGTGTATTAATATGGGTCAGAGATGGGTTTTCATGCATTAAAACTATAAAAGTTTAATACAGTTTTTTTCATACATTAGAATGTACGAAAACTACACTTTACATGATTGCATATTATTTACACAATAGCAATAATTTATAAATAATTTATTGATTCTCCCTAATTCCTCTTTTTTATCTTTTACATTTTTCTTTCTAAAATAGCCTACTCAAAAAGTCTTCCAGTTTCATGGACATTCACGCAGAGATCAGTGATTAGTCAGTTGGCTACACAGCATTTGACAGCTGGATTTGCAAAAATCATTTCAGGTTTAAAAAGTGTTTTAACACTGCATTAACTGCTGATGAAAATATACATTTGTATTTTATTGTCCAGGCCCTTGTCATTTCTAGACTGGACTACTGCAATGCTCTTCTTGTGAAGGCCTCTTCACACCAAGGATGAGTCCACACTGCAGGTATTTAACATTTAATGACACAAAGGAACAATATATATCCTTTATCCAATTATCCTTTTGTTATGGAAGGCACTATGAATGCTGAAAGGTATATAAAGGTATATCTAAATAATATTTAGAGCAACATATGCTCCCCTCCAGACGGACAGATTTCAGCAGGACAATGCAAAACCACATATTGCAGCTATTACAACTGAATTGGCCTGCCTGCAGTCCAGATCTTTCACCTATAGAGAACATTTGGCACATCATTCAACGAAATATACATCAAAGATGACCACGAACTCTATAAGAGCTGGAAACCTATATCAGGCAAGAATGGGACCAAATTCCAACACCAAAACTCCAGAAACTCATAAGCTCGATGCCCAGACGTCTTCAAACTGTTTTTAAAAGAATTGGAGATGCTACACCATGGTAAACACGCCCCCGTCCCAGCTATTTTGAGACCTGTAGAAGGCATCAAATTTGAAATGAGCTCATTTTGTGCATAAAATTTTACATTTTCTCAGTTTAAACATTTGTTATGTTATCTGTGTTCTATTGTGAATAAAATGTTGGCTCATGTGATTTGAAATTCCTTTAGATTTAATTTTATTCAAATTTAAAAAACATCCCAACATTTCCGGAATTTGGGTTGTAAATATTTATATAATGAAGTATCACATTTGCATGTTCATGGTGCTCTATGATATTGGTTATTGTCACATGACATGTAGATAAACATTTAATTTTTTTCAGTAAGGGTAAATTTTGTTTAATTTAATTAATTATTAGCTTTTCATTAAACTCATAAATCCCCTGCAGTTCCTTCACAAATTCAGTTTGGGAAACCATGATGCAACACATGTTTGTGCAGACATACATAGGAATAACACAGTAGAAATGGAATATAACACTAATATAGGAAAAACTGAAAATGTAATCATAATAATGATAATGCACTATATACAGACGTAGAAGTGTAAAAAATAAGGTAATTGTTTAAATTAATGTACAGTGAAAAATCTAGATTCTGCTACTGAATGAATAAGGCATTGTGTACAGGTTGCATACAGTGAAATATTTCAAATTATTCAGTATATGAGTCATTTTGAAAAGTCAGTTATTATGAAATCACATGCTTGAAGAGCATGCAGACAGCTGAGCTTTGCTTGAAGGTCACACTCAAATCCAATAAAAGGACTAAATCTGCTTTCTTCATGTCACTTGAGAGATTATCTGTTATAATATTGAAAATTAGATGGTATCAAGCAGACACACAAACATGGTCGGTTGGTCACATTGTGAAACAACTTTGAAGATAAAAATCTAGCTCTGTTTGTCTGAGCTCTCTTGCAATGACCGTGGGGTCCTAAAAGCCCACTGTTAACCAAGCAGTTGCTAAGGAGACAGGAATTTGAGGCAGAGAACTTGGATGAGGTGTGAGATGGAAAGAGAGATGAAGTAACAGAAAGAGAGGGAGGCAGGGTGAAAATTAATAAGTAGACTTGTATAGATTGCAGGAAGGGTATAGGAAGGTCTCACATATGGTTTCTATTGAGACCATGAATAGGACCTCTCATTCATTCCTGTCTCTTAAGAACGTATACATACAAAAGCACACATATAATCAGTTACGCTTCCACACCACTGTAGGCCTATATACATTCACAATCATCTGCCCATAATAAAAATCTTCATGCTGTTTAGATTTGGCCATCTGTGTGAAAATGTCCCCTTTAGGATCCATTTGAGCTGTTTAGACTTTTCACTGCAAGTCAAAACCATTATCTGTCAAGCCTGCACATTACATACAGTGAGGGTTAGTAATTTAGAACCAGTTCTTCCTCAGAACAGTAGTGGAACCAACGATTTTCATGACATTAATAGATCTTGAATGCCTATGTTCTTTTGCCAATGTGAAAAGATGGTAAAATACTCTGACAGTGTTTACTGCACTGCTACTGAATCTGCAGCACCATGGCAAAATAAATTATGAGTTGTGAGCTTGCAGTTTGAATTTAATATGTTGAAAGAGAAAGACTACGTGCAATGAAATAATAAAAAGACAATAAAGTCTTTAGTTTTAGATCCTACCTCTCCGATCGCTACCACTTTGTTTATTTAAACGGGGAGTCATCTCAATTATCACCAGTAAAGTATGGAGTACCACAAGGATCTGTCCTAGGTCCTCTGTTATTTTCACTATATATGTTGCCCCTTGGTAATATTATTAGAAAATACGGGATTAGTTTCCATTGTTATGCTGATGACACTCAACTATATATCTCAACAAAACCAGATGAAACCTCTAAACTATCTAAGCTAACGGAGTGTGTTAAAAATATAAAAGATTGGATGACCAGTAATTTTCTCCTATTAAATTCAGATAAGACAGAGATATTACTTATTGGACCTAAAAACAGTACACAGAATCTCTTGGATTACAATTTGCAACTAGACGGATGTAATGTTACTTCCTCTACAGTTAAAAATCTGGGTGTTATATTAGACGGCAACCTATCTTTTGAAAATCATATTTCCAATGTTACAAAAACAGCATTCTTCCATCTTAGAAACATTGCCAAGCTACGGAACATGTTAAGTGTTTCTGATGCTGAAAAGCTAGTTCATGCATTCATGACCTCTAGACTGGACTATTGTAATGCACTGCTAGGTGGTTGTCCTGCATCTTCAATAAACAAGCTACAGATAGTACAAAATGCTGCGGCTAGAGTCCTTACCAGGTCAAGAAAATATGATCATATTACTCCAATTTTATAGTCTATGCACTGGCTACCTATTAAGTTCCGTATCAGTTACAAAATATTATTACTTGCCTATAAGGCCCTAAATGATTTAGCTCCTGCGTACATAACTAATCTTCTATCACGCTACAATCCAACCCGCTCCCTAAGGTCGCAAAACTCTGGACTCTTGGTAGTACCTAGGATAGCAAAGTCCACTAAAGGAGGTAGAACTTTTTCATACTTGGCTCCTAAACTCTGGAATAGCCTTCCTGATAACGTTCGGGGTTCAGACACACTCTCTCTGTTTAAATCTAGATTAAAGACACATCTCTTTAGCCAAGCATTCATATAATGCATCTCACAATCTTGTACTGCAGTTATATCTGATCAAACGCACATTATTATGCTTTAGCTTGGGTTATACTGATAATTTCATCCAGGGTTATTCCTGGATGGAACAACTGCTACGCTAATTGTCTTATTGTTTCTATGTTTCTGCCACGGGTAGCTAGGAATTACACAAGCTTCAGTCTGGATCCAACCCTTAAACGATCTGAGATGACCGAACACCTGAGAAGAGACGATGACAACCCCTCGGAGGACCTCAGAGGAAGCCAACCATCAGCGATTATACTGACTTAACCAAAGTCTGTCATAAATGGAGGATCAGCACCTAGAGACAACCTCTACAGCCCTGAACGTCAGCGGAGTCTAGGACACATAGATGAGCCCCAGAGAGAGATCTCCAGTAAGGAACTCGTCACCTAGATATCCATCGGGGAAAGACCACTTACACTCTGACTTTGCTGCAGTTGGAACAAACTGCTGGTTCGTCTGGCCGGAGGGGAACTGGCCCCCCGACTGAGCCTGGTTTCTCCCAAGGTTTTTTCTCCATTCTGTCACCGATGGAGTTTTGGTTCCTTGCCACTGTCGCCTCTGGCTTGCTTAGTTGGGGAATCTTCATTTCCAGCAATATCATCGACTTGATTGCACAGATATTATTTAAACTGAACTGAGCTGGACAATGCCATCACTAAATTCAATAATGAAATGCATTCAGCTGAAAATTGAGTGTTAAATCCTGTCATTTTACATTATTGACACAATTTGCCTATTTTGATATTGTGCAGTGCTTTGTTACAATTTGTATTGTTAAAAGCGCTATATAAATAAAGGTGACTTGACTTGACAATAAATAGGTATCTTCCTTTTGCATTCTCCTCACAGTTGTATGAAACAGCAACAACAGTGAACAGTGAAGTCCAATTCACATTCTTTTTGAGCAACTCATTAAAAAGAACTGGTTCATAAGAGTCTTTATAATTGATTAATTACAAGCCTTTCTTATGAATCAAATATCACTGGTTGCCAGTGGTAGGCAATATTAATCCTTTCATTATTGCTGCATCCCCATATTTTGATACTCTTTTAATGCTCTAATAATGGATATAATATAAATTGTCTTTACCTGCTGAGTCGTTCTGCAACTTCATGCGCAATAAAGATGTGCTTCATCTCTGAAGATTTTTCCAAGTTGTTTCATAAAATTAGTTAGCTCTTTTTGCTTTCTGTCTCATTGTATCCTGTTTTCGATGTGAGAAACCACTTGAAATTATTCAATGTGTGAGTGGACTTTTCGAATAAATGAACAATTTCAGACCTTTTTCTCACTCAGTTTGACCGACTGAATCAAGAGCGATTCATTTTTCGCGAATCTGGCATCGTCCAATTCTAAACAGCTGACAGAGAACACATGACTGTTGAAATGTTGTCATGCAAAATTATTCTCAGAATGATTATCTATTGAGATAGACATGGAGTGTTTTTTTTCACTGGGGCTGGCGTCTTTATCTTGTATGACGGTATTCTGTCAGTATCGGCGGGAGTTTGTGTTCACGGGCGGGAACTGTTAACAGAACCGGTTTCAAATGTTATTAGACTTACATCCGATCATGTGACAGCGTTATATAATCGGAACATGGTTTTGTTGTAGTATATATTAAAATAAAAAAACTATTTCCATTTACCTCCCTCGAAAATGTGCTAGTTAAAGGGACAGTTCACCCAAAATCTATCACAATTTGCTTGCACTCGTGTTGTTCCAAACCTCTTGACGTTTTCTCTTTTATGGAACACAACAGAATATAGAATGTAGCCTACATGTCTATTTGACTTCTAAAAAAGGCATTTCTCAAATCTTACACAAAAAGATGTTCATTTTTGGACAAATACCTCTTTAATATTCTGTCTTTTTCAATTATTGTGGACACATACCATAAAGGAACTTTATAATGGAGAACCACCTCCTAAAACTTTTCTCCATAAGATAAGTCAAAAGATCAACACAAGAGGCCTGAGCTTCACTACCATCTACACAGGTAAGCAGAAGCTTGTCAAGACCAGCCTGTTCTGGGATGTATTGTAATCAAACATAAAGGTTTTTGGCATGTTATGAAGCTTGTACAACCAGGCCTGGATTATGGACCTTGAGCCCCAGGGCCTCAGACTGAAAAAGACGAGCAGCAGGGCTGCTGGTGCATATACAACAAGCTGACAACTATGCCCCCCGGCCTCTTGGCGAATACAGCGCAAGCTGACCACTACGGCCCCTTGGCAGACCAGCATGAGCTGGTCTCTGTTTACCATTTTTAGTCGTCTAATATTAGCCTACCAAAACACTCATTTTTATCCGCATAACACTACAACCACCAGATCCAACATAGCTTTTTCCTCAAACCATCTAGCTGCTCAATAGCACTGACTCATCGCCTCCCCCAACCTCCCACCTGAGAAGTCTACTAGGCACTGAAAGTCCTGCATATGTGTATGAAATTACAGTACCGACCTCAGTGTAATAATTCTCCCTTCAACACTGCAATAATGCACTATACTGAGCACTAAATTTCATATTAATGTCCCATTTATTGTTGCCCACTCCTGGTAATGTTCTTTTTATTTTTCTATTTCTATTTACTGTTTAATGTTGCCTGTCTTATGCTAAATGTTCACACTGGAGAAAGTACATTTTGTTTAGTCTCCAATGCTGAAGAAGAGAGCCGGTGATCCAATACAAAGTCTAGACCTTTTCAATACATCTATAAAATTGATTTGTACAGACATAATTTCTCATACATATACCTAACTTAAAGTTAGACGCAACTAGAGTCACAGTGAGATTTTTCAGTAAGCAAAAACATTTCATTCTGCAATTTTAAGCTTTTCACCTGCAGTCTGTAGAAGGCCATTTGGGAGAATGGATGCTATATTTGAATGCTTCTCAGAGACGAAGGCAGAGAAAGGTTGAACTTTACGTGACCTTTTGGAGTGTTTTGGATGGGAACGGTTTCAAACTTTCACCTACAGTTAAGATACATCTATGAGAAGACTCAGAAGCATAATAGCCGTGTACTGATGCAAGCATTCGATGCGCAAGGCCAAACAGATGGCATGCAAGCAGGCTAAAAGAGCCTTTTGGATGCCTGAAACTGGTTTGGATAGTTGGCTGATGGGGTGTGTGAAACAGCTGCTGTTAACCTTCATTCAATTAGCTTAGAGACTGACAATAGCAGCGAGTAAACAAAACGCACAAGCAAGGGCTGAGCTGCTATTTCACTTCTATCATCACATTCAGATTGTGAGTCAGAGTTTGGCATAATGTACTGGTCTACCAGTGGTTTAACAAATCAGCTTCTAATCAGATTCCAAGGCATTCGATCAAAATTGACTATTTACAAATGACTTATTTCAACCATCAATTCTGAAATAAATTGGTATTTACAGCACAAGGGATTCATTGTCAGTGAACAGGGGTACTTATTTATTTGTTTTTTGTTTTTTTTTGGAGGGGGGAGGGAGCCAGACCACATTTCCCAGCATCCCTATAGGCAGGAACAGTAGACATTTCCAAGTGATGTTTGGTAGTGGTGCACTCATGAGATTCATAGTTCATAACAGTCACAAACAGGGAGCTGTTCATAATCCACATGTGGAAAAGGGATAAAATGATGAATACCCGCAATAACATTTAACAGCGCGCCATCACCGCAAAAGCGACGACGGGCTACCAATGCCCATGAAAGAGTATGTGCACACAGTTACATAGAAAAATAGCACTGTCAAAAGTTTTTAAGCTCTTTAAGGTTTCAACCTTCACGTGCTTTAAGCTTCTTTTAAACAAAGTGTACATCTTTGACATGGCATCAAAAAGTAGCGAGTCAAAGGTGGTAGAAGTTCTCTCAAGAGAAAGGAACAGTCAGTCTACTATTTGTTTGTTTTAGGTTATATCAAATTCATACACACAAGGACAAGATTACGGCCCCTCATTGCACTTGAGGCCTTGCACAGTCTCAGTGGATAGTTCAACAGTGAACGGGCTCGACTGAGTAATTCAAGATAGTCTTGCAGTTACAAGGGAGGTAAGAGAGCAATACATTTCCTTCGCAAAGCAAGTTGAAATGCTGAAAAGAAACGTGAGAATTATAATCATAACAACAGCAATGATAATGCAAGCAATTATAATAATAGAGTATCAAGGTTCAAAAGGAAAATACATTTAATTCCTATCTGTAAAGTAATAAAGTTATATATCCAGCACTGTATTTTTTTTAACAGAATTTTTTTAACAGAATCTTCTTCCAAAAATAGTTGGTAGGGCACTATTCATTTCTGTGGAATTATACAGCCATTAGCTGGCTTCAAAAAATTGGACAACAATCAAGCAAAAAAAAGCCACAGTATCACTGATCAGCGTGGCGTGTTTTTTTATAGTCATCCCAGACACCTGAGAAAACGGATAAGAAATCAGATCTGTCTTTTTTTATCGGAAAGATACTACATTTATATATTCAAGTTATGCAAATTACATCTATAATCACATATTCAAGCATATACTCATGTACACACATATCTAGTGAGAGAATAGTTTAATATTTAATATATAATATAGTACTTTGTATGGTACAGTAGTATTAGGGAGCATGATTTTTTTGGGGGGGGGGGTTAATTTCGAGGAAATGTATAGATATACTTGTGTAGGTCTATGTATATATATGTATAAGATCCCTCATACAATAATCATAAGAAATCATAAAAGAGCAAAGGTTATAGGCAAACAGGTTATAACTGTTGGGTTATGTGTGTCTGGGTCAAGAGACTGGGTGAGCACCATATAAAATGACGGTCGTAAACACGAAGAGTGTTTTTTCCTGCGGCGGAAAAATATGCAAGCATGCACCAGCATGCAACCCACTCGCTGCCGACTCGACCTGGGTGAGAAATGCCAAACCAGCACCGATCACAACGTCAAAAGCTTGAGGAAGAGAGAAAAAGAGAGAGAAAGGATATTGCTGTGTTTAAAAGTTCTGTGGTTCCATCTTCAAAGAGTCTGTCTGTCTATATATATATATCATACTGGACATGAAAACCCACGTCCAGTTTGTGTTCGTGTGTGTGTGTGTGTGTGTGTGTATGTGGACATATTTGCTTTAACATTTAAATATATACACAGAAAAATCTTGTACACATTTCGAGACTCCCGAGACATAGTGACAGGATGTAATGCCATCTTTCTCTCTCTTTCTCTTGGTCTCTCTCTCACCTCAGGATAAAACAAACACACACACTGAATTTTAAGAAAAGGAATCAAAGATACCAAAACAAGTGTTCGAACAAACCCATGATAAAAATGTGAAACTATACAGTTTTCATGTTCGCTATTTTTAGGTTCTCATCAGCTCCGTTTCTTTTTGTAACTCTTATTGACATCCGTCCCTTTAGTCTTGTTCTTCCTGACCAGCCTGACTGCTCCTGATGATTAAAATATATCATTTAATGATAACGATCCTGACTTTTTCTTCATATAGCCCTCTTTCTGTTCAGCTCCCGCACCGTCCCACCCATATATAAAATATACAAAAAATCTTATTTCCAAAATCTCATCGCCTGCCTGCTTCTGCAAGTATAAAAATATACAGTTTTCCTATGTCAAAATCTCTTTCGCGCTCTAGCCGCCATCCGCGTTCCCTCCTACGCCTCTTCATCTACTCTATTACAGCTGACCCTAACAGTTGAAAAATATACAATGTGTTTTTTTGTCATAGAAAAAAATACATCTCTACCGCCTCCTGTATAGCTCTCTCTCTGAGAAAATCATCCCGTATAGAAAGAGGATGTTCACAAGAGCTACGTGACGTTATAAATTATCTGCCTTTATGATCCGTGAGTATTAATGGGAGATTGGATTGCACATCCTCAGTCAAGGTTTGGGGTGTATCGTAGGAGAAGAGCCGATGCTTATGAAATACATTTGTGCTTGCAGTACAGGTAGACCTTGTGCACATCACTCAAATTTGAACCACAATTTTCATGTATTTGTTTCAACCAAGCACCACACCAGCTAATTCAACCGATCCCTGCACGTACGGAAAGAAATGTAAATCAGTGAATAGAGTATCGTAGTCACTTATTTGAAGCAAACGCTACGAGAAGAAAATGCTATTCCAGGATGAGTTGAACAGTCCTTGAATCGTTATTTCAAAATCAGTGTCTTTCTCTTCCTTCTGTTCTTCCTTTCTCCTTTTCATAAGTCTCCGTGGCTGCTCTCGTATTTGCTGATGATGTTGCGACAGCGGCCCAGCTCTTTTCGCATATCGGCAACTTCCAGGCGAAGGGTGGCGTTCTCCCGTTCCAGGAACGCCGCTCGGACGGAAATCTGGTTCTCCTTCAGTCGGCGGGCATCGCGAGAACGCTTTGCTGCTTCGTTGTTTTTGTAGCGTCGGTTCCAGTACTTGTCATCCTTTGGAGGATAAAAATTGGAGAAAAGGGTCAGATCATAATTACGGATACATGATATATGAGTACAATATGGGTTATTAGACAATATTACCTTTTTTAATCATTTCAGTTGATATTCGATACTTAATTGTGCATGCTAATTTCCACCAATTCTTACATTTAGATTATTTATCGTCATGCTCACAGTTTGTGCTCACAAAAACGACTCATTTAATAATTACACTGTTAAATGTAATCCTCATAAAATTAATATCCATTTTTAATTCTATACGTAAATAAATTCATGAATTACTTGATTGATTTAGTTTTTTATTTTAAATTTATTTACACCAAATGTTATAAAATGTTAACATTGGCCATTTGCCTGTTATTTACCATAATAATTAAAAATTATTGGCTTCATATAAATGTAAAATATAAATATATAAATTGGCTTCATATTAACATCGGTGCATCATTTACTATAATATATCATAATCAGAATAATAACAGCTTATTTAAGCACAGAATTCTACAATGTTTTGTTTTCTCTTAGGATGCTGATTAAAGGGATAGTTCACCCAAAAATTGAATTTCTGTCATCATTTACTCACCCTCAAGTAGTTCCAAACCTGTATGAATGTCTTTGTTCTGCTGAACACGAAGATATTCTGAAGAATGTGGGAAACAGAGCAGTTCTGGGGCACCATTGACTTCCATAGTATTGTTTTTTCCTACTATGGAAGTCAAAGGTGCCCCAAAACAGCCTGGTTACAAACTTTCTTCAAAATATATTTTTTTGTGTTCAGCAGAACAAAGAAATTCATACAGGTTTGGAACTACTTGAGGGTGAGTAAATGATGACAAAAATTTCATTTTTGGGTTAACTATCTCTTTAAAACTGTATATTATACTTTAGAGATTTTTATAATATTTAATTTTCATTTATTTATTTCCTTGATTATTCATAGATGCTTGCCAGCAGCATGAAAATAAATTTGGCAAACAATCTCTAAAAATAAAATGATCTGTAATACCTTCTGTTCATCTGGCACCAGCATCTTGCGGGCCTTCTTGATCATGGGCTGAGGCTTCAGCTCTTCCTCTGTGAAGCGATGCCTGCGCGGGTCGAACGCCTCTTGGCCTGGCACACTGGACAGGGCAAGGTCAGCGGGGTCGGGATCAAAGTTCACCATGACATCAGCCACATTGGTGGGCGGCACCACCGGCGGAGGTGGGCAGGAGGGGCTCGGAGAAGGGTCAGGTGGTACAGTTTGAGCACCTGTTGAGAAAAAAAAGAAACGTCAGGAAAAACTTGTCTCACAAGTCACAGACCACATGTTACCAGACAGATGAAAACACCACGTGTCTGGGATACAAGCTAAGAGGATTATGAACAATACCGATGAAAAAATGTAAAGCCTTAAAATGTAAGTCGCTTTGGATAAAAGCGTCTGCTAAATGCATAAATGTAAATGCAATACAAGAGTATGCTCCCTGACTAGATGCAGTGGCTTGTTTTGGCCACAAGGTTCCGCTAAAAGGCAATGTGGACACTTGCCAATTTCAGCAGCTGGCAGGCAATGTCGACAAGCCAACCTGCAGTTTCAATTCATGTTATAAACATCCAGAGAAACCCCATAAAACTGACCCTGAAAACGCTCACATTTTGTTCACGGCCGAGATCGTTTAAATTCATTGGGCCTCGTTTTCAGCACTTTACATTGCTTACTTCTCATATAGTCTTCCTCTTTTCAGTGTGAAATATGCTTTTAGAGTAGCTGATAACGCTGCGATTGAAAGGCGAGCACTTGACCATTAATTATTATACATTAGCTGTAATGGCAGTTTTTATGCTTTAGCTGTTCTGAGCTGCTGCTTTAAATTGTTCCTGAGTAACTTCTTACACAGATATAATGTATTTTAGGATACACACATATAATTAAGAGCTAATTATATGCACGTAGCATTTGCTGTTGTATGCACCTTTAAACGTTGCCTGTAAATGTTGAAATAAGATAATTCTGTTAATTTCAACAACAGAACAATCCGGCTCCAGAATTAAAACGGCTCTCGAAAGCCCAATTTGCTCATGTAAACATAATCAAATTCTTTGTAATTTAATAATTAGCTTCTAAGCCTGAGCACTACCGGCCTACCAAAGATTTGTTTTTCCATTCATTAAGACAACAAACAAAGACCAACACAAAGTGATATAGGAAGATCATTACGTAAAGCGTGCTCCCACCAAACCAACCTATTGTCCAGTTCCTGTACTAATCTTCGTCTATCTGAAATCTAGCAAGGGAAAAATTAGATTTTTTTCCCCATGAGCATGTACAAGACCAGCTGTCCTTTGGGCCTCTTCCTTTCTATGCAGGAGGAGACATAAACAAGAGACACAGCTGTGTGCACAATTCACATAGTACAAGCTATAGAAACACACATAATGACATACAGTGTTTATACTGCAATACAAAAGCAAGCCCATCTATCTATCTACCTACCTACCTATTCAAACCAATGCATCTTTCTCACTATATCTATCTATCTATCTATTCAGACCAATGCATCTTTCTCACTATATCTATCTATCTATATCTAACTATCTATACACACACACACACAAGTTAATGTACTTTAAATATACAATTATAACCACATTATCAGCACCACACATATCAATACACACAACTCTATCTGTTTCAGATGTTCAAACACAAATCAAACATTTGTTTTACCATTAAAAAAAGCCAAATTCCAGGCATCGGCATACATATATTTGAAAACTTAGATCTTTCTCTTTCTATCCCTCTTGCCCCTCCTTCTCCTCCCCTGTCCGTTCTTTCCCCTCAGTTTCTCTCTCCATTGCTCTCTGCATCAGCACGTGACAAGTCTACTGCACATGGCCCCAACGTGTGAGAGAGCAGGAGGGGGGGGAGTGAGAGAGAGAGAGATAGAGATAGAAAGATTTCAAAACATGCAATAGAAATGCACCCACATCTCCAGCGGTCCTCTCTCGCTCTCATTCTGTGCAGCATTCAGAAAATTCAAATGGATCTTTTTGTGAATACAGTGCAGAATACTGTACAATAATTTATATTAGTTTCAATTTAACAATGCCCAAAACTAAAAAAAAACACATTGGAAGGAATGTACTATGTGCAGTCACTAATGTCATTACGTTGTTAATTAGGATTTATTTTGCTTGATAAAGCTAAATTTGGTGCTTCCACAAATTTTACATGAGGTTATTATCTGCGCTGATGATTATGCTGTAAATAAACATTTCCACTCTACACACTCACACACACACAGCTGTGCCCTTAAAGCTTCAAAGCCTGCATTGCCCTGGGCTTCAGAGGCCAACGGTTTTAGACATCCCATCATGCCTCACTGCAGTCTACACTAGTCGCTGAGACGTCCTGCTCATGTTCACACCAATTGACACACTAAAATACACCAAAACAGTGGTGGAAACAAAATAACATTGTCGTACTAATGAAACTGTGATATGTAACTATTTTAGACAGTTCATTAAAAACACAGTATGCGGCAAATAACCATTAGCAAGCCATTATGATTCCTCATAAATTAGAATGAAAAACATCCTTACCATGCAGACACTCCGGACCTCCCAGCGGTCCAGGGCCCTGCGGCACGTCCAGACCCAGTAAAGAGGATGATGAAGATGATGAGGAGAGGGAAGAGATGGAGGAGGCGGAGGAAGAGCAGGGCGGAGAGGAAGAAGGTGGGCACTGGGAACTCTGGCTGGGTACGGCCGATTGCGTGCTCTGGGAAGGGACCCGAGCGGCCGTACTGCAGGTGTTTCCCGATGGCATGCACCCCATCCCATTCTCCGTCAAGAACTCCTCCAGGTCCATGTACTGTAGCTGGAACAGTCCGCCGTCACACGGCAATGTACGCTCCCATAGCAATGGGCCGAGGAAGGCAGACTGGTTAGTGGAACGCAGGGCGCCGTTCCCACCGTTCATGCCCCCAACTCCACCGAGTGAATCCTCATCGGAGTCCAGAGGTTTGTCTTTATCTGAGAGTGGCAAAAAGAACAACAATCCATCAAATATGTTCACTTTTTTATTTTATCATAAATAAATTAGCATGTATCTCCGCTGTAGCCGGTCCCAAGCCCGGTTGAGAAAGGAGGAGGGTTGGGCATGGGGCTAGCAACCCCACTCCTTAAAAACCTTTTGCTACGGAAACAACAGGTTGCCTCATGCACCAGATGGCGCGGAGAGGACTAAGAGAGAAATTAGCATATACAACCTGAATTCTGGAAATGTTGGGACATTTTTAAAATTAGAATAAAATGAAAACTAAAAGACTTTCAAATCACATGAGCCAATATTTTATACACAATAGAACATTGAGAACATACATGTTTAAAACTGAGAAATTGTATACTTTTATCCACTAAATGAGCTCATTTCAAAGTTGATGCCTGCTACAGGTCTCAAAAAAGTTGGGGGCAACAAAGGGCTGAAAAAGCAAGACATTTTGAAAAGATTCAGCTGGGAGAATATCTAGCAACTAATTAAGTTTATTGACATCAGGCCTGTAAAATGATTAGCTATAAAAGGGATGTCTTCGAAAGGCAGAGTCTCTCAGAAGTAAAGATGGGCAGAGGATCTCGAATCTGTGAAAGTACGTAAAAAGATTGTGAAATACTTTAAAATCAACGTTCCTCAATGTCAAATTACAAAGGCTTTGCAAATCTCATCATCTACAGTGCAAAACATCATCAAAAGATTCAGAGAAACTGGAGAAATCTCTGTGCGTAAGGGACAAGGGCGAAGACCTTTGTTGGATGCCCGTGGTCTTCTGGCCCTCAGATTACACTGCATCACTTATTGACATGATTTTGTCATTGACATTACTAAATGGGCCCAGGAATACTTCCAGAAACCACTGTCGGTAAACACAATCCGCCATGCCATCTGCAGATGCCAACTAAAGCTCTATAATGCAAAAAGGAAGCTATATGTGAACATGGTCCAGAAATGCCGTTGTGTCCTGTGGGCCAAGGCTAATTTAAAATGGCCTGTTTCAAAATGGAAAAGTGTTCTATGGTCAGACGCGTTTAAATTTGACATTCTTGTTGGAAATCACAGATGCCGTGTCCTCCGGGCTAATCTCCAGGAAGACCTTCAGCGTGTCAAAGTGTTACTAGTTGACGCCAGCATCTCTGATAAGGGGATGCATAATGCATACAGTATGTCAGCTGTTTGCATGGAAGGCACTATGAATGTTGAAAGGTATATAAAGATTTTAGAGCAACATATGCTCCCCTCCAGACAACGTCTATTTCAGGGTAGGCCTTGTGTATTTCAGCAGGACAATGCCAAACCACATACTGCAGCCATTACAACAGCATGGCTTCGTAGTAGAAGAGTCCAGGTGCTGAATTGGCCTGCCTGCCGTCCAGATCTTTCACCTATAGAGAACATTTGGCGCATCATTATACGAAAAATACGTCAAAGATGACCACGAACACTTCAGAAGCTGTAGGCTGTAGGCTCTTAATAGGACCAAATTCACCAAACACCAAAACTCCAGAAACTTAAACTCGATGCCCAGACGTCTTCAAACTGTTTTGAAAAGAAGAGGGGAATGCTACACCATGGTAAACATGCCCAACTATTTTGAGCCCGGTAGCAGGCACCAAATTTGAATTGAGCTCATTTTATGCATAAAACTGTAACATTTCTCAGTTTAAACATTTGTTATGTTCTCTATATTCTTTTGTGAATAAAATATTGGCTCATGTGATTTGATATTCTTTTAGTTTTCATTTTATTCAAATTTAAAAAAATTCCCAACATTTCCGGAATTCGGGTTGTATGTCATTGGGAAGAAAATCTGCAAAATTTTGGATTTAATCACACAGTAAAACTTAAATTTACCATAATACAAAGCTCAAATTTTGTGCAAATACAAATTTCAAGGGATGCATGATATATCAGTACCCTAACGATTGTCAGCAAGATTCAGGATTTTTAAGGGTACACTATGCAACTTTTGGAGCTCTAGTGGTTAATAAACAAAACTGCATGTGTCTTGCGGAAGAATAGTCTGCATATAAATGTAGGCATTCTGTAGTGATTAAAGATAAGACAAAAACACGGTTTGGAAGATTGATTAATGATGTACTTGTATAAATTTAGTAAACTTTAACAAAAAAATATACATAGTATTTTAATATTAATTAAACATTATTTGAATAGAAATTAATAATTTTACTATTTTAGCTTAGATCAGGAAAATCAATTTTTTTGGGGCTTTTATTTTTATATTATTTCAATGTTTTAATCGAAATATTTATTACTTTTTAACATAAATAGTTTTAATTTATTTGTATTAAAGTTTTAGTTTATTTTAATAATTTCAACGTTGATTTAGTTTAATTACCACAAACAATTATCAGTAGTTTTAGCTTTAGTTAACAACAACACTGCTGGATAATACCGAATGTTTAATTCTGCATGCTCGTGTCCATTATTTTTTACATTTAGATTATATTCGCCATCATAAAACTCACTTAAAGTCCATCTTTAAAACACTAATTTTACTGTTAAATGTAATCTTAAGCAAATCTCAAGATAAATACAATTTTAAGATACTGTACATTATAATATTTGGGTGCCGAAATTCACTTATAGCATTTAAAATGATTGCCTATTTAGTGCTTCATTTTTGTTTATGTAGACAAAACAGTATATAATTTTAATTGAATGTTTATTAGTTTTTAACCATAACATGAAAATAAACTTTAATACTGTTTTAATACTGGTGCATCCCAACTTATTTCCACAAATAAACAATCCGCCCATGCATAAAGGAACACAGTGTGCTTAATGAATAAACAAATCTCATGAGTACATGACCCTTGAACTGCTGCAGTAGAAACACACAATCACATGTTTTTTTGTTGTTTGTTGTTAATGTTTAGCTGTACCTTCTCATTTATAGTGAATGAATGTTGTAATGGGCTTATGTTAGTTTTAGAAACGGATGAAAAGTAGTTATTGTTACACAATGTATTTTTATACAACCATGAATATGTGTCCCTATTAAATAAACCAATAAAATAAAATAAAATACATGGCTGGAATGCCATGGACCAAGATGGAAGTCTCTTTCTCTCTGCCCGTCCCTCAGATGGAGAGATGAGAGATGTGGGGGGGGGGTTGGGGGGTGGATCTGGCTGGCAAGTGAGAGTGCTGCATGAGTGCTTCTGAGGGAAGCAGGCAGCTGAGCTGTCATCTCCAGCACAGGGGCTTTTGAAGACAGAGCTGGGGAATATGCACTGCATAGTGATAGCTGGGGAAAAGCTGTGTTTTACTCTACAACAACAGTCTCCTGACAAACGGGAAGTGGAGGAATGTTCAAGAGGTTGCAACCAATAAACTGGAAGAAGGAAACAACAGTAACGAATGGAAAGAGAAAGAGGATATCAATGAAGAGTGGGAGTTTTCAACAAAGCACAGCAGCGAAGGTGTCATTACACTGGAAAATTTACCAATAATAAACTCGTATTTAAAGAATGAACATATATATTTTGATAAAACAACACTGGCCTTTTAATAAAAGTGCTGTCACAGTACCTATCGTCCTCTTCCTGATTACATTTAACCTTTCTAAACCTGAAGTGACGTGTATTATCCACAAGAGTGCGCAACTGAGCAAATATTAATGTGTACATCCGTATTAAGACAACACCTCAATGCATTTTAGGATGGCATCCCTTTAATGGCAGCCATGGGAGCTTCATAAATCCCTTTAAGAGAGGAGAGAGGCCCTTATTTTCTTTAATTTATAGTGAACCCATCAATTCACATCATTTGTCAACGATTTAGCCATTGAGTCGAGGAAACAGCCTAACTGAGACAAGAATAGAAGATGTTTCCTGGTTGCACAGAACTGAGGTAGATCAGCCTAGAGCTTGTGAGGAAACAAAAGTTATATGCTGCTGTCTATTGGTGATTTCACAACACTATAAGCAAACATGGCATTGTGGATAACAGATTATCTTAACAGAGACACTATTTAAAAGACTGTAAAAGTGGATTAGTGGATGAGATAGAGAGAGAGAGTGTCACCTTTCATCTCAGCACAGCAGTCTTTCCCTCTCTGGTCCCCTTTAATAGGCAGCTGAAGAAGGGATTTCAGACTGGCCATGGAATTATTCAGGTGGCCATTGGTGGTGGTACCTGCAGGGTTAGCAGGACCGAGCTGTGGACTGGTCCCTGCTGGAAGGTCAGGTGGCAATAGCTGAGAAATTGGCTTGGACATTCCTCGGTGTAACACCTAGTCCAGGTTTAACCAGTTAATAACTTTTCAGATCACTGGACAGTTGCGCTGGTTGACTGAATCAAGTGTTCCAATCAAAAGTAGAAATGTACATAAAAATACAGAGTTTGGCAGTTGAACGAACCTTGGATCGTGGTGTGTGTATGGAAGTTCATGAGCATTTAAATTCGAATTCAAAGTCCTAATGCGTTCCCATTAGGAATCTGATGTGAACTGACGTCCTGTATGGTCCACTCAAGTGAGAAAGATGCCGGAGTTTTACTTCATTACCCTTCAAATGCACTGGCTCCCTTTAAAGAAGATCGTGCCGATTGTTTGGCGTTCAGTAAACCTTCCGTGTGGTCGCCGCTCATTTGTTGACGTATGTCGTCGCATTTAATTGGTGCTCCTCGCGGCCAGGACAGAAATATTCCCCGAAAAAACGAATGAGTTGGATTAGACGGGCGTCCATGGAGGCAGAGATACGATTGAGTCCCACACAGTCGGCAGGAAACTGCGAGTAAACTATAATATCAGACTGAATCGAATCAAGAGAGAGCTGTAAAAATCTCCGTGTGCAAATAAAAAGATGGTTCCCCTCTTCAGAATATAATAAACAATTAAACGTGAGCGGTGACAGTCAAGACGGATGGCTTTTATTATTCCTCTGCGCTCTTTGTTGCTCGCTCTCTCTCTCTCTCTCTCTCTCTCTCTCTCTCTCGTTATTTTTGTAGCTAACCTCCGCAACTTCTTTCTTTCTCTCTCTCTCTCTCTCTCTCTCTCTTTCTTCAAGCGCTCGGTGAAGCGAGCGCTCGGTATGTAGCAAGAGTCAGCTGGAACGTACACGGGCAGCGCTCGTGACATCACCTCTCACGGGGGAACGGCACTGAAGGGCGGGGCTATTAATTATTCATTATACACACCTCCACGATTTACGCCCACAATATGATAAACGAGTCGCTTTGGCCAATAGAAAGTGCCCCTGTTTACATATTAATATCAGACCACCCCTGTTTTTCACTAGCCTCTTCTGTGCCGTTACATTTTCATAGATCGACCTAATAATTTTAACAGGAGGCTACATGAATCCAAACAGCAGGACAAAGGATTTTAAAAAGTGCTTAGTTCTCATAAATGTATATTTTGTATTTATGTTGGCTTTTTGAAATATGTTTGCAGCATTCTCAACAAAAATATTGATTCCATGACAAAAAATGCTTGAATGCTTTACTTACTCCTTACTTTGCTTACCTTTTCCTTGAACAATCTTAATAATATTAATGCGCTTTTACAGACGCACTAAAATGTTAAAATTACTTTGAATTCGGACTTTGAATTGACACTATTCATAATAAATGTGTACATAAGAATCATATTTGTAACTTTAACACAGCGTCATATAAGTTATCTATAAATGCGCTACAGAAGTTGCCTTGCAAGATCTGCTGGGCTGCAATGATGAGTATACAGTGGCAATGTTGTCAATGAGAATGTGCCTGCGAATGTAAACAGATATGACAGAATCAATAGATGCAAAGACACAAAATACTACTATTGGAATTGCAATAACATGTGTCTTGTCAGTCCAAGTTCAAACTGTGACTCTTGGTAACGTTGCTTTTTCTAAGCATTATCATATTCATTCATTCTCTAATTTGTTGCTAGCTGTCATTGGTTAGAATAAGTCAAAAAACGTGAGCATGTCAGTTTGGCCGACACAAATATATTTTCACAGTACCTTAAGGCCAGCACTAGACCTCGTAGCAAGCACATGGCTCAGGCACGCGCGATCGCTACCTACCGGCGGCCTCTCCTTCACGCGATTGGTCTAAAGTAGGTCAGTATCTGCCCTTCGCCAGATCCGATTGGACAAAACTAGGTCAGTCGCTCCTCCCAGAGTTCTCCCCATGCTAGTGCCGCGTGAGATGCGAGTAAAACAACATGCAAAGGCGGCTTGGTGAGATCTTTGTGGATTAGTCCCGGCAACTCTTGTCAGATGCAGAGATCAAATGGAATCTGCCTTTGCGTGTTTAAAAATGAAAACAAATACGAAGAAGGTTCCATCCACAGGGATTCTTTTGCACAGACTGCAGTTTTTGATCACACAGCTGATAGGTTTACTATGCACAATTTAAAGTGTGTAAAATTATGATAATATCCTTTTGAAATAATATTAAAATATCTGATACTTAAGTTGTATGCATGAAAGGGCAAGATGTAAAGACATTTTCTGGATCTGATTTACAACTGTAACTTATACATATCTAACCCCCATAACTTTTGACAAGTACATTTTCATGGCTTCAGCCTTTGCAGATTCACAGAGAACCTATAAATATTAAGAGAATTTTGAAATTATGACTTATACGCCTCGTAGTCTGAATCCATTTTTAAAAGTTTTAAAGGCATGGGAATTTCTATATTGGAAATTTTGTATTGCTAGTTATGCTCATCTCAATATTTAATTGGATATAAATTGTTCTTCATAAGTGGGTTTTGAAAGGCGTTTAACCAGTGATAAACAACTGAAAAGCTTATGGAAAATTACTAGCAAAAAGATTAAAAATTAAGGATTATTTATTTGATTTTTCTTTATTTATAGAGACTGGGGTGTATTTCTATTTATAAGGCAGGCACCAGTCTTTTGTATTAATTTAAAATATAGTATTGAGGTTAAGAATCTCAAAAGATAGACTTACGTTTCATCCTGATTTACAAGCAAGTATGTTGTAAAAGCACTCAGAAGAACCAATACATAGATGGTGGAATAATTAACAGAGCAAAACTATAAAAACATATACACTGGCTATGTAAATTTCTATAACTTTTTCAGGCCAATATATCACAACTTTGCCTGACATTTCAGATAAATCAAGGTTTCATTTGACTAGGAAATCTGTATATAGATTATTTAAAGGAGAACAGTTCTAAAACAAAACATGAGAATACAACGACTGTTACAGTAACTTTAAATCTGAAAATTCCTTATACTCGTGTTCAGAAAATATTAGTACAACGTAACAGATTTGGAAACAATTAGCTTAATATTTGTGATCCTGTAAGGGAGGGGGGAACCGCAGAACTGTTGGTATTGTGTATGATTCTGTTCAGCAGCCTGCACTGCACAAGCCTTGCAAAGCAAATCAAGTTGACTCGATTTCTGAGGCCTCATCCACACAGAGAACATTACTGCTACCTGGTGGACGTTGTTCGCAGCTTGCAGTTTCATGTTAATTTCAATTAAGTTCATGTGAGATGATGTCCTGTATCGAACTCATTACACTTTTGCTTGGAGACACCCGAGAGAGAAACTAATTGAACAGACGGTTGTGTTCCTCACACACCAAACCAAAGTACCCTTAAGGGCATTCTTCCCTCCACCTCTAATAGTGTATGGCACTGCATAGGGCATGTGCCAACACATGTGAGCTGTAAACAGCCCCATCCAGCAGAACTAGGCACCAGGTGCGTAACACCTGGTCATATCCTCTCATTCGAGGTTTATAACTCATTTAACTTTTATTCCATAAATAACCAACTAACACAAATCTGCTTACTGTCACGAAGAGGCAACGCTCTGCTTCTCATAAACATTCAGAGGAAACACTCAGATCAAAGACTGTACATTTTCTATCTTTTTATTTGCTTTCTGAAAAACTCAACATTTCTGTTGACTCAGAAAATGAAAACAGTTGTTTAGTATTTATATATTGTATTTTAGTTTACTGAAAGGGAAACATTGGGACAGTAGAGCGAAGTAAAGTATTGAGAATGAATACAATAGTGTTGGGAAAGCTGGGCTAAACTGTGGTTTGGGTTAAACAGATCAAAGGGGCAGGGAACAAAAGTCACACCGATACATATATTCCCACATCTTACAATGACAGACCCTGCCACAAACCCACCCACCCCTAAAATAGTAAAAATGATTAAAAAAAAAACATACTTTGAATAATAAAAAAGAAAGAACAACTGTTACATAATAAAATATAATACGCATTGTACAGTACAGACTGGCTATTCCTCACTCCCGCTAGCCAATCTCACACCCAAAGACATTTAACACTTGCCATAGAAACACCTGCAAAGGTTTCTTTACATATGTCTTAAAAAACAGATGACATTAAACACAGGAACATGGCATTAGCAACACCATTCAGTCCCCTCCACATCAGCTCAGCAGAATATTTTGCACGTTTTGACAGTCTCACTGCAGCGAGTCCTCTTTGAGACACTGTTCAATTCAACAATGGAGTGTCATAATTGAGGTTGTTCATAGGGAATATACACACTATGTACTTGATTCTCTTCTCAAAACCAGTAACTTTCAGATCCAGGTCAAACATTTGCATTTTAACATGAAGACAGCAAAAGGGGGGAAACAAAACAACACCTCAATGAACAAAAAATGCTATGTATAATTGAGAGTAAACGAAGGCTATATCGTTAAGCTCTGAGTACTGGGGGAAACTAGTTTAGAGAATAGATTGTTACTGTTTAAATTAGTTCACTTTCACTGGTATGCATCCATCATTGCAGCACAAATAAAGTTACGAAAATACATAATGAATGCATTTTTAGAGAATAGAGATGCTACCATTACAACAAAGGTGCTACCAAAAAACAGTTCCATAATCTAGAATATTCTTCCCCTTTGGAGAAACCATGTTAGAGATCCATGTCGATAATGGATGGTTATTTAGGTACAGGCTTGTTTTCATGTCAACTGAGTCTTTTATTTTTAAGAGGCACTCCCTTGGTTATAGTTTGACCATGGTTAAGGAGTTGAATGTGTCCTCTATGCCTACTTTCACATGATCCTTGCCTCGAAAACATCAGTTTGTAAGGCCTTTTACTTTTTAGATGTCAATTTACTTAGTGCCGGTAACCTGTTACAACTGTTGATCTTTCATTCTGGTCCTCTGCCTTCTGAGCATTAGTACCCTTTATTGACATTTTGTTTCCTCTACTGACATGCCGACAAGCAAATTTGTGGCGCTGCAGGAGGGTGTTGTTCCAGAATCGAGATGGACATCGAGAACAAGAGAACGTCCCTTGAGACAGGTGGTGGGCCCGATGACGGAGAGCTGTCAGTAGCCTTCGAGAACGTTTTCCACAGACTATGCAGCGCAGGCGAGTCTGACGGCCATGTTTTCTTGGCGGATGCCTGGTCACACTGTGCACTGAAAGAGTTATGCGGCTTGAGAAAGTGGTAAAGGGACAGACAGTGCAAGAGTATGACTTTAAGGGAGCGATGAGAGACCGCAGGCCTCTAAACCATAACCTGCCCTACACGCCATGTGCCTCCACCTACATTTAAACCAAGCCCTCCTCCAGTAAACTTGGCCCATTTTAGCTGAGCTATCCACTTCTTCCTCTTTAGCAGCTGCTGAAGCCTGCACTTCTTTCGTTTTAAATACATATGCCTCCTGGCAATTTCGTAAGCACTGAATCCAGCCATCAACTGCATGCTACTAGCCACTTTATATTTTGTCTTTTTTTTTTTTTTTTTTTCTGGGTGTCTCCCTGGGTCTGAGGGCTTTGCTGTAGATGTTGAGACTGCATCGAAAAGGGGTGCTGTTGCTGGTGGTGTTGAGAGTGCAGGGGTGGTGAAATGTGGATATGAGGTGGAGTGGAATGAACAGTGTTACTTGGAACCCCTGAATAAATTAGCTGCTTCCCGCTGATTGGTTGTTGAAGCTGGAGGGGACCCATAGTGGGGTTTGAGTAGTGCAGATGTTGGGGGTGTGAAGTCACATTTGAACTGTGATGTCCTGATTCTGGAGTGTAGAAGAGCGGAGAATAACCAGCAGGCTGAGGATGCTGCGTGAGAGCAATGGTTGAATGGGGCTGTTGTACTCCATGACTTCCACTTTCGGGTGTTATATGAAGGAGTGCATTGGTTGCAGCCTCACTCTCGGAGACAGATGGGGCAGTTCCAATAGATTCACTTCCAGTTGGTTGTGTCGTTGGCCCAGTACGAGTCAAACCATGTTGAGATAATCTATGTCTGGTCAGGCTATTGGAGTAGGAAAACGCCTTACCGCACACTTCACACGAAAACAGTTTCTCCCCTCCGTGTTCGTGAATGGCTTGGTGATGGGCAGTCAGGTGGAAGTGATGGCGGAAAGATTTCCAGCAAATCTCACATGTATATAGCTTAGGAGGGGGTTGGTTGCTTGTGCTAGCATTAGATCCTTGAACTTTATCCTGAGAATAGGAGTAATAAGCGCCAGGGTTGGTCTGATTGGTTTGATCGGGTTGATCTTGATTAGCGGGTGCCCCTTGATTTGCAGCAGATTTGGTTTTACTCCGCCTCGGCTTGAAATCTCCCCGTAGATGCAGCTTTTCATGCCTTTTCAGACTCTGTGCATATCCGAAATCTTTTCCACAAAGGGTGCATTTGTAGTTCTTCTCCCCCGAGTGAACAGTCTGATGTTTGGTAAGGTGAAATGGCTCCCGGAAGTCTTTACCACAGATGTCACAATGAAATGGCTTTTCCCCTGTATGCACGCGTTCATGCCGACGTAAGGTCTCACGTCTGCTAAAGCCCCGCCCACAAACAGTGCATAAATAAGGCCTTTCAGAACCATCTCCAGCAGCACCATTGCTTCTCCGACGTTTCACTCCTTCTCCAGGAACCCCACCAGGTCTCGGCTCTCTTTTCTGTCTGGGCTTCCGTGGCCGCTTGGGTTTGGCATTAGGATTGTTGGCATTCTGTGAGTTAGGCTGCTGCTGTTGGGTGGGGTGAGATAAAGGTATCATTGAACCACTCAGGCATTCTTCATTCCCGCCATTTCCTGCGGATGTAGATGAAGAGGAACCCATAGACCCGAAGCCAAGCCCTCCTAACAGACCTCCGATAATGTCTCTTCGTTCCTCTCGTCCCCCAGTATTGTTCATCTCAGCGGGCAAGACAGAGGCGGCAGCAGCTGCAGCAATGGCAGACATGGCACTACTGGTGACTTCATCCTCAGAGTCATCCAAAAGAGAGGAGAGAGGTAGATGAGAGTGTGGTTGGTGATGGTGCTGCTGATTTTGAGGGTGTGGATGAAGTGTGGGGGCTAAAGGAGCTTTTCTGAGGGCCGGACTCGACATGCTGTTGCTACAGGGGTCTCCAGAGTAGGATGATGCGTTGGCCTGTTGACGACGATAGTCATCGACTCTGTAGGAAGTTTGGTAAGGATCTCTTGAATACTCAGGATTATACTTCTCTTCAGTTTTGCCCACAGGATTTTGATTAACACTTCTTCCCTGCGAATACAGACTGTCACAAGACATCGTTGCAGTGCTATCCTCATTTTTGCAAAATACCAATTCTTTTCTATCATCCATTTGTCCACCTGAAAAGTCACTTTCAACCTTGCCTTCTACTGAACTTATTGAGCTACCATCGCTGCTTCTAGATCTCCTCCCTGGCTTGCCACAGTTACCTGATGCAGCATGGTTAAGCAAAGAAGTGCTCTCTCTAAAGCAGCGGCCACAAGCAGGGCAGCGGTAGGGCTTCTCTTCGTGAATTTTTTCATGTCGAGTGAGAGATTCTCTGCGGTTGAATGAACGCTCACAGACGGAGCAAGCGTATGGACGAGCCCCAGAGTGGATAACGCCATGCTGAAGGAGGTGCCCTCTCTTCTTGAACCCCTTTCCACATTCATTGCAACAGTATGACTTATCTGGACTTGAGCAAGTGGAAGACATGGGGTCTGTATTCTCATGCTGATGGTGAGCATTTTGCGAAATTCCATCTGACTGATGCTGATGACTTGGGTTTGTGCTGCTGTTGGGACCACCACCATTTTGTTCATGGCAGCGTATGTGCCGGCGAAGGCTTGGGAGGTTGGTGAAAGACTTGCCACACTCTACACAATGAAAGAGAAGCTCTTGTTCTGGCTGTGTGATATTGGGAGTCATTGATTGCTGATTTTCGGGCTTGGGGTTTTGAGAGATGTTGGATACCAGCACAGAAGCAGAATTTGAAGATGGGGCAGAGGAAGAAGAGGAGGAGACAGTTGAAGAAGAGGAGGACGGTGTTGATGAGGAGAGGATGGAGGAGGGGTCACCACCAAGACCCCTCATACCAACCCCTCCACCTCCTCCTACAAGACCAGAGGACCCATCATGACCATGTGCCCCAGAGCTGGCATGGCAGTTAGCACTGCTTGTATTACTGTTACTGTTATTTTCTGACTTCCTCTGGGGCAGGTAGCCAGCCATGGCTTTCTTTCTCCTGCTGCCACTACCTCCACTTCCTCCAGCCCCAGATCCACTATCTCCTTTCCCATCATCTTTTGGTATGGAGAGATGGAGTGGGAGTGGCAAAGGCAGACCTGCTTCTTGTTGCATTAGAGAAGCCAGCTGATTAGATGAAAGAACAGGAATACCTTGGAAATCAAAACCACCAAGAGGTGAAGGTTGGGGGGCAGGGTGTAGAGGATGGTGTGGATGTGCATGGCTGTGAGGGTGGGACAACACATGAGGTGGCAGCTGCTGCTGCTGTTGCTGAGGAGTTGGATGGCTATGGGTGTGGGAAGGATGGAGGGCTGGAGGTGGAGCAAGAACTGTATTTGAATCCGAAAGTCCGAGATGATTATGGGGACCCTGCTGAACTAGAAACTGTTCTAAACTGGCGTTTGTGGGCACTCCAGAAAACAGGTATTGGTTTGCAGCGAGCATGCAACTGAACTGCTGGTGTAAACTTCTTGCATCAGACTGGGCTCCGACTAATCCAGCCACTGAGCTGCTACTGCTGGGGGGATTATTAGAAGTGGTGGTTGAACTCGAAGGGGAGGGCGATGACGAGGATGGCCCAGGAGATGGCTGAGGAACAGAGAGGCCAGGGTGCAAGGGTGGTGGTGCTGATGTTACAACTCCTCCAATTACCCCAGAGCCTCCTCCAGTACTTCCTCCTGCAAAATCGAAACGCCCCATTCCTGAGTGAAGCTGCTCCTGCGCTAGCACAGCCTCAGCAGGGTGAAATGTGCGTAGAAACTGTGGATAGCCAGAGGCAGAACTGCCACTCCCGCTGCTGCTGCTCATTTTGCTTGATTTACGTGTGCTTTGTGAAGATGAGGATTGAGTTTGTTGTGGAAGAGGTGGAGCACTCATTTTGGCAAATAAGGATGAAGAATCCGCAAATGCATTACTTCTAGACCCTTGAAGGGAACCGAGGCCAAGCCCAGACAGTAGGCCACCAGATGCCTCACTTTGTTGTTGCTGCTGCTGTTGAAGCTGCTGCTGGTGCTGAAGTTGGACCTGTTGTTGGTGCTGCAGTTGTCTTTCCAGCCCCAGTCCTTTGAACTGGTGCGCCTGGTGTCCACTGAGCATTTCTAAAATGTCCATAGGGTACTTTCCAAACTGGAACATCTCCCTCTCACTGTTGAGCAGTGTTCCTAAGATTTTTTTGTCCCTGTTCACTTGTTACTGCAGTAAAAGTGGACAATGTAATCTAACCTAAAAGATGTGCAGAAAAAAAAATCTAGCACTAGGGCCACTAATAATAAATATAAAGCTTTAAAGTAATCTGCTAGCAGCTCTAGTTTTTACAAAGAAATGCCTGTCAGTGATTAATTTGTCTGATGTTTTGACTGTCCATCCCAAACAAACAGAGTTTTGGCTATAGTAGTGGGCCACTACATGTAATAAAACTCTGGAAGTCTTGGATTAAATAATCATCTATAAATATAAAAAAGGGTAAACATTGTTTACAATATCATGCAATAAACAGGTTTGCATTAGTCTTTTAAAATGACTATATCTAAAGTTAAAACATGTCTACTAATATAATATGAAAATGTACTTCACAAAATCAAAAGCAAACCATTTAGTGTTGAAAGCCAATTAAAACTGAAGCAACAAGGGAATGTCTTTCTTTCTTGATATTGGTATATTCCTTTGACAACTTCTGAATAAAATGGTCCCACTTTTTGATTTCTTCAGTAATGTCTTCATTTAAAGATAAAATTCTGGCGAGCAACCTTTTTTTTTTTTTTTGTTCCAAGATGGAGTGAAAAGGCGAAAGATCAGATAGTCCACAGGGTGTATCCAAACTCTGTCTGGAAGACCACAAACACAGCACAGTGGTATGACCAAGTAGTTATTCCTCCTCTCTGCCGTGGGCACCCTGTCAGTCCTGATTTAAAGAAAAGAGAGAGATCAAAAATAGTAAGAAGACTTTTAATCAAAGGACAAATATTTCAAAAGAATCAAAATTGGTACAAACAAGACATGAGAAGCAATGACTCACAATTCAAATGCAAAGCATAACTTTCTAACACAACTCACAAAACATCACTTTCTACCACAAAAAGTCCTAAAGACACAAAAATAAAAGAAATAAAACAACAAGATAACATACATAAATCATAATAGAAATTATGTTTGAACTCTAATGGTAAACAATGTAAAAACATCTAAATACCTTAAAACAGGGATGTCAGAAGTACTGTTAATTTTGTACAACAATAATACCAAAAGTAAATCACTCAAACAAAACAACTTAAAGCAGCGTTTACTTAGTAGAGAAATGCATGACACCGCATAACCATTGTTTCAACCTAATGTTTAAATATACACATTAATATTTAACTATATTTTCCTGTGGTGTTAAAAAAGAATTATGGAAAGGTATGGAATAACATAGAATTTTACTGGCATTGGTGTCAACTTCTGCATTTTAATTACTTTAAAATAATACTGACAGAAAAAAACCCATAAACAACTGACATCTAAGTAGGGCTGTAATGATAACCGCATGACCACTTCACCGAGGTAATGAGATGCCGACCGCGGTGTTGAGGTCATCACCGCACTTTTTTCGCGGGACGCGACCACATTTCTTGCAACGCGGGAATAAAACACGGTAACGGTCGGTAACTCTGGTGTAATTTGAACGGGAGTGGGCGGTCTAACAATATCCTGTTCCCGACATTCTTAAATACATGACAAGCATTCGGGCTACGTCAGAGCGGCCGAGCATCCACAAATCTTTCTACAGCGTTGCTGGCAGGGCGTCCAGGGCGAATTTTGACGCTCTCGCCGCCTGCGGTGTGAACGCACAATAAGCCAAAATAACATGTTACCAGGTTAAAATCAGTATAAGATTATCAGGTCCGAGATGAACTATACATCCCATTGTCAGATATGCAAGCTTTATGATTCTAAGCAACTACATAATAAGTAGGCTATTTTTCATAATATACATAATTAAGAACTAAGCAAATAAGAATCATAATAAATTAATAAATATACTGTCCACATCCATACATTCCAAACAAAGTGGTCCTTAGAAATTCTAATAAGGACTTGATTTTGATAGATATTATATTTGTCAAAAGTAGACCAACTCAACTGAAACTATTTAAATGACCACTGGTTGTTTTACTCAACATAAAAAAACACCCAAACTTGCACAGCAAGTAATTAATTAAATAAACAAATAAATGACTGTCAAAAGTGACCCAATTTACCTGGAATTGATTTCTAAAGACAGGTAGATAAATAAATACTGAAGTAAAACCACACCAGCCAAAACAGTTGAAACATTCTTCCACACATTCCAATACAAACTGGTATATAGTCCTTAAACCTGTCAATATCAAATACTTATATCTGCACAAATCAAATTAGTCAAAATTTACTGAACTGAAACTACTTAAAAATACTAATGGTTGTTTTACTCAACGTAAACAAAGGTGACCAAATTCATACTTTTACATCAATATGTGACCCTGAAACACAAAACAAGTCTTAAGTCGCTGGGGTATATTTGTAGCAATAACGAAAAATACATTGTATGGGTCAAAATGATTGATTTTTCTTTTATCTCAAAAATCATTAGGACATTAAGTAAAGATCATGTTCCATGAAGATATTTAGTACATTTCCTACTGTAAATATATCTAAACTTAATTTTTTGATTAGTAATATGCATTGCTAATAACTTCATTTTGGACAACTTTAAAGGCGATTTTCTCTATTTTGATTTTTTTGCACTCTCAGATTCCAGATTTTCAAATAGTTGTATCTCAGCCAAATATCGTCCTATCCTAACAAACCACAAATATCAATGAAAATATAAATAAAAAGTTATGAAGAATGCTTGTCAAATGTAACTGAAATGCAACTAAAAACACTGGTCATTCTAATACCAATTACTCCAATAAGAGTACATGCATGGAAAAATAATAAATAATCAGCAGTTCACTGGGGGGGGATCAAGAGCTCAGCAAATAAATCAAATGATGGCACATCACAAACAAAATATCCACGCTACTACAATCAAATTCCATTGTATAACTGAAAATTTACCAAAGCCTTTGCAGGTTGAAAGCAACGCGCCGATTGTTCCCCGGGATGGTTGTGTGGACTGTGAAGGGGGATGAGGGAGATGGGAGAGCAGAATTCCCCTTTTCAATCACATCCCTCTATGGCACAGCAAAAAGTTTCAAAACAAAAAATTACAGCAAAATCTGAGCTGTTAAAAGTACAAACAACTTGGCATTATCATGCACTCATTTAGCTTAAATGTGCGTAACGTTATGCTACTCGTTGCGTAAGTTAGAGGCTAACAACATGACAGAAAAACAGAAACACAAACAAGAAAGTGACTGTGAGTGCAGACAGCCCGTCAGATGAATTCAGCCCACTTCACTTTGCTAGCCCCTTAGCTAACGTTAGCTAAATAAAGATGTCGTACCCTTTTACGTTGCAACAGAATGCATTCAAACGCTTTGGTAACGTATCCCACCTGCTCGTGAACGGAGAAAGTCCTCTCGAAGAGCAATGCTTAAAAAATAATAATGCTAAAAAGGGCGCCTAAAAGCGTAGATGTGCACAAAGGCGGTTTCCGATTTCAGGTTAGCAGGTCATTTTTCCTCATCCCGTGGAGAAAAAAAAACTCTCGCAGGCCTCTCCATCGCTTTCGATCCGTTAAACAAACCCCAATTTCCGCTGGCTGCGCTCGCTAACGCTCAACCTCGCGCGAGATCATTCTCATCCTAAGATGTCGACCGAAACTGCCCTTTCAGTCCGTTTTCCGCTGAATTTTTTTTGCGGATTATGGTCGGCCAAATATTTTCCGCCCCGTGTCAATTTTTAGTGCCCCCGTCTTCCTTTGGGTACTTCTGTTCGCCTCACCGTGGTCGTTTCCGGGCAGTGATACAAGATCCGGGTGGTGTTACATTTTAAAACGTCCGACATTGTCCTGCTTAGCGCACTGAAACCAGTATGTGATGGTCAAAGAAAGGCTTTTTTTCTTTCATGGTTTCATTCTATAATGTGAGTTTATTGAGGTAGGATGACAGGAACATAGTGCGTAACTTAGTTTAAATAAAACACCCGGACCTTGTATTTTGACGGTATTCGTCGTAATGTCAGAGTTAGTAAACCAGTGTGTCTAAAAGCGCCAAAAACAAATGGCGCGCGGCGCATTCTAAATATTCCACTGCTGTGTGACGTAGTAACATTCTCAAAACGCACATTTCACGAGCTTCCCGCGCGAGACTCAAAAACATCACATTTCATCTCTCTCGCACTGCGCGTTGACTGATAAAAAATAGCCAGTCGGAACATCTGTTCCGCGCATATGCGAGCCAAATTAATTACAACAATGAATTAATGTTGCAAGAGAACGACACAGAGAGAGATGGAACGTGCGCAGCATTTTTAGACAGCACATATTTTAGAAAGGATGCAGGGCACAGCACCTCTCTGAAGCCATTTTACTAACATGCCCCCCCCCCCCCCCGAAAATAAGGTCCTCGCCCACCCTGCCCCTCAAAATGGCGAATGCCGGTGATGCCTCGTCCGTCTCCCTCAGGAACCATTTAAGAACCTGAAACGAACGGCCCCGTTTTGGATCAATAAATACAATAAAACAGAACATTTAACGTACTGCAGAAAAAAGGATTTGCTGTCAAATAAAAATAGAATGTAGCCTACACCAAAGCAATAGAATTCAAAAAGCTAGGTGTAAACAATCTTTTAGACCACTAAATAGGCTATAAATAAAATTAAAAAGATGATGAGTGCAAGTAATGAAAACGCTGAGATTTATGGTAGAGCTATGTAAATGTGTGGAACCCACTTTGACAATACATCAGCCACTACATTATTCTCTTTCTCTTTCATTGTTAATATAACTCATCCACACATTCTTATCCAAATTGATCCGAAGTATATAGCTGTCAAAAGTAGCTAAATGAGTTGCATCTGTTTAACAGACCACTGTCTGTTTTACCCAATGTAAACAAACAATTAATCTAAAGATTAAAATACTCAGCACATAATATATTGGGATGTAAACATCCCAAAAACATGTAAAACCAACCAACATATTTAATAATTCATGAGAAAAAATACACAATCTTCAGGAAACATCTTTCTTAATTGTGAGGATTTTATTTTAAAATAATAATGAAAGTTTTTGCTGTAAATATTTTATGCATGGCATTTTGGCATTTTCCTCCCGAAAATTTACAACAAGGTTTATGTATCTCATGAAAAAAAAATTATATCTTAAAAAAATGTATTAAAAAAAGACACTAAATACTCTTGCAGTTATTTTGTTTTCCATAACTTTGGTGAATGCAGCAATGGATAAAAAAAATTGCATTCAAAGAGACACTCACTTAAAAATAAAATTATATTTTGGGTTTTCTGAAATGCACATTCTCTGACGTCACACAAAGCAAAAGTCAGATAAAATGCGAGATAAAGCATTCCAAATTAGACACTGAAATAGACACAAGCACACAAATACCAACACACAAACTGGACACATACACACCTTGACATCAGAAGTCAGCAATATGACATCATCAACACTGGCTTTGACATCTTCATGCGTTTTGTCTTTTCACTATGATTGCATCTGCTTTTTTGTCGAGTTACAAAGGTTAGAATCCACTAAAAACTCACATATAAACAGAAAACAGGAATAAAAATAATTTCTAAAGTCACAGAGAAAAAACCCCAAAACAAAACATTGTTTGTAATCAAAAATATTAATAATATTGATGACTATATATTTATATATGTTATATATTTGCACATAAATTGGCATGTGTACATATTTGAACATTCAGGATTTAATTAAAACATTTTATTTACCTTTTTTTTCAATGTGTTTAAATTGAGTTAAAGTTAATAAAAGCCTAAACATTGCAGAGTGATCTAATATACTATATTCTGGCCCAATAATCTTGCTCAGCCAGGTCGTTCTCAGACATTCCACCACAACAGTGTCCATTTGATGTGGAGACAGCTGAAAAGCACAGAAATTGCTAACAAAAAGACATTATTCTTGAATATAGCATAGATAAACAAGACACCTTTTAATCCTAAATCCTAACTCATTGGTTAGATAATAATGCATCTTAGAGTGACACAGAGTGTTTGAAGTAGCTTTGCAGATGTTGTTCTATTTTTCTGTTTTGTACACTCATTGGCACGTACGTAGCCTCTATGTTCCACACAGCCGTGTCACGGAAAGAGATAAAAAGCAGTCAGAACACGGAAGCACAGAAACAAATGAAGACGTTTCAGAATAGCCCTTGGATTAAATTGTCCATTGTATAAGCAACATTTTCCCCCTCAATACAACAGCTTGAGTAGCAAATTGTGTGAAGAGCATGCCATCTTATTTGACATTACTGCATGCCCATGATTAAATCTCAGCTCTTAACGCTTATAAATAACAGAACAACCGTAAAGACTCAAGGACGTCATACGAAGCGGTTCTCTGATTGGTCAAACGTGCAAGAAAGAGGCATGACTTCTATCAGATTTCAATGGCTGAATTCAGTTTCCAAATGTCTGTCAGCTCAAGCATTTTTATTTCAGACTTGATTTCCCCATCAATCTGACAGCCTTTTGATCATATTATAAAACAGCCAAAATTGTATCCACAATGCAAAAAAAAAACTGAACAAGTATTCATGTCAGCTTTGATTCACAGTCTCAGTATAAGAGGCTAAAAATCTCTAAACGTCAGTATAACACCCGTTTCCCACATGAAGATGTTTTCCTCATTATACTCCACATGAATAAGTTCTAATATGGCTGATGGCATTTGGACTAATATTAACAGTGCAGACTAAAGTGTCAGGTCACAAAACGAGTGACATTTTTCAAGTCCTCGAGTCCTTCTCTTTGATGAATTACCAATGTTTTCTTCACTTGATGGCAAACTGCTTAACGTGCACAATAATCCATTCCCAAGTCAAGTCAGATCTGATTTGAGACAGGTCAAATCATAGTTTCCGTGAGGTAATTCAGTGTACTATTGGACACTTGTCAGTTTCATCCCGTTTCTCATTGTTGCCTTATTTTAATGATTATTGTGATACAACTCTTTGAGAATAACATTGCATTGAATGAAACCAAACATTTGGAGGCAAGGTCAACTGTATAATTAGATTCAGAAAAAAAATTAACCCCTAAACCAATTGGCTTTTACATCAGCTGCAATGTACTAAATAGAGAAAACTTGGCCTATTCTAGAAATGAACCTTTTCCTTTTTGCATCTCCTCAGATCATGTCTAAATAGTGCCACCAAGACACTATATGCTACTCACAGGTCAGAGGAGACCTGGGCCCTTCTTCACATTTCTATTTATGGAGAATTTTGCAATTTAGGGATCATCAGAATCACTTATGCTATGGTTTTGACATACCTCCTTCTCTCAATAGCAATACTGTGTATTCCATTCATTTGGCCTGATTTCTGACCACATTCTTATTTCCTTCCTCCTTTCCATTTTTCAGCCTTCTTTACACTCCACCTTCTTCCCTCCCTTCGGCTTGCGCCATCACACCTCATCTATCCATCGTCTCCTTACCAGTTTTCTTTTTGCGCTCACACGGTTACTTCGTTCTTGCTCCCTGTCCTCAGTGCCTGACCTCCACCCCCTGCGCCCCTTCCCCCACCTCCTCCGGGAAGGAAATGCAGCTGTTCGATGGTGTTCTGGCGTTTCGTGGCGAAGGTCATTCGGCGAGCGCTGTGCGCCATCGCTCCGGGTCCTCCTCCGGAGCTGTGGACCTCCCCCCATCCCAAAGTCCCGGCCCCATGGCCGGAGGACATGGTGGCAGCGGTGCGGTCTTGCTCACGGCCGGAGGTAGGGTGCGAATTCATTTTGACCATGTGATGGCGGTCGAGCGAGGGCGTCACGCACACGTTCTGCTGGGATTGCGCTTTCTGGTGGTGCGTGAGGCGGGACATGGTGGGCACCATCCCGCCGTAATCACCCATCATTCGCTCCTCCAGGCGGTCCGGAGAGACCAGGAGGCGTTCATGAGACTTGCGTAAAGTCTGGGTATTGGAGCTCTTGCTGGTGGTCATGGGTTTGTAGTATTGATGCTGCTGGTTCTTGGAGAGGCGTGAGAGAGTGTTCCCCTCCCCCAGCGCCAGAAGCTGGTCTTGGGACATCACCCGACGAGGTGGTTTACTCATTGTGTCGAACGTGGGGTTGTACTGTGTCTGGGGTAGAGGGTAGGGGTTGGGGGTGGAAGTGGGCATGTGGATACGCGTGCGGGACGTGTTTAGCGGGAGGGTACCCCGGGCACCCAGTGTGAAGTCACCACCACAGGGAAGGTGGTGCTGCGAGGAATAAAAGCTGGGAGGAGCATTATCTGGCCTTCGTTTGGAGGTATAATATCCAGAATATTCCTCCAAGTTTTTCTCTGTAGTAAGGAAATATGAAAATTAGTATCTTTCATAAATTTGACACATTACTCCTGTCATTAACAAGCGTTTTGGTGATCAGATCGCACTTGACCGCATTAAAATGATGCAATGTGATTACATTTCTGAATACACATTTGGAAGTTGTCTGGGATGGATGTTAACCAAATTTAACGAAGGTGTAACACTAATTTGTTTTCCAAATTTAGCATGCAAGTAATTTGCAATGCTAAAAATAATTGCTAAAAACGCTGCGTTGCTGATTTTTTGGTAACACCTCACAATTAGGCTCAGTTCGTTAACAGATCATGCATTAAGCCTTATAAATTAACAATGAACGATACATTTACAGCATTTATTAACAGTGGTTAATGATAACTTTTATATTTCTATACTTAATACTAATTTATATACTAAAGCATATAGTTTAATATTAACAAAGTAAGGGTTCATAAAGAAAGGAAAAGCATGACATGATGGAAAAATTCAGAATTATCCATTGTTTATAAAATTCATTTAAATTCAGATTTTTACATAATTCCAGTTTAACATAAGCTCTTTTGTATTATGTATTATGTGGAGATTTGCATTTTGAAAATGAAAGTGACGTGACATCTGGTCAAGTATGGTGACCCATACTTGGAATTTGTGCTCTGCATTTAACCCATCCAATGTGCACACACACACACACACACACACACAACGGAGCAGCGGGCAGCCATTTATGCTGTGGCGCCCGGGGAGCAGTTGGGGGTTGCTCAAGGGCAAGGAGAGTGGAGAGAGCCATTCCCCCATTCACTCCCCACCTACAATTCCTGCCGGACCTGAGACTCAAACTCGCAACTTTTGGATTACAAGTCCGACTCTCTAACCATTAGGCCACGACTTCCCCCTACTTTTGTGTGGTGAAGTGAGATCACACCATCCAATCACACTCAAGTTGAATGTGTAAAATGTAATCTGGCTAAAATATACAGATAGTATCCAGATATGAAATGTATGGTAATGCTAGGTATAAATAGAGTTTAATCTCAACCCTTTAAAAAAAGCAATTTTTGACTGCAAGTCAATTTTAGTTTATAGTAATTTCCAAATTCTTTCAATTATAGTTTTCGAGCATTGACTGACTATGAATATAATCAACTAAAATATTACTTCCCCAATCATGCTAATAAAATTAAACATGCAAAAACTCTCCAATGCCACAAGGCATCCTTCCTAAAACAGTAGCGGCTGACTCCATGCTACACTCCCTCACAGAGACCCTCGGAGTAGTAGCAGTTCTGAAATTACACGCTCTCTTTTTCAGACACACACTCACCTAGTCTCTTGAGGGAGCTGTAGCGGTTGAGCTCTGGTTTCGTGACGGTCTCGTATGATTGAGGTAGCTGGGCAAGGTTGTGGAAGGAGTGAGAGAAGGAGGGGTGGAAGCCAGAATTATTGTGCTTGCTGGACAGCAGTGTTCCTGTTGGGGCCAGCTGGGTGTTGTTCACGCGTGGAACTCGCTCTAAGAGAGGAGAACAAAAGACAATAAGACAAACACCAACAACTGATGTGTTCAAAGCATATCTATCTGGGTCGAATGTAGAATATGGGTGACTGGAACACTGAAGCTGCATCCCGAGTATCTAAATGACAATAGAAATACTTAGAACACAATGGAACTGGAACATTTGTGAAGAGATTTGTGACTAGAATATTGTCTTATTTGTTGTTCCCTTAAATTGAATATATCCTTATATAATGATAATATTCTTATTCATGTAGTCATTTGTTCCACAGACACTTTTATAAGTAATCTGCAGTACATGTACTACAGAGAGAGTCCCCCCCAGAGCTACCTTGGGTTAAGCACTTCAGATTAAATGTAGTCAAGGGCACAGTGGTCACGGGGGAACTCAGCTACTCTCCAGTTTATAGATCATCCTTGCTGAGATTTGAACTTAAGTTCCTTGGAGTTAGCAGTCCAGTTCAGTCCACCAGCCCCAATTCACCATGACATGCAACATTTGCTATTTTGACTCATGAAATCAAAGGCTTTTAATTTGACTTAAGAATAAAACTGTTATGATTCTCACATACGTTACAAAATATAGTATTTAAATGTGACCATGGACCACAAAACCAGTCATAAGGGTCTTTTTTATTTTATTTGAAGATTTAAACCACCTGAAAGCTGAATAAATAAGCTTTCCATTGATTTATGTTTGTAGGGATAGGACAATATTTGGCTGAGACACAACTATTTGAAATCTGGAATCTAAAGGGGGCAAAAAAAATCAAAATAATGTTTTTTTTTTTTTTTTTATGTATTTATGGTAGGAAATGTACAAAATATCTTCATGGAACATGATCTTTACTTAGGGCCAGTATTACTAAACAGGGCAAATTAGCACAATAGAGTGGGGGAAGTGATGTCACTTTGTATACGGATCGGCTGTTAGCATGAAACGTTCCCTCGACAAAAAGGATTTTTCGGCTTTTGGATTATAGCAAACAATAAGCTCTGTGTTCAATCATAGTTCATGAAACTTACAAGTTTTTTCCACCAAGATAATCTTCACAAAATAATTTAACTTTGACAAATTTTGAAGCATAAATAAAAGCGCCAGAACGGGAAAGCTAAACTTACGCTATAAACAAACTACAGCACCACGGTCACTCGCCTTCAACGTCACCACCACCATACTTCCGACATCTTTTTCAAAATTATTTATTATTATTATTATTTTTTTTTATTCTAACATGTTCAGTGAAAAGATAGTACAGTGAATAAATGAAATAATCATAACTGAAGGACATTTACATGTTCCTGTAGCTAAGTGGTAGAGCATTGCGTTAGCAGCGCAAAGTTGGGTTAGCAGCCAAACTAAAAGTGAAATGATTCCCAGAACACACATGTAATAGCCTGAATGCACTGTAAGAGCTTTGATACTGTAAAGTGTCTGAAAGTGTCTGCTAAATGCATAAATGTAAATTTAAAGCACGTATTTCTGTACATTTCAAAATAAGGTGCATTAAAAGTCAATAAATCCTTTATTAATATGAATATTTTAATAAAAAATACGTCTCCACATACTATTCAATACAATTCTAGTGCATTTAATCTATTAAATAACAGCAGAGTGAGTGAGTTTTTGGATATGTTAAGATTAAACGTATTTTATTGAACAAAGTACCACATTACAGCTCTCATTTTGTTAGGGTGGGTACACAAAATGTTATTTTATCGTTGCTTCTACAATCTGTACGCTTTCTAACAGCTTCATGTGGCCGTAAACATTTTATTTTAACATGACACTAAGCAATATGCATCATTAAAGTTTCACTTTCACCACGTAAAGACGGTGGTGTTTACATGTAATAATTGTAATATGAGTTTACCGTTTGTTGCGAACCAGAGTCTCCGCATCAGTAATAAAACGAGCATCTTCCCTCCGAAGACATGTGTCGCATTTCGGGGAAAAGCAAAAAAAAACATTGTCGAACAACAATATAAATGCGGGAAACTATTTGTAGGTTATTCTACAATTAATTGAATTACAAATTATACTACAACTGGAAAATACTGTAAATTGATAAACTGTTCGGCGTGATGACGTGTAATGTCTCCGACAGCACCTGTAGTCCTATTTAGCAACTTGTTAGCAACTGTCTTTTTTAAAGAAACATGACAGTTTAAAAAAAATCAAGAGTGTGGTGTAACTAGTGTGTTTTATGTTATAGAATAAAACCTGAAAGTATCTTGAGCTTGTGTGAACCACGGAGCTTATTTAAGAGATTTAACCAAAATCCCATTAAAAAAACCCATTGACTCTGGGACGATGGAACTGGAAGTGCTAAAATGCTAACTCGCTTCTGGGTTTTTGCCTACAAAGTGACATCTTAGTTCCACCACTCTATTCCAAAACAGCGCGGATGGGAGGGGAAATTTCTGCAGGTGATTTACTAACAATTAAAGAAAATAGATGCAACATCTAATTTACATATCGACCAACGCAATATACCAAGCGCAGTGCATATTAGCGTAGTCGCAAATAAAGAAAAAAATAAATGGTTTTAAGAAGTTTTGATAGACCTGGTATTGCGTGACTCCTAGTTGAGGGATCAAAGACGTCTTGTATTTCCTGAAGCAAATTAAAATTAACATGGCTTGGCAAACGATATGTTCGGATAATGTGTTCTTCTGGCATTTAAAATAAATAAATACGTGTGGAAAAAATCCTCTCCCTACCCACATGCCTACCATAGGCCTCCTCCTAGCAACAACAATTGCAGACATTTCAAGCACAGAATAGCTGCTTTAATAATAAAGACATGCTTATTTGGGTGTTAAATAATGGCGCAAATGCCAGTAATTTGACGAGCGCAAACGTTAGAAAAACACGTTACGTAATTCATTTTAATAGCCTACTCTCCTCCCATAACTTTTGCGTCTGAAAGGGAAACTCCTGCAAATGCATATTCAGGCACAAATATAACTGTGTCCACAGCTTTTCAGAGCTGATTTGTCACTGTGTGTCTTTAGTAAATCCTGACTGTACTATTTTAACGTCAAAAGATGGTTTGCACTGGCGCAAGCAGTTAGTAAAACTGGCCCTTAATTTCCTAATGATTTTTGGCATAGAAGAAAAATCGATCATTTTGACCCATACAATGTATGGTTGGCTGTTGCTACAAATATACCTGTGCGACTTATGACTGGTTTTGTGGTCCAGGGACACATATATCATATAGTACAGTATATAATGTTAGCCTATATGCTATATTTAATGATACATAATATGTATATAAATAAAGAAAATAAATAAATGTGCAAAACAATTTATATATACAGTTTTTCTCAATCGCTTTGGCGCATTTCTCGAATCAGAAATGAAATGCTCAAAAATACTTGTTCAACCTCCACATCATCTAGTCAATTTAGTCTTATACTTTTTTCCTACACATTTCTATTAAACTTTTGGAAATCTTGACTTTCACTAATGTAGACATAGAATGTAGATCAACCAGTGATGAACCAGTTCTCTGAAATAGCTCAAAGGTACATCTTATGAACTTTCAATTTGAAAAGAATATGTAGACAGAGAACAACACAAGAGTTACAAATTCTGACAATGGACTTTCGCATTTTTTATTTTTGCCTTTGTTCCCATATTTATTTTTCCTTTCATTATCACAATGACGTTTTAATATGTTTGTTTTTTTGTCAGATCACTAGTAAAAGTGTAACTGTGAATCCTATCCAGTCTCTTTCAATCAATATCCCACATACAGTAATGTGTAAATTTGTACTTTTGAAAGGATATATGGCATACATAGGAAGTGCAGCCTTCTGCATTTCAATACAGCAACTGTCATCCAAGCTGTTGCCATAGTTTACATCAGGTAATATTAACAGAGTGCACTCTTATACTGACAACATGACTAAGCATTACCTTGTTTGTGAACAATGACACAAGGACTTTTCATTCTGATGGCACTGATATGTTCATTAAATAATAGAAAAAAGATCTGCACACTGTTAATCTCCCTTTAGTCAAAAAAGTTTAAAAGTGGCAACGTTTGGTCAAAGACCTTCGTCAGGCAAACACATATGTTCATTGACATAAATACTTACTTTTGAGAGATGAACTAAATATTTTGAGTAAGTTACAGACTTTTGCAGGTAATCCATTGTGTGGTGCTGTTTGTACGAATTGTTTTGAGAAATGCACATACTTCTTTGCAAATATTAAGGATGATTCGAGAAATGCACCAAAGCAACTGAGAAAAACTCTGTGTGTGTGTGTGTGTGTGTATGTATATATATATATTAACATGTATGCATTTAGCAGACATTTATGCATTTAGCAGACGCTTTTATCCAAAGCGACTTACAGGCTATACATTTTTTGTCAGTATGTGTGTTCCCTTGGAATTGAACCCACAACCTATCTATCTATCTATCTATCTATCTATCTATCTATCTATCTATCTATCTATCTATCTATCTATCTATCTATCTATCTATCTATCTATCTATCTCTATCCATCTCGGATCCATCATCCATCCATCCATCATCCATCATCCCCATCCATCCATCCATCCATATATCCATCTATCTATCTATGCAGGAAGAACCGGACAACAAAGTATATATAAATAATGTGCTAATAAACAAAATTCCTCTTTCAGTTTTACAATTTTCTTTCCACCACCCACACTCCCAGAAGCAAAGTAATAAAAAGAAATAAATAAATAAATAAGAGACAAAATAATTAAGGAAATAATTATGTCTATCTAGGAAGTGAGCCATTTAGAAACTGAAATGAGATTTTTAAATTTGCATTCAATTTCTTAGTATGAATTTGAATTGAGGTATACAGCATTTCAAGAAATTAAACAGTTCAATTTGAAAAAAGTAAACTGACAGATAGATAGATAGACAGACAGACAGACAGACAGACAGACAGACAGACAGACAGACAGACAGACAGACAGACAGACAGATAAACATAGATTTTGCCAAAGTGAAAACAGAAGGTAGAATCCAGAACATCAATATTTTTTCTCCCAATCTATTGGTTAAACATAATATTCATGTACTTAAGATACATATAAATGAATAACATACATAAACATGAAGAAGAGACACTTTTTTCTTCATGATTTTGGCATTCTGCAACTATGCATGCCAGTACATTTACTGAAGCTTTGGTGACTGGTGCAAACCTGGGTGCAGGACAAACAACAAGAAAATAGCTCAGGGTAGCGACAGAGTGGGAAGGTACGAGCAAACACACTCGAACCAACAAGACCAAGCCAAAGCAAAGGCAGTGACAAATACACACAGACAAATATGAAGCTTTCTTACTGGCGCTCTCACACAAGTGACACATTTTCACACTCTGCCTATAAGCTCCTTGGCTTACCGATAGTAGCTGTGTGTTTAGGACTGGACCCAGTCTGGCCAAAACTGTGTTTCCCAGCTGCAAAAGAGCAAAGTGAACACTGATCCACTCCCAGGTCAGAAAATGTGAGGCCTCTTTGCATGTTTAATATCTCCACTTAAAAATGGTTTTCAGTGCCCTGAATACCATATTTTTCATGAAATATCTATCAGTACTGCAAGTGAAAAATATGACGCAAAAATAACGGTCCAGTTATAACGAATGAAACGGTCTAGACTGCAAGTACTTATGTCAGTGATGCAGTAGTCTTTCTTTTACCACGTTGCTTGCTTGCAGCGCAGTCATTTTTAAATTTCAATAATTGTGATACAAAATAGAAAATATTCTTACAACTGATTGGTGCCACTAAAAGACTCTCATCACTGACTGGACAGAATGCCTGCAGCACATTTAAAAAGCATGTGTTCTGTTAGCAACTGCAGCCAAACATTGAAAACTTGAGAGTGAAAACAGACAAATTAATGACAAATTGGACTCCATCGTAAAAAGAACACCAACTGTGAAATCAGGGATAAATACAACAAACAATGAGGGATGCATCCCCATAATATTATTCATTTAATATATATTTTTAAAGACAGCTTAGTAAATTTTTACCTTTGGTCTCCCCAGTTTTAAATATTTGGTTACATCCTTAAGATTAATTAAAGTGATTTATTTCTTGCATATGAATTATTAAAAAACAATATTTGGTTAATGATTTTATGAATATATATATAAGCTTTATTAAGCAAGGATGGAATAAATTATTCAAAAGTGATAATAAATTAATTATAATGTTGTTAAAAAATTTTTTTTTAAATAAATTATGTTCTTTTAAACTTTCTATGGATCAAAGAATCCTGAAACATTGTATTATTGTTTGTCCAAAATATTAAGCAGCAAAACTGTTTTCAACATTGATGATAATAAGTCTGAAGGAACACTAAAACCTGGAGTTGGCATCATGACATTATTTTAGGTTTTAATATTTCACAAAATTATTGTTTTAACTTTATTTTTCAAATAAATGCAGCCTTGGTGAGAAAAAGAGACTTATTTCCAAAACATGAAGAAGAAAAAAATCTTATACAGAGTACAGACCCCAAACTTTTGAACGTATAGTATGAACGTGTTTTGAATTGTAAATAGCATTTCAATTTAAGATCTCTAACGGCTCTGTCCTGAAAAATGAAAAGCATCTTTTAAAAACTGACCTTTACTTAACAGGTCTAAGACATACATATCATTGTTGGTTACAGCACTCCTCAAAACCAGCTCAGCTGATAAACAACCAACATTATGACAAGATTTGTATTGTATTCTCTGGCCGCTGATTACTTCCTAAAAGCAGCCTTTGAGCTGCATACTTTAAGCATTCATATTTTGGATGTTAGTTGAGAATGCAGCTTCAAAGGTGGAAAACACCTCCTCCTTTACTTGCTGCTCTAGTTTCATGTGGTTACATAGCATCTGAAGCAGAATTAATCTGACTCATTTCTGACACATGCTCTGTTCTACATTACCTCATACACTAAGACTTGTCGATCTGTCGACTAAATCATGCCTACAGATTTCATTTCTGCCCAGTTGATTCTACTATTCAAACCCCTCTTTCTCAATATTTGCATATTAATTCCCCTGCAAACCCATTATGCCCTTTTAGCTTTTCATTCGTTCTGTAACTCTCATGAGTGTGTGAGATAGACTCACTCCGGTTGTCTTTGCTCTGGAGAACGGGAGTGTAGAAGTTTTTCGAGGTCCGCCCCAGCGTTCCCTCACTGGAGGTGGCGGTTGTGAGGACCGTGCTGTTGTTCCTCTCTCCTTGCTGGACCGGACTGGACTGGTGACGCAGAATGTCCACCAGCGCTCTGAAGAGAGAGAGATAAACAGTAAAAAAGAAGGATGAGTTTATGACAGAATCAAAAGGCAAATGCTGAAAGAGTCTGACATCAAAATCACTACGGATCTCTTCAGATGGCAGTCACTGATGCAGACTCAGATGTGTACAGCATTGTCTCCTTCCACATTGTGAGCCCGGTCATAATGGGCCTTTTACTCACCTAGGCATGTTGATGTCTCTGTTCCTCGGTCGTCGAGATAGTTTATGGAAGGCCACTTTAACCCCAATGGCCATGGCCATGGTAAACGAGATGACTCCCCCGATGACGTAAGCAGTGCTGTTGCTCTGTTGCTGCAGTGGGTCAAAATCTGGGTCGTGTCGGACTGGGGGCTTGGTGTTGGGTCCCTCCGTGACGGCCCAGTCGGGTGAGTGGTAATTAGTGCAGGAGTCTTGGTCTAGACGGCTGCGTTGATGCTCGCAGCAGAAGCGATAATGACAGGTGCCGCAACAGTAGATGTAGGTGCCCTTGGTGCAGTTGAAAGGGTTGTCGAACTGTCCCATCACATCGTAGTAACCCTGACACACGTCCACGTCCACCAAGCGCCGAGGAGGAGGGGCCACCTGCGCAGCGCCCAGCGGGGGCTTCAGGGCATCGGCCGTCACATTGCGGGGTAGCATAATCTGCGGCAGGGGTCTCGGAGGGACCTCGGCTGCCTCTGGCTCTGCCGCCATGGCTGCTGCCTCCTTGCCCCTCACATCGGGCTGAGGGAACTTGCGGCCGTGTCCTCGCAACAGAAGCAGCACCGGACCCCCGTTCTCGGAGGACCGTTCCGAGGTAATAGTCACTGTGGAGACCACAGGGCCAACCAGAAAGAAAAGCAAGATGGCAGCGGGTGGCATCTTGATACAATGGGCGTTTATTTATCAAAGATGAAAAGCCTTTGTACAAAAGACTTCAGAGGCCTAAAAAATGCTGATGTCTATGAAAAGTTGTACGTCAGTGTGGCAAAATACAAGACATATAGACAAGTCTAAACTCTCTTTCACAGGTGCATACACTAGTATGCAAATTATTGAATATGCAAAGTGAACATCCAAGTGCGGGAGTTTGGGTTTAAGAAAATAAGCATGAGACTGTTAGGATGTAAACAAATTTCTGAGGAAATTATTAACTAGAATGAGGTAAATCTATATACAAGTTTTATGCTTAATGGGCAAATTTTGATTTGGCACAAAATTTAATATTTGGAATCTTCTCAATGAGCAAATTCTATAAAACAACAGCTTTAAAAATATGAAAATGCAAGATGAAATGAAATTGCAAGCAATTTAGTCATGTAAACAAAATGTATATTTTACCAATGTAAACCTTTTAAAGTGTCACAAAGTCACGGGTACAGCTTCTTCTTAAAGGTGTTTTTGTTTAAGTCTGTGTAACTGAACTATGGCACTAACAATTCATTCAAGACTCAATCTGAGTTCACCTTATGGGCAACATGAAACAATTTCTGTTCGAGTGTAAACCAAATGTTTTCTATTCTGTTTGGCACTTCAGTTGACGACTCACTAAATAACCGTATAGAAAGAAACAGTTACTAGTACTCAGCTATTCAGTGTGACTTGTAAACAACTGACATTGTCAGTTCCAAGAACTGATATCGTCTTGTAAACAAATCTCAGTTGGTTGCCGCTTTAGGCTTTAATCGTCAATGAGAATGTCTTGTGAGACTAACAAGAGTGCCTTTCAAGGTCATTGAGGTTCTGTTCTGCAGTCCACATAATCAGGCTAACAGTGTCAGTTCTCTAGAAAAATACCATTGAGGCTAGAGATAAAGGTAGGATGAAGCAATGAACGAACAACTTTAAAGAGTTCAGAAATGGGGAAGAGCTGATCTTTTCTCTAAAGGTGGCACCACAGGACAAAGGCTCATTACGAAAGGCTTTGGAAGAGTGTAGGTTGGTTAGGGCACTCACAAAGTGTAACAAGCAGCAGGTATATATTAGTTCCTGATTTGATGACACAAGTCAGGCCAGAAAGGAAGAAGTGTTCAGGAAACGAAGAGAGGAAATGGAAGGATGGACTGAGTCTATGTAAAGTTTGAGGGTTTATGTGTGTTGGACCCTCTTGCGTGAGTGTCTCTGCTCTGGATTTAGCTCAACCCAACAGAATAAAACAAACGGGGGCTTGGGCCCAGTTCTGGCAGGACAGCATGGTTGAGCCCACTGAACAGGCATGAACAAGTCAGGATTCATCCGTCAATATGGAACACGTGGAGATCGTCAAGCAAACGCACAAAAATACCTATCTTAAGTGTTAAAGAGCGTCTTTTCAAGTAGAGGGACAACTCAAACGGCGTCCCACTGTCAACACAGTAAACGCGTCAATGGCTCGCTGGTGAATATGGCAGATTATGGAACGTCAAACCTGAACCACCATTGAACATGCACCCCTCTAAAAATATTCCTGAATATACCCATGCACCCACTCTTCCTGAATGACCAAGTCAAATCCTTGCAGTGATGGCAGGGATCTTGATGTTAGTATGGCTATGAGACTTATGGCTTCAGTATCTAAACCCTTCAGACTTTTGAGGGTTCTGCTCTAAATGTGCAGAGTCTGTAGAGGAGGGAGGAGCAAACAAGATGGATGACTAAAGAGATCTGATGGAGAGGATGAGTTAAACGGGCCTTAGTGAGAGGAATGGACGACTAATCAACAGAATTAGCAGCAGCTCACTTTGGAAAGTTTAATGAGGCTTGTGCCAGCCATCCATAAGCCCGTCCATCCATTGATCAATTGATCAGAAGCCAAACTCTCTCAGACTAATGCATTCGTAACGGCCACTCTTACATAAAGCATGTTTAACCAATAATGCACTGTTTTCCCTATTTTGGGGAGTGAAAGCTGCTTGCTGTATTTTACTTAAACTAAGTGATGCACATATAAACTTTCCACCTTGGGAACCGTTACATACTATTATAGTAAAAAAAGACTAATAGCGAAGGCAAGGTAAAAATTGTGAACTAATGTTGGTGAAAATCGAGTTTCAATGGCTTAAATGGATCAATAAAACTGCAAAAATACTAGTGAAATAATTTCTTGCTTCTGGTTGGCACGGTTAGTGTTTGGCAATGGTTTTGGTAGCAAAAAGTCAAAGAGAAAATCTTCAATCTGTGCAAATCAACATCCTTTCAAAAAGCCCCTGGCTCACAAAAACAGTGATAGTTCATCTGATTTAGAAAAGATGACGACTTGTATTCCTGGCCAGGACTCCAGTCGTTTTCATCCAGGCTGATGGCTCTTCGTCTTGGCTTCAGTTTTCCTTTGTTAGTCTTGGATTTTCACTGAAAGACAAAAAGAAGTTAAGAATGAATCAAATACCTGATCTGCAATGAGCTTAAGTGCCCAACATGATATATCACAGATAGCACGAACATGCAGGATAGCAAGAACATACAGAAAATGAACAGATGCAATGCATATCAAGGTGCATGCATTGACAACATCTTTTACAATATCTAAACACATTTTTTAATGTGTTAGTTAAATCCTTTTTTGGGGGGGATTTACAACCCCATCGTCTTATTAGTATTCCTTCTACCACTGATATTTTTTTAAATATCACATGCTGTAGTCATGTTTCTTAAAGCTGCATTCCATAACTTTTTATAATTAAAAATATCTGAAATCAATATTTGAGCAAGTGCATAACCAGCCAGTGTTCAAAATTATCACCTTAGTTTAACAATGGTTAACTTATAAAATGTTTTCTAATTTGAGTGATACGGGTAGGTTTTTGCGGGAAATTCTGAGCAGAAATAAGTTGTCCCGGCTACTAGGCTATCGCATGTGAGGATCCTCCATCTAGCCTTTTCTCACAGCAGCTAGAATAATTAAATGAATCATTTTGATGGCGGATTGTAATCCAGTAATCCACATGTGAATGAAATTAAATTATATTCCAGTTTTAAATGTGCTTCTGATTACAGATAGCCTGGGATTACACAAGATTTGTATTTTAAAGAAAACCCGTTTCGAACTAGGGCTGCACGATATATTGCATGCGATAGTCATGGGCATCTCGTCAGTAAAGACGGTTCTGTGATTAGCCATAAATCTCCATCACCTGTTTTCAAAAGGAGCGGCATTAAATACACAGAGCCGTAGATCGCTGGTCAGTGGTAGGTAGCTTGTCAGTGAACTACGGCTTTGAGTATTAAATGCCGCTCCATCTGAAAGCAGGTGATGGAGAATTACGGCTAATCACAGAACCGTCTTTACTGACTAGATGCATGTGACTATCGCATGCAATATATCGTGCAGCCCTAGTTGGAAGGGAGCATAATTAGCTTTTTTGGTTAAAATAATTTCTTAATAAGAAATTTGAATGGCATGACAATTAGATTAGACTGTACATAAATTGAAATCTACACATTAATACACACTACACTCATAGTCACGCAATGCTGATGTTGTTAACATTAATAATTTGAGAATAAAGTATAACAATAATAATAATTTGCATGGTTTGATCATGTGATATGAGCTCCGATCGTTAGATTTAATCATTGTTGGTAGCACGATTTAATGCAATGCTTTTTCCCTCAGTTGGTCAGAACAAAATGGCAGAGTGCTCAAATAACGCTTGTTCAGACAAAAAAGGTCTATGGTGAACGTTAGTATTCTTTTAGCTGTTTGTCATATATTTCAAGAGCTGCTGTAGGCTGTGAATGCTGTGGTACAGTGATTGCGAAGGACATGTCAAATCATCCTTTAGTGACTGACATAAGGTTAATCCGCGCTATGAAGCCATGCCAGAACATTCACGCACGGGAAATAATTACATGTTTGTTTAGCTGCAATCTGATGACCAGGTTTTCAATTACCGTCAGATGCCTACAAAGAGGCAAAACTTATGGACTGCAGCTTTAATACAACAAAAATAATAACAATTAGCCAATAATGTCAGTGGGCAGCCCTGCTTCATGCTAATGAAACTTGGAATAATATCAAAGTAGGATGATGAACAGAAGAAGATCTTGATATTAGGGAGTTTTAGGCACAACATATAGTATTGCATTGTTTACAAGCTTCCTGTCCACTAATTTTATGCCTCTCACAAACGAGCCAATAATCCTGCTTCTAAGAAGACAGTAAAGGCTTGTGTCATGCTTGAGCTTTAAAAGTTAGGATCTAAGGTGGACAGTTAAAGTGCACCTAATAGTTTTCTATTATTTCTATTATCTACTATTTTCTAATAGATCCTATTTTTTGTTTAAATAAAAGTGAAAATAAATCAAATTAAGTGTTTTAATGTAATTTACTGAATTATCCAAATTACACTTTACCATATGGTTATTTAATATATAAAAGAAAGGTGAAAGTACGCACATCTGAAAATATCTTAACCAGGTGCAAGATTAAAGGGTATCATCAAAAAAGTAAAAAAAACATCTGCACACTATTATTCCTTTTATTCAAAATTTGTTTTAAATAACAACGTTTTGGTCCAAAGACCGAACATGTGTTTGCCTGACAAAAGTCTTCAGACCGAAATTGTTATTTAAAAAAAAATTGAATAAAGGGAATAACAGTTTGCAGATCTTTTTTCCACTTATTTAATATATAACCCATTTTTCTTGAATTTCCCATTAAAAGTAATTGTATTGTACAATAAAATAGCTAGGCCTATACACACCATAACAGTGATATAAAACTACTCACTCTGTGATATAAGATTTTGCTTATTATTCAGACACTGACATATATGTACACATTCAACCACGCAATTATGACAATCAAGAAACTATTTAAAATGTGTGTCAATTGTATCAAATTTGTGTATTCAGGTTTGATTACACTTGTATGTTGTTTCTTTACAACAAAACCAAAGTCATCCAAAATCATATGGCTGTGAATCACATCATCCTCCATGATCAACAAGGTGCAAAGCGTATGCAATATGCAAACCATATTTCCTGCATATAGTAGTGCGACCTCAGCTTTCTCACATACTGAGTCACACGTTACGGCAGTGAATAACACGCACATGTTAGCATAGCTGATGCAATAGAGTGAATCTTAAACCCTCAATGACAGCACCAGGCTCAAAATCTGGTACAAAACAGTGTAAAAACGCCACTAAAAAGGCTTGTGGGAACATACTGAAGGCTTAATACATTCAAAGAGGCGCAGCTTTGGACGAAGGGAGAGATGAAGCGGGGGGTGACACAGTCACAGATGTGTGCCGAGTGGGGGGTTGGCAGAGCAGAGAGAGACTCTATTGAGAGGAGAAGAGAAGACAGGAAGGATGCAGGGATGGGGATGAAGGGTCTTTGGAACCCTTATGGAAAAAGGGACGAGGGGAAAGGAGAAAGGCTACGCACCTTTCAACGGTCCCTCACATGCAGCAACCAAGTGCATCTTATGCCCTTTCGTTTTACAGCGTGCTTTACGCTCACCGAGATGCCTCTTTTCCGGAGTTGCCATCGGCAACGCCTTGTGTGGCTAATGATGTGAAGCGGAGAGACAGGGTCCTGGAAGCACGGCCTGCCTCACAGATGTGCTGTACAGCATCTGCACATATTCCTCTGACACACATGCACACTAACTCTCCAAAGACGGACTGAGCGTGCCACACTATATGCCTCTCGTCCTTCCTTCTCTCTCATACACTCTTTATTTTTCACCAATCTGTTTGTCAGAGCGTGGGTCGAAAGTGTTCTCTTAGAATAGCTCTGCTGCAGTGAGTGAGATAGAGAGGGATGTGACAGAGATGGGCAGATGGATCACCTTGCTTAGCTCGCTCGTTTCATCCTCCCTTTGCGGTAAATATCCTACATACTTCTTCCTATAAGCGAGCGCAGTACACATCTCCACTCAGCCTCCTCTTCCTCTCCATTCCCCACCCCCTTCATTCTCCTCATCTTCACCATCAGCCTGTTTCTCTGACTCAGGAGGATGGAAGGCATCCGTCCCATCCACAACCAGGTGCAGATGACAGATGTCAGGCCAATATGCAGCCAATTACCATTTTACGAGTGAGCACAAATTGAAATGGGGATGGAGGGATGAAGGTTAGAAAGAGGACAGTAGGCCTTGTGAGATAAAATGATAGTATCTTAGGATTTTAGGAAAAGTGTGGTAGTTAGCAACAAGTCCTAACACACACACAAAAAAGCGTGTGCTGTTATTTACAGATGGACACGAACAAAAGGAACGAACAAAGACATCTAATAGTCAACTGATAAGTGAAGGATTTGCTTTATTATTGCATTTTGCGACACTTGAATGCTGGTTTTCACAATGCGCCACAGTTAGAAGTGTTCACAATGCGAGCCATTGACTATTGTTGTTATACTGAGATAATTACATTTTCGTTCCCTTACCCTTAAAGTTATCCTTCTAAGATACCTTATTGCAGTTTTAGGTTTTCGTTTAGCATTATTTAGTCCACAAATCCTGACCCACACAAACGCAAACACTATAGCAAGCTACACACACAGCAGCAGCATCATGGCAGATCTCAGGGAGGAAATTAAAATTCCAGTGGCGGACGACACACGCTGTGCGACACCAATCCCCATGACATGTATCCATTACCAAATCTTATGTTCGTTATGAATGCTCCCTATTTAGCTCATAAATATGCCTTTCACACACAGAAAATAAACAAAAACCGCAAAACAAGGGCTGTAATGAGCGACCTGTGTGTATGGGATCCTTGCGCACGTTGCAGCAGTAGCATCAGATGGGAACAAAATGAAAGCACGTCTTACCTGCGTGTGTTGCAACAGCTGCCCGCTTCGAATCTGTGGACAATGACGCGGAGACGGAAGGAAATGTGACACAATAACCGTTCAAAGTTATTGTCGCTTCTCTTTTGGCTGACAGCAAATTGAATGAGATGATGCAGCACTCGCGGTATTCACAGAGATGGGGTCTTGCGTTTCTTTACAGCTCTTGGTTCGTAGAAAAAGACGCAGTTTTGTAGAATTGGTGATGGGAGAGTTTCTAATTTAAAGGCGAATAAATCCTGGATGGTCTAAAAAAATGTCAGTTTCAAAATATAGTTTTCATTGAGTCACAAGTCATAAAAAGACGAAAGGAATAGGCGGACGTCCAACTATTAGTAAAAAATATCGACCATGCGTAATTTACAGTCCACGAGAAAAGAAAGCGCATTATACTCCGTGCATCCAGGTAAAAATAGGTTCTTTGTCATATAAAACGTAATTTACTATGCAGTCTAATCTGTGTGTTGCCAAATGAGCATAAACAGCAGATTAATTAAACGCGCCGGTAATATCCGTTTCCGTACTATTTAAATGACCGTATTATTCCGCTTTCACCACAAATTCAGTGGACTCCACACTCACTAATATAGATCTACCTCCGCGCCACGGAAACGCAATTTCTCCCACAAAGGTCCGCTTCGCTTAGTTTACATCAATTGGTTGGAGCGAACAGATGCTCGCACGTGGTTTCATTATCTAAATGTTGGAAATGATCTGCCAATGGCTGGCACGCGTTATTGGCTGAGAACGTCTTTTCTACGCGAGCTGGGGTTTGAGGGAAAATCAACTGACGCTCGTGCGCAGAATGGCACGCGCTCACATGATTCTAGCGCGCGATAATTCAGAGAACTCCTAAACGCGGGCTAGATTTGAACTTATTTGTGCATAAGAGAAATTAAGAAACTAATAGTATATAATGAGTTAAACTAATAGAGTTTAGCTCTTCCATTTGCGCAAAAGAAATGTATAGGCTATAAAAAGTGTTGCGCCGATGGTTGCTGTGGTAACCGCAGCATCCCCTGACGGACCTGGATTGATAGAGAATCTAAAGAAATCTGTCAAGAACATGTCCTGGTCAGTTTAATATAAACATATTATCGAATTTTCTATCATTTTCATATAACATAAATCGAATTTTAAAAAGAAGATATATAGATCTTTAGAGTTTTAATTATCGATTGGAGGAATTTTTTTTAATTATGACACGAATACAAAATAATGCCATGTTAGAAAGCATTTAATCCTAGTAATTGTCCTAAACTCTGTAATTTGGACAATACAAAATGGAATTAGAAAATAAATTACCCTGTTGGATTAATGAAAGTTATTTTAATGAAAACGAGAATAAAATAAGTTAAATAAAACGTCAGAAAACATGATAATTGGTAAAATGATTTTAGATTTTAAAATATATTTTATTTTATTAAAAAATATTTTCATTACAATGTAATTATAGTGTTACATTACAGTGTATTTTATATCGTTACAGTGTAATTATACATTTCAGTTCTGAGTATTATTAAATACATGTACTTATGGTTAGGGTTTGGCTTAGGGTTACTTGCATGTAATTATGTATAATAAATAGTTATTATAATAGTAACATAACAAGGACACCTTAAAAATGTAACCTTATTTTTATTAATATCTATATTAAAAATAATGTATTTATTAATATAATGTTAAAAAATTATGTTTAATTTTTTATTAAAATATAATATTACTATAATTATCATTAAATAAACGATCAAGTTTTTTTCACACAACATTAGAGAATAAAACAAAAGCATTGCGTATAGCTTGTCAACATGTCAAGCAGTGACGGCAATGTGACATTATATCTAAAACCATTTAAAACACATTTTTACTAATTATTGTATTATAATTACACTTCTTGCTTTATTATATTTATAATGTTTTATCATATTAATTGAGAATTTTCCAGAACAGGACTGGACTATTTAACTGAACTGCAAAACAGCAAAAGCAAAAACGAAATAATAAATAATAAAAAGGGTGATTAAATTGGTTTAAAAATGTTTAAATACATTTTCACATTCAGTTTTTAATATATATTTGATCTAGCTATATTATTACTACCTATATGTTACTGATGAATGTTTCCTCCTAAGTGATTAAAACAATTGAATGTTGATTGTGAAGTCACGTGGCCTAAAGTGAATGTGTTACCTCTCTCACTAGTGGCTCCTGCAGTAGCAGAGATGCCATGCTGCACGCATGTAAAGTCTTCAGAAGCTGGCGTTGGTTATCTCACATCGTGGAAAAGGCAAGATGGTTTCAGGAGGCGTTCTGGAAGAGACAGCATTGTTCTCAAGTATCATACAGCAGTCTGAAGGCTACACACTTTAGGACATTGGGGTATGAGCATTCCGATCTGCAGTGACGTGAGAGCGAATGTTTTTATTTGGGGCATGACATGACTCCCTGTGTTGCTGGAGGCAATGGTGGGGTCAGTCTTGTCGCTGTGGGAGCTTCATGGTAGTGAACCTGCCAGAAGTGCTCGTAGCCTTCGCACACACATGTAAACACGCACAAACGCACTCTCACACACAGCCAGATGACTCAAACACTCCTGCAGCCGCTGGCCCAAACCAAATGCGTCACAGAGCCACACAAAAATAATCAGACACAAAAACACAGAACCACGCGCTCACACATGCGTGAACGGATGAAAAATGTGAAAAACAGGTTCAGGTGTCGGACAAGTTCAAGGATGGTGTTTTGTTAAAGAAGTTCAACACCAAAGCATAAAGAATTTTGGTTGCTACCGAGAGGGGTTTTGCCAAGCGTCAATATGATGTCAATGCACTGGTGTACTTGCCTGAAATACATCTTATAAACAATGAATACTATCCTACAAAAGAGCTTGGTTTTCTAATGTCATTACATTAGATAACAAAATACTAAAAGCATTTATTTCAAAAACACAGCAAACATATTAAAACATTTTACAAAAAAGGTTTATAGGTTTGAAATGATAAAACATCAGATTTACTTTTCAGAGGAGTGCATTGGACTGGATTGTGTTAGCTAAAAAATGGTTGGATAATATACATATGGCTCATCATATGGCTCATCAAGTTAGATCTAAGAAATGCTCTGTTTGTTTGCAGATGCCATTTGGTTTGATATTTTGTTTTCTAATGTTGTCACACAATTATATAAGTCTCAAAACATTTTGAGGCAACTGTATATCCAAACATGCATAACTCCAATTTATACTTTACAGTCCAAAAGTTTAGGATTGGTAAGTAAAAAAAATAAAAAAGTTTTTTCAAATAAGTCCCTTAGGCTCACCATAGTTGCATATTTGATCAAAAACACAGTACACAGTAATATTGTGAAATAACAAATATATTATATATACATACACACATACATACACATACACCAGCCTGAAGCTGTTGAGACAAGGCAGGATGGATCCATGCTTTCATGTTCTTTACGCCAAATTCTGACCCTACCATCTGAATGTTGCAGCAGAAATCGAGACTCATCAGACCAGGCAACGTTTTTCCAATCTTCTATTGTCTAATTTTGGTGAGCCTGTGTGAATTGTAGCCTCCGTTTCCTGTTCTTAGCTGACAGGAGCGGCACCCGGTGTGGTCTTCTGCTGCTGTAGCCCATCTGCTTCAGGGTTCGACGTGTTGTGCGTTCAGAGATGGTATTCTGCATACCTTGGTTGTAACGAGTGGTTATTTGAGTTACTGTTGCCTTTCTATCATCTCTAACCAGTCTGTCCATTCTCCTCTGACCTCTGACATCAACAAGGCATTTTCGTCCACACAACTGCCGCTCACTGGATATTTTCTCTTTTTCGGACCATTCTCTGTAAACCCTAGAGATGGTTGTGCGTGAAAATCCCAGTAGATCAGCAGTTTTTGAAATACTCAGACCAGCCCGTCTGGCACCAACAACCTTTCCACGTTCAAAGTCACTTAAATCCCTTTTCTTCCCCATTACAGTTTTCCATTATTTTCTGGATTCCATTTTAATGGTTCCATTAAATTGTAATAATCAAAAGCATCTCCAACTAATTGATTTTATATTAAAAAAAAAAGTTAAAAATTTTTTTTTTTCAGAAATATTGCACATTGACATTTTTCACCTAAATAAATTCTGGTAAATAATATTTCTGGTAAATACTCATTTAAAAAGTGTTTTTTATTATAATTGTATTATTAGACTAGAACACATGGATATGTTGTCATTCTTACACTATAATACTGAACTTTGATTTCAGTGATTTGGACAGAGATGGACACTTGCTTCTTGCACTCTATGTTGCACATAACTTTTGCTTTAAAAAAGGATTTCATAGAAATTTGGATTTCATTTGGTTTATTAAAATATTCTTAAGTAAAATTGTTGATTTTTTGTGGGAAATTAATAGTTTAGATTAATCGATAAATTGGTTGTTAGATTAATCAAAATAAAAATAGTTGTTAGTGGCAGCCCTATTTTTCTCAAATAAATGTTGGAAACAATTAGTGGCACCCCTAGAAATTCTTATGCGTAAAATATATCTGAAGTATATTTCTGATGTCTAGCAAAAGATAATCGAGCTAAACAAATTCGTGAAGTGGCTTTAAGAAAAGAGCTAGAGCAGTGAAAATTCTAATTTCCATCGTTACGCAATAATTAAGAATTTCCAATCAACAGAAAATGTTATGAAACTGCCTGGAAGAGGACGTGTGTCTATATCGTCCTAATGCACGGTGAGGAGGAGAGTTTGAGTGGCTAAAGACTCTCCAAGGACCACAGCTGGAGAATTGCAGAAAATAGTTGAGTCTCGGGGTCAGAAAACCTTTAAAAAAATTGTACCAAGCATGGAGCTGTGAATCTGAAGGATCTGGAGTGATTCTGGATGAAGGAATGGTCTCTGATCTCTTGTCAGGTGTTCTCTAACCTCATCAGGCATTATAGGAGAACATTTAGAGCTGTTAAACTGGCAAATGGAGGTTTCAAAAAGTATTGAATAAAAGGGTGCCGTTAATTGTGGCCAATGCGTTTTAGATTAAAATATTTATTTAATATTGATATTTTCCCCCCATTTTGACTTCTTATTCTCCAATGAAAGGTTAGATTTTTTTTGTGGATTAACAATGCATATTCATTTTCACAGCCTTTGACAAGATTTACCAAAGGTGCCGATATTTTTTCCATGACTGTATGTGTGTGTGTATATATATATATAAATATGTATTTTTTTCTATTTTAATATGTTATTTATTCCTGTGATGGCAATGCTGAATTTTTGCAACATTATAAATATCTATACTGTTAATTTTGATCAATTTAATGCATCCTTGCAGAATAAAAGGAATAATTTATTTAAAGAAAAATATTACTGAACCTAAACTTCTGTATATGTAGTATGGTAGTATATGCTTTCAGCAACAGAATTGACTACAAGGTTTTCGGTAATGAAACGGCAATGAAAATGATTTCTACATTAAACCAACAACTGCCCTTTTTCTTAATGAGCCAGATTTAAGCATTGGCCATCACGGAGCAAAGCACAGACGATTTCTTCTCTGCACTTCACTTCTGTTTCAGCTCCATTTCCTTACTAGTGAAAAACCATAAGCGAACATGAACCAAGAGAAAACACAGATGCTCTGACTTTCAACACCTGCCCCTCGCTCTGCTTCCACCCTGCAAACAAATACAAGCAGAAGGAAATGAACAATGAAAAGTCCCAGAGCTGTTGTACTGTACATCAACACTCTCAGAACGACACTCGAGGACCAGAACTAACTGAATTATAATGGGACTAAATTAAAATGACAATCAATTTCTTCACGAGGCAGTCAATAAATGATGTAACTGGAGAGTCTCATGAGAACAATGTAAGTCAAAACACATGCTCGGCAATGATGAAAACTCACACACCCGCTTTCTGAAAAGTAGTTCTTTTATTTATATTTTACAGTCTTTACTTTCTTTGCAATGCTTTATTTACCATGTTTTTTACTCCAGTCAATTTGCAAGTGTAATTTTCCATCCAATTTAAATTGAAGGGGGGGGGGGGTCAACAGAAGGAGAACACATGTTCTGTACAACACTTTTCCAGTTAGGAAAAAAAAGATATATATAATTCACATTTCTGCTCTCTTCCACACTCTCATTGGGAAAGATTAAAATAAAAACAAGGTTGTGTGCGTGGGCATTTCGTAAGATTGGATATTTAACACCCATGAATTGTAAAGAAATTTCAAAATGACTGACTTCATTCACCTCTACAGCATTTAGTTTTCTTATTCAAATTCACCAAAATAATTTTAATCTATACAGCACAAACAAATAAGGGGAACAGAATTCTGGAAAATGTAAGAGTGCCACTTTGAAATGAAACAGTTTTAGTGAAATCTGTAAGACATGCAAGTCTACTGAAGCGCTCAAATGCCTGTTGCTTTTCAAAAATTACAGATGGAGATGTGCATTTACTCTATTAAATGAACATATTCATTAATTCCCTTTCTGAGTAAAAAAAAAAAAAACACTTTTCTTTTGATGAGTCACAAGTTGAGTGATGTGTACTTGGTCTCCTGTTGTTTGTTGTCTATAAACAAAAATAGTGTGCTTGAACAGGTGCAATTATTTGGTGCCAGTGTTAGCACAAATATGAATACCAATATTAGAGTTTGGAAACCATGCGTGCAAACTATCTGTATTAAGACCTGTGCTTTAATTAGAGCTAACAAGACAAGGGTGTAACAAGGCAAAAAAAAAAAGCTTGGTAAGAGAAAACATCAGCTTTGGTGGACAGGTATATTCAAGAAAATTGTGCATACGAATTGAATTGCTTATGTTTAAACTAATAGCTAATATAATTGCTTATGCTTTAAACTAATAATTTTCTGAATAACACAACTGTAACAGAGAATTTAGATTAGTTGGTTTTATGTTATCAATATTATAGCAGAACTATAGGCTAAATAATAAATCCACACTGATTTGTATTTGTAATATTGCTGACAGGGTGAATGTTTTATTTGACCACACTCAACTTCTTTTTTGACGCAAAAATGCTCCATAAAGTTCTCAGAAAGGGGTGATTTACTGGGGTTAAGTCTGATTGAATGAGAGGGCGGAGTTACAAAGGGAGGGGCTGGTGGGCGGGGAGAATTGTAAAGAATGGGAGGGGCTCCAGATGCATTATGCACCAGCGAGATATAAAACAGCCCCAGATGTGCATCTGGGTCTCCTCCCTGATGAACGAAAGAGAGTGTACATGTGTGTTGATTCAGTCCGGAATGTCGACAGTAGTCCTCCATCCTCGTTGACCATCCGTCACTGGAGGTCCCGGTCTTCAAGGTACCTGTACTCAAATGTAAATCCTTCCTTTTTTCTCTGGCCCCATTTCTCATAGTCAAAGTAAATGTATGTCCCCTGTAGAAAGACAGAAATAATGAATCATTCAGCAAAATTAAAGGAAAACGCCACCGTTTCTCCATATTCCAATATGTTCTTCCCTCAACTTAGACGAGTTGATGCGTACCTCTCCTGTCTCAGTGCGTGCACTTAATCACTCTAGCGCATGGCGCCACTATGCTAGCGTTTAGCTTAGCACCATTCATTCCTTAGGATCCAAACAGGGATGAATTTAGAAGCCACCAAACACTTCCATGTTTTCCCTATTTAAAGACGGTTACATGAGTAGTTACACGAGTAAGTATGGTGACACAAAATAAAACGTGCCCTTCTGTCAATACAACCAACGTGACCTGCACGCCTGCACTATCAGTAGTGGGAGAGGGGAGTTTTCAGGAGTGAGGATATTACTGCGCCGAGGTCGAAGTGCTCTTCCACCACACATTATAGTTATCATTTTGCATCTGCTTAGAAAATCGCCACGTTTTATTTTGTGTCACCATACTTACTCGTGTAACTACTCAAGTAACCGTCTTTAAATAGGGAAAACATGGAAGTGTTTGGTGGCTTCTAAATTCATCCCTGTTTGGATCCTAAGGAATGAATGGTGCTAAGCTAAACGCTAGCATAGTGGCGCCGTGCGCTAGAGCGATTGAGTGCATGCACTGAGACGGGAGAGGTACGCATCAACTCTCCTAAGTTGAGGGAAGAACATATTGGAATATGGAGAAACGGTGGCGTTTTCCTTTAAGTTACTAATTGTGACCCTGGACTACAAAACCAGTCTTAAGTCGCTGTTGTATATTTGTAGCAATAGCCAAAAATACATTTTATGGGTCAAAATTATCTATTTTTTTTAATGCCAAAAATCATTAGGATAATAAGTAAAAAATCATGTTCCATGAAGATATTTAGCAAATTTCCTACCGTAAATATATAAAAATTAAATTTTTGATTAGTAATATGCATTGCTAAGAACTTAATTTGAGCAACTTTAAAGGCAATTTTCTCAATATTTAGATTTTTTTGCACCCTCAGATTCCAGATTTTCAAATAGTTGCATCTCGGCCAAATATTGTCCTATCCAAACCAACATACATCAATGGAAAACGTATTTATTCAGCTTTCAGATGATGTATAAATCTCAATTTCAAAAAATAGATTTTCATTTTGTGGTCCAGGGACACAATTAAGTTTTATTAACACATACACTACTGTTTAGATGTCTGGGATCATTGCGATTGTTTTAATGGGTTTAAAAAGTCTATTATGCCCACCAAGGCTGCGTTTATTTGATCAAAGATGCAGTAAAAAAAAAAAAAGTAATATTGTGAAATATTATTACAATTTATAATAATTATTTTCTTTTTTAATACATTTAAAAAAATATTTATTCCTGTGATGGTAAAATTGATTTTTCAGCAGCCAGTACTCCAATATTCAGTATCACATGATCCTTCAGAAATATCAAAACTGAAAACAGTTTATTATTTTTGTAAAAACCATGAAACACTATTTTTAAGATTTTTTGATTAACAAAAAAGTTCAAACAGCATTTAGTTTAACAATGCTAAAGACTTTACTGTCACTTTTCATTACTTAATTCAGCATCCCTGCTGAATAAAACTATTCATTTCATAGGCATGCTCAACATATTGTGGCCAGGCCCATTATCTTGGCCAAAAAAATGATGGGCCATAGAGTTCCAAGCTGCAGCTTTTGTTATAGTGTGACTTACTTGCTCAAACTCATCAGTGATGGTCTTGGGCTCCTCGTGCCTCTGGAACCACATCATGTACTTGGTGTGGAACCTCCATGATTGTTTTTTCAAGGCCTTGGCTGATAGATACTGCGCTTTTGTACCCTAGGGAGTGTAAAGCAACAATTTCTCATTCACCAGAAATATGCCAATAAAAACAGACTGTAATCTGACTGTAATCACACTCTAAGATCAATATTTCCACTATCTATCAATGAAATGCAAGCCATATGTTCTTACTGAAGAGTAAAACAACCCGTTTCCAATTTCTGAGGCTCCAATGGGGTGTTAACTGTAAAGACGTGCGCACACACACACACACACACACCTCTAAGTAGTAAAAGATGAAGAAGAGGGTCTCTGTAGACAGTCTCTGGTAGAACTCCACAGTGTCGGATTGAGAAGGTGGCACCTGGTGGTGAAAAGGCAGTGTTGGGCAGGGGTTCCTCATCAGGTACTGCCTGTGTCCCCAAAAGAGAAAAACAATAAAAAAAAAGATTGATGAGAATACATTCAAACCAATTCATGATAATGAGTTTGATAATCTGAAACCGGTTATAAGGATAAGTATAGGATAAAATTAATTGTTTTGTGGATTTAATATGGAGTATTAAATAATACAAAAAATAGGTAATTCAAAAATAGATACATTTAATTAATTCCTTTTTTTAATACATAAATACATTAAACATTTATTTTTTTTTTTTTACATTTGATGTACCCCTAAATACAAATAAATACCTTTAAAATAAATGCATGCATGCAAGTAAATGGACCAATAAGCACACTTTGATAAATCAAATTAATAAAATGTGTTAAATTAAATCCACATTGAAGTTACAGGTGGAAACTAATTTTATATTAAATGAAATAATTTATATGAATTCATTCATTCATTCCAGTGCCTGTTTTATGAGAGCAGATATTATGAAATGTTTGTGCAATAATGTTTCCATAGAATATTATCAAATAAACTTTAGATTTAAATATGATTGTTGATTTACTTATTTAATATTGATTACTATGGCTTACTAAGTGCCAAATATTTTTTATTTGGTAAAGTACAAAAAAACTATGCAAATATTCTTAATTTTGCAATGCCCCAAAATATAAAATTGCATTATACTTTAGAATAAAATGGATTAAAAAATGATGACAAACTAATGCAAAACATGGTCACATTGTAAAGCTAGTTTCCAGGAATCTCCTGGACTTGGAGGATGTGACTAGTCACCTGTCAGAATCAGTGAACGCTAAGGAACAGTGTTTGTGTGTGCGCTCACCTGATCCTCTCCGAGTCGGACGGGTGAGGCATGTGCGTCCAGGCGGACTCCTGCATGGCTTGCTGGTAGAGTTGCTCTTTGGAGAGGGGGACGGGGCCCAGTGGACACACGCCCAATGATGGGGGGATGCTCACCTCCGACAGAGCAGACTGAGGAGCTGCAGGAGTACCTGAAGAGGCCGTGGAGCTGGGGAACATATCTAGAGGAGGATGAAAGAAAGAATGCAGCCAAACAACATAGAAAATAGTGCAAGATAAGCTGAGAGTAATAAGTACTTGTTGATACTTACCACTTGAGATATGTAGTGCAGACAGCTCTCCTTCTAACCCTGAGCCCTGGGCAACCCTCTCTGCCATCGACTTTAAAGAGCTCAGAGGCTCCGGAGGCTGGAGAGTATGAAAAAAAAGAACACCCTTTGAAACAATGGTCAATTAAAAGTTGACTCTAGTGCTCTATAGGGCTGTGCAATTAATCGCATGCGATTCTCACACACATCTCGTCAGTAAAGCCGGCTCCGTGATTGCCGGTAAATCTCCATCACCTGTTTTTGGATCGCAGTTAATACAAGCAAGGCAAGATCGCGTTCATTATCACAGATGAATTGCATTCAATATTGAACGCGATATTGCCTTGCTTGTCAGTGAACTACGGCTCTGTGTATTAACTGCCGCTCCATTTGAAAACAGGTGATGGAGATTTACCGGCAATCACGGAGCCGGCTTTACTAACGAGATGCGCATGAGAATCGCATGCGATTAAATGCACAGCCCTAGTGCTCTAGCATATTCTTAAAACAGTGCCATGGGCAAATAATTAGTGATGATGAACAGTTCCTATGCATAATTTCTTCCAAGAAATGATTATGCATAGGAACAAGGCAGCTTTATAGTGACAACAGAGGCAAATCATAAAATGAATAACACACTAGCATGTACAGATCATTTAATGGATTTTACAAGAATGCCTAATAAAACCAAGAAAATACCCAATGCAGTGTTCAATGTTCCCTATGCACACGGAGCAGAGAATTTCACTTCGTCTGACAAAAGAGTTTCAGATAGATTTGACCAAGATATGTTGAGAGAGATTATATATATATGTAGTAACATTTATTTTATAAATTATATAAAAATTCTAATATAATTTTCTCAAACGCGCACACACACACACACCACTTAATTTAAAATAATTAGTCATTTATAACAAAATTTATAGTGTGATGAATGCAATGTTCAGTATGAATGTCATGAACTTATATGTACAATATATCATTTAAAATAGTTAGGCAAGATTTTAGTTTTTTAAAGAACTCTCTAAAGCCCGAGACATTGCACGATTTTCAGCTGTCCCAGACAAAAGATTGGCATCGTGAAACAATCGTGGCGAACCAGAAATCAGATATGTATTCCTGTAATGACAAAGCTGAATTTTCAGCATCATTAACCCAGTCTTCAGCATCACATGATTCGTCAGAAATCATTCTATATGATTTTTTTTTTCTCAAAAAAAAAGAACAGCATTTATTCGATTTAGAAATGTCTTAATCTTTACGGTCACTTTTGATCAATATCATGCAGCTTTGCTATATACAAGTTTTACTTTCTTTCAAAACCCCAAACTTTTGAACGGTAGCATATTTGTCTTCATACAACTAACAACCCATCCTCCTGGTGCTTTTTCACCACATTTATTTCATCTAAACTTCATGTAGCATTAAGGTGGTGTGCAATAATTAAGGTGTTAATTTCTCTGCCTGCTCCGGTCTAATCTCAGTTTGGCCAATCACACAATGAAATCCACTTTGCAGGGCACTATCAGGGAACAGGAATGTGGACTTTGCCTTGAGATGCGCACCCACTCATCAAACAGGTATAGTGTGATGTAATGACCTTGAATTGCGTGACTGACCTTGATGATGTCGGCAGCCTGTGTGTATGAGTGCGGGCCGTTCAGCAGACTGCCACCGCCTGCTTTACTCTCACTGTATGATGGTGAGGGCGAGCTGGGCGGCAGTGTCATCGACCCCAGAAGGCTGGACCCACTGTCCTTACTGTTTTGACAGGAGGGAGAAGAGCATTTAGAAAATCTATTTAATGAGGAATAACATCAATTTGCAATTCATATTTTATTTAGATTTTTTTCCAGGATAGTACTTTATACAATACAGATCGTTTCAAAGCAGCTTCACATTAATTAACAGCAAAATAAGAGTAAATGTTGTGAAATTTAATTATGAAACATTCAATTCCTACTGTAAGGCAGCTTTACAGAAGACAATAGTTCAGCTTAATTTAATGTTGATTCAGTTCAACAAAAATATCAATGTTGCAAAGGTTAATAACGAAAACAAATTTAATTAAGATATAAAGCAGCTCTACAGAAGACAGTAGTGTAGGGTTGTGCCGATAGACGATAGTATAATGTATCGACGATAGCAAATGTCTTTGTCGATAGTTAAGACGATATTAGGCTCATTCTCCTATTACTGTATAAAACGTATTATTATTATTATTAGGCGGCCTATTATTATTGGGCTATCAAAGTATACTTCGGCCGTCCGCATCTGTGCACCGTCCGGATTAAGTCATTTTTGTCATCAAGACGGCTCATGGAAGCACCCCGTCCGCGTGCAGGCAATTTGAGACCGCGTGGACGGTCCGTCCGCACTCTTCTGCGTCTGAGTATACTTTGAAAGCTGCGAGACGGAACGGAATGTGGAAAGTAAAGTATACCCGTGCCTTTAAGCTTCTCCTCCTCATTGGAAATGTTTTAAAAATGGACTCTAAAACTAAGCCCACGTCAAAATTGAACTGCAGGGTGATACTCTTTATTTACAAATTAGGATAAGAGTACAAAAAGAGATATCTTTTAGAGATCTTCTTGAACAGCTTCGAGCTATGAATGAACATGACTAAACCGCACTGGCAGCATTTCATTTTCTTTACAGCACATCAACAAAAAAAAACATTGATTCATATTCTTTATCATTGTTATTTAAAAAATATGCAGTTAATAATTTATCCGTCTAAAACAGGGCTCGTCATGGGGTGCGCGGTCCGGAGCGCTGTATGACTGATGAAGCCTTTCAGTTTAATTTAACAATTAATTTACTCCAAAAATATGAACTTACCTGAAAATACTTTTATCTTTAACATGTTCGTTTATGTCCAATATTTAGTGTTAAACTGTTGCTTTTTAAATAAACCTACTTTCGATTTTCCCCTTGACTGATTTTTAGACCGATAACTGGAGGAGAACTGGCCCCCCGACTGAGCCTGGTTTCTCCCAAGTGTTTTTTCTCCATTCTGTCACAGAGGGAGTTTTGGTCCCTTGCCACTGTAGCCTTTGGCTTGTTCAGTTGGGGAGACTTAATTTCTAGCGATTATCGTCAATTTGATTTCACAGATACTATTTAAACTAAAATAAGCTAGACAATGACATCTCTAAATTCAATAATGAAATGCCTTTAACTGAAAATTGAGTGTTAAATCTTATTATTATACATTACTGGCACTCTATCCTCCAATTTGATACGGTTAAGTGCTTTGACACAATCTGTATTGTTAAAAGCGCTATATAAATAAAGGTGACTTGACTGATAACTTCCGCGCTGATGCGGCAAACTTGTCACAGTAGGACGTTCGGTCCTAATAGCGATGTATGACTGCTGTATCCGAATATGAACTAGCTGTTTTAAATATTTTTATATTTAACATGTTAGTTTTTCAGTATGTTTGAAAGTATATTATTTTGGTTATTGGTACTTCCAGGCTCTCTCTCTCTCTCTCACACACGCGTGGTTTAAAATCACCAAATAGTTATGAAATAGCCTATGACAAGTACAGAGATTCTCTCTCTTGCTCCCAGCCACCCATGCACGATAATATCGTGTATCGGCGATCTCACAGGCTGGCGATATGACGATTTGAAAAATTACCATTTCGCCCTTCTGCTCAATTTTGTCCAATGTTGCCTCAATACCAGTTCAATAAGTGTCAATATCGCAAAAATTAATCAGTTAATAAACATTATCAATAAACGCTATCATCACCCAGCTCAATTCAGTTAAAATGTAGTTCACTTCAGTAGTAGTAGTGCAGTTTAATCAACAATATTACTAGTGCTAAATATTATTGATTGTCTTTTAAACCTCACAAAAACTTTTCACAGAGTTAGGTTGTTTGATAGTCTTAGCTTCAGATGTCACGCCCACGGACCGTTGGCTGAGCATCTGATGCATATGGCACACTTATCTGGAAACACTTCAGAGTTTCGAAGTCGTCGTGGTATTGGTTAGATTATACAGGATTTCTGGGAGACATGCGTGTCGCGTTCTTTAACGTTCCGCCTGGAAACAAAGATGCTGTGAACGCCAAACCCCCTCATGAAAGAAGAAAGCCGTCGTGTTTACAACTGTGAGGACGAGCGCTTATCAGGATCAACTGAACGCTGGATTTTCAAAATTATGTGAAATATTGAATAGTATCTTTGAAATAAATCCGAGAGTCTGTTATTGTGGCGATATTTCCACTAGGGGTGTGCACGAATAGTTGAACATTCGGTCTGTAATTATTACTCGAACAATAAAAACACTATTCAAATTTTACTGTGTTAAATTGCTGGCTGTAAATGCAGGGAATCCATGATAAATCCTAAGCAGTTATAACTAAATGCACTGGGTGGCGCTGTGGAACATGTTAACAAGATGATTGTATTTGGTCACAGAATGTCGTAAACTGCCTCGCAAAGTTTGGATTTACTTTGATCTAAATGATCTTACTAAATGATCTGACAAAATGTAATTACTTCTGATGAAATTAATTAGTGGCACTGATTTATCATAATATCACCACCACAATGAGAAATCGTGAAATCCAAACACAGTCCACTGAGGAAAGACAGCCATCCATCACCGCATTCACGACTGCAGGTAAGCGCAGCTGTACTCAGATTAGGGATGCGCGGTATACCGGTACAGTAAAAGTACCGGTATTTATTATATTTCAAATGGTACGATATCATCATTTTGCATAATTTGATATTTCATACGCTGCTATTCCGTAGTTCACCTGTAGGTGGTAGTGCTTCTCAAATCGCTGCGCATCCGGTAAATGTGACAACAGAACAAGTAAACACAATAGTAAAACCAAGATGACAAAGAATAGTGATAAAATCGTGAAATTCATAAAAAATAGTGATATGATATTCTTGCCATATCACCCACCCCTTCTTTGGCTGTTAGAATAACACTTTAAAGAAACATTTGTTATAATTCATTAACAGCATTAACATTACAGCACTTATAAATGTAGGTCAATAAATATTTATAAATTATAAACGTAGGCTACTAATACGTGTTTAGTATGTTAACATTACTTTATGCATTAAACACATGCCTAACATTAATCAAGATTAATAAATACTAATATATATATATATGATGATCAATAACTTTTTATTTTTTTTAGTTCACTTATTTTTTGAGGCTGGTTATTTGTCACCTATGGTATCGATACTGAGGTATTACATTCTGGTATCGTACCGAAGCCAAAATTATGGTATCGAGCCATCCCTAACTCAGATTGAGCCGAGAAGAGTTTATCTGATAGTGAAAGGATCTTCAGACATATATAAAGTTTCCTCGAGGGTCTGGAGAGTGGTTTAACACAAAGCACTAAGAAACTGTTAGCACACGTTATCTTTGTCAGTGCGCTCTTATTGTTATCAGACTGAGGAAAAAACTTTCACCCGAGCATGTGGATATTATTGTTTCTCTCAGAATTAATACGTGAAACAATGTAAACACAATAAATATAGGCTGACTCGAGTATATGTAGCCTACATTCTGTACTGTAATTGGCACAGTCTGCATGATTTTTCTATTTGCTCTGATTGATCTTGAATGCTTTATTTAATGTATTTTTGTTGTTGTTCACATGTTTTCAACAAAAATAAAAACTTGAGATATAACGTAACATTGTTGTAGAACATTGTAGTGTAACGGCTAATCATAAGCTTGTTCAGAAATCATGACAAAAACTTGGTAATTAAAAATAACGTCTTTCGAATATTCATTTTTTATGAGCCTGAATATTCGAATGCAACATTTTTGGAAAACGCCCATCCCTAATTTCCACGCCCCAAAACGTGATGCTGAACAACTGTGATTGGTTGTTTGACATGTCGGTCAAACGGCCTCATGGCCAATGAAAAGCTGCCATCTATTCCAGACCTTCAGCAATCAGTCTGAAGGTCTGGCTTTGCAAGACTAGGTTGTTATAGATGGTTGCTTTATAGTTGCTAAGGTGTAAGCAAGTAGTACTCACGGTTGATTTGTTGAGGAATTTAAGGATGAGGATTGGCTATTCTGTGATTGGCTGGCACAGTTGAGGTCGGAGTCTGACGTGCTGTCTGCTACCACAGCACTATAACCTGGAAAATGCGGGAATATTTAAGTAAAAGTTTTACTTTTTATAAAATTTCAGTGTCTTATGTTTTAGAACTAATTTAGTCAGGGTTTCTTCAGGTTTTATAAGAAATGTAAGATTTTTTAAAAAGCCTTTTTAAGTAAAGAAAATGTAAGGAATAAATTAAAACTTGTTATGTCCTCTATACACAATTACATTTAGAGAACATATTCAGTTGTATTAGAAACACTTTTAACAGAATTTCATTATTTATTAATGCATTTTGAGCTTCTGATTAGACTAAGAAAAGCGTAATTCAAACGAAAAACATCTGAACCTTTTAATGACCTTTTTAAAAAAAAAATCATAGCCCATTGGAAAATACAGTATTTGTTCTTGTTTAAAAAAAAAAAAAAAAAAAATTTGTTTACAGAAAATAAGACTTTTACTTGAGGTTCAAAATGACGTAAATGTATCTTGATTTAAGGATGTTGAGATACTTGTACTGGAAAACAAGACAAAAAAATACTGAGCAAGAAATTCATTTTTTGCAATGCATGCAACATTTAATGCCATGCCTATATGAATTTTAGACTTTCTGCTCACATTTAAGACCTTTTTTTAAACCCTTAATTTGTGTAAGGGCAAATTAATAATTTTTAACACCTGCAGAAACCCTGTTTATTAAATGGTTCCTGATTAGACAGCTATTCTGCACTCACTTGTACCGCCGTTTTGTTTCGGCTCACTAGGTGGCCATGGTGGCACGGCGCTTCCCGTTGCATTTCCTGTCCCAGAGGTTCCTCCTTTGCTTCCGATAACTCCCACATTGCTCCCTGAGGTCAGTGTGCCTCCCATAGAGCTGAGAGCCACCAAAGGTTGAGGCTCCACAGCAGACTGTGCGGAGCCAAGACCCAGAACACCAGGCCCTGAGCCCAAGGGGTATGTGGAGCCTAGACTTCCGTTAGTCCCCACTGTGGTGACGACTCCACTGGAGTTTGTACTGCTAATATTCTTTCCGATCGACGCTGACAGCCCACTGCCCATGCAACCTGTGGCAGCCGCTTGTGCATAAGGCGCTGGGGTGGATCCGCTCAAAAACCCAGTCATGCTGTTCAAGGATGCCGGCATCCCTGAAAGAACCAGACTGGGCATCTGGTTTGTGCCACTAGTAACAGACGTCCCCTTCCCAAGGCCCAGACTGGAGGAAAGGTCCGTTCCCAATGGAGGTTGGCTCTGCGAGCTGGGTGTCAGTGGGCCCAGTGTGCTGGTGTTGGGCGGAGACATTGAGGTGGATGTTGGGAGTAAGGTACTGTTGATACAGGAGGCGGAGTTGGCGTTGGAGAGAGAGGAGACTGAGTTTTTGGGCTGGTGCTGCTGTTGGGATTGCGGTGTTTGTTGCTGGGTTGCTGAACTATAGCTGCCAGAGTTCTGGAGGGGGCTGCCCATGTTGCCTAAGAGGCAGCTGCTCCCTGATGCCAAGCTTATGCTGCTGGCGACAGTCGCCATGGAGATCAAAGAGTTTGAAGAGGCTCCCGAGGATGAGGATGACAATGAGGAAGAGGAGGATAGAGATGAAGATGGATTTCCATTCTTGACAGGTGACTGCGACAAAACGACAGAATTTTTGAGCTCGGTGTCAATTCAAAAGGATTATAATATAAGTAACAGTTTTTTTTTCTCACCTGGCTGATTTCACTGTCTGTTGAACGACTTCTTTTCTTATCATCTTCCAAATTCTCATAAGCAGAAATGAAGAGAACATGACAAATCAAAACTATTTACGGAATTACCATAACATCCACATCTACAGCATTCACACATTTGAATCTAATTAATCTAAAAAGTGTTTTGTAGATCAGTTTTTAGTATTTTTTATATTTTATAATATAATGACACTGTCCATGAACCAATCAGGGTTCCATTTATCTAATGTTACTTATTTTCAGGAAATATGGTGAGATTTAGGATACATTTTCATAACTTTTCATAAACTTATATTGGACAAATTAGCTTGCTGGTAAATATGTTTGAAAAGTCAGTTATATTGCTCTGAAGAAGAAAAAAACACATTGATAGGTCAATAAATATTTACATAATATGACAGGTAACTGCTAAAAACACACTAAGGAAAAAAAATACACAATTAACAATTAATAAATTACCTTAGAAGTTAATTACATATTTTTAAAGGAGACGTAGTATGCCTTTTTTATAATATGTAATTCAAAAATAAGTCTCTGGTGATCCCCAGAATGTGTCTGAAGTTTCAGCTCAAAATACCCCTTTTTGATTGGAAGCAGAAACACTCTGATTTTCGTGCCTGTTTCTTTAAATCCAAATGAGCTGCTGCTCCCCGCCCCCTTTCCAGAACAGAGCTGCGCCATTTCAGCTCGTACCTGCTAAAAACATCTGTTTTGATTCTGATTATCATGTTTATCATGCGTTTTAAACCATATTAGTTTGAACTTCTGATATATGGTTTTCTGAGTGCCCACATCCGAAGCACATGGACAGAAAGCGGATGTCACAGCACGTAAGTAAACTAAGTTCTCATTCACACACAAGTTTACGTTAAAAACACACACGATTTACAAAAACAGTCAGTTATGTCTGTGAAGGTAAGCAGCTGGGAAATAAATCACACGATTATTTTAGATCTGTGTGGCAGCAGCATACAGTAAATAAATCAACTGCTCTCGTCTCCTCCGAGGCTGGGACTCTAAATAGCGTTAACATTTAGCATGTTTTGCTCAAACTTTCGCCATGGCATTAGAACTGCTACACCGTTGTCGCGTGCGAAATCAAAATGACGGTGCAGCGGGTGGAAACATACAGATTGGGGCGGTGATATTATAATGAGATCCCTTTGCTACGTCCCCAAGGGAGCAAAATCAGACGCGCTCATTTTTTCAGAAGCTTGCAGAAAAAGGCTTACTAAAACAAAGTTACTGGGTTAATCTTTTTCACATTTCCTTGATTGGTACATTCACTGGGGACCTGATTATACCACGTAAAACCTGGAAAAGTCAGATTTTCATGATATATCACCTTTAAGTTATTTTAAGATTATTGTTTAATTATACAAATCAATTTAATCTTTAAAAAATAAGTTAAAGAAAAATTCACAAGTTAATAGTCTTATTAAATTATTCATTTTTAAAGATTAACTAACCAATAACTAATAATAAAAAAATAGAACTGAAATTAATAAATACAAGCATTATCAATTTTTAAATGTTAATTTAGGCATCACAACATTAAAATGTTCAGTATGAAAATTTGATATACATTTTTATTTTTGCTAAAAAATGACATTTAACAAACTAAATTACATTATTTAACTGATGACTGATATGATATCCCAAGCTCTGATAATGCTGATTAAACTTTAGGTCTGTCACGGAGGAGGAGATGCTCACCGTAGTGCAAGTAGCTGGAGAGGGAGGTATGGGAGATGACGATGTTGTGGAGGTCGGTGTGGAACTGGAGTGCTGGAAGAGCTCATCCTCTGTTTGACCTGATGGAGATGTGGCAACTAGTGGCTGGGCTACAAAAAAATACAGGGGAAAAGGGTTATGATTAAGCACAAAACAGAATTCTGATATGTGCACTAAACACTTACGTATGTCATCTAAATTAAGGTCATCATAGAGAAACTCATTTTCCTCGAAGTCAGGATCCTGAGAGGAATCAAGGTAGTACTCGACGTCATCTTTAATCTTGTTGACGGCATCCACCTGTACCGAGTCATTGTCCAGCATTCGAAGGATGGTTTCCAGCATGCGGATGTGATGCCAGTGCCTCACTATCATTCCTTTCAGTTCCTCGATCCGATCCTGCTTCTGAGGGCACAGCATGAGAAAGATCTCTTACTAATGACCTACCAATGTGAATGAGCAGTCATTTTACCAGAACTAGTGAAACACCTGACAGTGAACTTTAACAACGTTAAAACTTTTTTGGGATATGCACCATGGTAATCCCATAATTTTCTGTGGTAAACACCAAAATAATAAAGTACATGGTAAATACTACAGTAGATTAATATTAAAATTATTAAGTACCACAGTATTACCAACTGATACCATCAGATTTTTTTTTTTCTCTACAATTGAGAATTATTCTTTTTACTTTAAAAAGTTTTAAAAATAATTTATTTATTTATCCTTATTACTTTTTTAAAAGAATTACAACACAACCAAAACATTTGTGCTTAGCAACAATACTCACTAATTAATTTGTTACTTATCTTATACTTTTCAAAAAGGGGACAATCACCCCATATGTGCCTTGTTTAAGGGGACAAAAGGACTTATTCATGAATCACCAAATGCCCACACTATCCCAGATCAAACAATTGCATTGTAAAAGATTAAAAGGATGAGAACAAAGAATGGTGGAGTAAATGCAGGGGTGCAAACTCATCAGGGGTGAAAAAGGTGACAAACTAAACTAACCCCCCCCCCCAGATTAATCTTTATTAAATTTTCAAAAGCGATTCAATCACGTTCAGTGAGTGATTTCTTTATTGTTGCTGTTTGATTAATATTAAGAAAGTGCTGTCACTAAGAGAATGCACTGATCCAGTGCACTGATACTGTACATTCAGCCGGCTATGTCTGCTATGTCCGCGTTCTGAGGCGCTGGTTTGCGCGCTTCTGATGTGTTCACGCACAAATCTTCTCACTGAGCGCGCGAGCTCGCATCTTCTGGCTCCAAAATATTTAAACGGGCAAAGCTTACATGAGTTTAGTTTAAACACAGATATCAACATGTGCTGTTCAGGTCTCACATGTGAGCGCGCGCTATCATCACGGGTGACGACGGAATAAATGACTGCTCATATTCCAGCATACGGCACCGTATTAAACAAGAGTGAATGGTTTGTCAACTTTTTTTTTCTTCGCTGTTGTAATTTACTGGGAAGCCAGAATGCACATCCATCAACAGAAGCATACATTAGCTGAACCCTGTTTTTTTTTTACGTATTATTTATAACAAACCATATTGCAGATGCTAGTCAGATTTAAGTTGAACCGCGGTCCTAGCGCAATTTTTTTTCCGCAAACCGTTCCACCCCACTTGGCTATCCAACAGCAGACTCACGCAGTAATCACCATTTAAACTGGAACACCATAATTCAACAACTGGAACAACAGCAGATACAGATGCATTCCGGGGTAATCTAAATGGACAGTTGCCTGCAGCATCTAAAAGTTAAGCTTCAGAAGTGAGATTGGTTGGATGAAGGAAAGCCAATCAGAGGCAGAGTAGGGCGGGTTTGCCAACATAGGACGCTACAGGTGACTCGCAGATACAGCGACCCCCCCCTCCCCCTCCCATTTAGTTTTTACAGATCTACACGATTCACGTGAATGGACCCATTTCAAGGTGAAAATGGCTAATTTTGCCAAAAGGTGACAAGTTTGCACCCCTGAAATGTAACTGACCTCTTTGTCTCCTTTCTTCTTCTTGGTCTGCAAAGAAAGCGATTCAACCTCGCTCTCAAACTGGTCCACTTGCATGTTTAACGTGTCAATCGTGTTCTAGAAGAACCAAGGAACAAAGCAGAAAGATGACATCAGAAAATGGTGCGAAGAGAGCAACAATTAAGATGAGCATGTCTTTCGCCAAGTACATGCCAAAAAAGACTGTGCGAACTAAAAGAATGATGGAAAACGACTTGGTTTGCCCACATTTAACACTGGCTGACAAATTTCAGGGGCAAACTAGAGTAATTTCGACATAAATCCATGCAATTTGGAATTTAGCTTGAAGCTGATTTTTACATATTGAGGCTTTTAACATATTGCTGTAATGATGTCTTATTAAACTAGAAATGAACAGAAAAGATGCAGAGTGTAGCATAATGAAATAACAGATACACTGCATTACTTCGTATCATCGATATTATCATCGTATCAATCTTCATGTAAAAGCAATGTCAAATGCATCCACTGCACTGGCAACAAAAATGTGATCATCATATTTCCTTTGCTTGGATTCCTGGACCACTACAAGAAGAGGGAGTTCAGCTGCTGTTTTTTCACTCCTCTACTGACAGCAGCCGCCTACTATCTTCTACATTAAAAAACAAGGCATTTGACACCTAAAATGAGCCTAATGTTTTATATTGAATCAAGTCACAACTCCTTCCTAGAAGGACAGGAATTTTTAAACGAATCCTATTTGCTCTCTTAATACACATTTCTTGTCTTATAGTGAATGATTTATCAGTGCACATTGGTCCGAAGAAGAAAATGGGTAAAGATAGAGGCTGATCCTATTTTTCTCCATTACGGAAGTCAAATGGATTTGGAACAATTCACTCATTGACTTTAACCAGAGTGCTTCGTGCTTGCTTTCTTACCGTTAGCCACTGGCCGACCTCTTCTTTCTCTTTCTGTGCAGGATCGACTTTCTGAGCGAGGCCGAGCCCTTCTTTAGAGTACGCTTTTGTTTTGGTCTCCCGTTCCACAATCTTAAATCGCTCCATTTGCTGTGGGGAACAAAATTGCATCATAAATCACAGATATATTTAGATTGACTTCTTATTTCTGGATGACATTATCTTAATCTTACAGTGACCAATGCATATTTCCCCCCCTCAAAGTTCACATCTCAAAGGTCTCCCCTTACTGAAAACATTACTAATGTACTTCATCTAAAAACGTAAGATATTTAAAGTATATTAAATCCGGCATTATTTATTAGTATCAGGTGTTTTTGTTAGATTAAAACAGACATCTACTCACCAACTCAATGAGTTTGCGATTCTCTATTAGCTGTCTTTTGTCTTTGATCTCACTGGAGGCGACCCATGTCTTAATCTGGTCACGAAGACGCTGCAGAACCAATGCAGACAGAAACAGAAAGAGCATGTAGAAACAAAGAATGAAAGAAAATTGAGCTGGACGCCTAAAATCAAGCGTGCCCAACTCATCCTGTGCCGCCAAGCACAGTGGACACGCGCATACATGACCCTCGGCGTGGGTAGCGCTTGTCCTCAGTTACCAATAAAGAAAAACAAACCTTGAACATTGAAAAGGCCAATGCCTTATAAATAAAAGAAAACATTGGTTTACCTACAGATTACAGTGCATTCAGTTTGTGATCAATAGAAATGTATCACCTGTAGTTTTTTAATCTCTTTCTTGAGGTCAGATTCATGTTTCTCTTTTTGGTTGGCGTTGGCTGCATTATAGAGCTGAAAAAAAAGAAACCACATAATTCATGGGCAACATGGTCAAATATATGGCATATAAAACATTTTTTATTTGTAAAATATATATATAATTTTTTTTTAAATACATCACCGTTCAGAACTACTGATCAAGTCTGAGGTCAGTAAGATTAAAAAAATACAATTATAATTTTACTCAGCATGAATGAATTAAACTGATTGTTTAATTTCTATTTCAAATAAATGCAGTTCTTTTGAACTATCTGCTCACACAAAAATATTAAGCAGCACAACTGTTTTCAAAATTGATAAGAAATGTTTCATATCGGCATATCATCAAGACTGGAATAATGACACACACACACAGAATTGTGAACTACTGCCCACATTTAACCTCAAGAAAAAGATACATACAATCACATCCCTGGGCAGCAGATCAAATATAAATGAAAAAGGCAGACTTTCTTAGAAGTTCATGTTCAAAAATATCTTATATTGTCTTCATTGATTACATTTCCTCGTCATGGGAGAGGGACTCATACTTTTGTGTTGTGGTTTAATGTAACTGCTGAGCAGGGTTGTTGTGCGCGTGTATTAGTTTGCAAATCTGCTTTGGTGTGTGCTTTCGCTGTTTGCTTTGCAACACTCTGCAAAAGTTAAAAATGTGGACACATGGAGTTGTTTTTAATGCAAGCATAGCATTATTACTGTATATTTGCTATTTGACAAGATTTCATAAAATAAATGAAATCTCTTATGCTCACCAAGGCTGCATTTATTTGATCAAAACAGGACTATTGTAAAATATTATTAAAACTTCCAATCACTTTTCCATTTTAAAAATATATTTTTTCCTGTGACGCAAAGCTGAATTTTCAGCAGCAATTATAATTAACATGATATAATGAGCTGTACACAAAGTGCTAACGTAGTCCTTCCTTACCTTTTTCCAAATGTCCTCAAACTGCTCTACCCCTTCTGTAACTTTTTTCAAACATCTCTCTATTTCACCTGAGGAGAGAGAAGCAAACCTTAGGTACATGATGGGATGAGGTGTGACCAGGCCATATTCTCAGAGACACACACGCACACGTGCTTTGATACAGCAGACGATGCTAAATTATTTATGCTACTCATGTAGCATTCTCCTCAAACTAACCTGCATTGAGATATCATCCATTAAACAGATTTGGCCCAGAAAAAAATCATACCTTGAAGTTTTCTTTTATCAGCCATGACTTCTTGACTATGATGTTTTCTTCATGCCTTCTTCTACTGAAAAAGATAGAAGAGAAAATGAGCACCATTGTTGTGCCTAAAATGAAATCAACTGAGTCCCTTACAAATGACTGGATTTCTAAGAAACAAGACTGTCATTATAATGTGCTTCAATGCAATGGGTCCAAAAAAAGAACACATGCCTCTCAGACGGTCTATTTCATAATTACATGTTTTTTTCCCCTGAACTATTAGTGTAATTATTACAATGACTCAGTGACATCATTACAAATATACAAAACAGCTCTTGTGATTGCTGTAGGGACGGCTAGACAGGTTTGTCATGAATATAAAAACACAAATACTCTTTTTACTTGCTAATTCTGGGACTAACTGTAAAACTGGACCAAGTGGCGCACTTAATTTGTCAATAAGCTTCAGTGAAGGCTTATAGTTATTCACACCTCCAGATAACTTCAGAGTTGTTTCCGCACATTAAACTGGAATAAGATAAAATATTTTAAGACTGAATAAATTACACACTCCACCTTTTCACCTACACCATCCAAAAATAATTATATGCAAATCAGCTACACGTTACTCATTTTAAGGAAAAAAACTCCAACGTAAAGGGCAATTTGCCACTTCTGGCCCTCATTACACAGGAGAGCACATTTACAAAAATGTCTTTAAACATCTCCATAATGAATCTAAATCATTGAAATTAGATAATCTCATTTGAAGTAAATAAATATAGCCTAGTAATAAATCATGTTTCTCAGCATCAGATACTAATCACATGCAGCAGACAGGGATGTCTAGTCAAATGTATACTTGCATTCTTGAAGTACGTGTTGGGATGCACACAAGCACGCCAGTGTGAAACAAAGATGTGCATCATGTGCTATCTCAGTCAAAATTTAGCGAATGTATTAAACTATCCTTTGCACATCCCACATAGTACAGATTTTCATTGACACATACATGTTATCGATGTTGATCAGATTCAGAAAGAGTGTTACTCAACACAAGCAGCAAGTATACAAGACTTGTTTGTTAAAATAATATTTCACCCAAAAAATTCCTTAGCTGAAAATTCTCTCTCCCCCGGGCTATCCAAGATGAAGATGAGTTTGTTTTCTTATCAGGAAAGCTTTGGAGAAATTTAGCATTAGCCACTTCATGCTCACCAGCAGTGAACAGGGATGATAAAAACATTACAATAATCCACACTCCATGCCATCAATTACATTTCTTCAAGGCTGCATGTAAACAGTGCTTGACTTGCCATCACTGAAGAAAGCAATGTTGAAGTACGTTAAAATGTTGGGATGCTGGATTATTGTGATGTTTTTACACATTCTGACGGCACTGCAGAGGATCCATTAGTGAGTGTCATGAAACAAAGAGTGTCAGCTGAAAATCATGCAGAGATTTTAAGACCTTTATATGAAGGTTGTCACCTGTTTCTTCTCAGGTCATAAACTTTAGCATTTATAAATGATTAAATTGAATGTGCATTAATTAAGACTAGTCATACAGAAATGGAGTTGTTTGCAACATCCCTTTTGACTTAATCAGTGAAAACATGCAATGATTTTAAGACAAATTAGACAACATACATGTAAATATTCAGATGTATGATCAGATAGATTCAGATGAAGATGTGTTGACTACATGTGTGACAGCTGAACGCATGCAATGCTATTATCACCAATTCCTGACTTGTCTTGATTGTTGAAACAATAATCGCAACAATGTTGCAAACACCAAAAGAAGCCTTCCTTAAAGCTAAAAACACAGATCTCACAATTCTCTCTCTTATTGCAGGAATATGAAACCAGAGACTGCCACTGTCCTTCCATGCATGTGGCATCTTTTATATCTCCTTACCCAACTTAATTTGCATGCACTCTACTATTCTACGTGCCTAAACACTGATGCGACAATATTAACACTTCAGAGGAGTTAGAAAGCTCCGTTCCAGCAAGCAGCTCGCGAACCTGTAGTGAACACGACCGGCTCGAGCTTTTTTTTTTTTGGCTGGGATACAAATTGGAAAGGAAAAGAAAAAAGCAGCACGAAATTGGAGTGACGCTCCTACGCTGCGAGGATGTTTTACCTGATTTCCTGAGTTTCACTCTTCCTTTTAATAACCCCTTCAGTTCCACCACAATTTCCCAACTTTTCACGCAAAATATTTATTTCCTATTATTTCTATTCGCCAAACAATCACGTCTCGTATCAAAGATGGCCGCCAGGAACACCTCCTCCGCTGGTGCACTTGAAGCGTGTGGCCCCGCCCACTGAAACGCCATTGGGTACCGGCCATCAGTTCTTTTCTCTCATTGGATAAGAGGAGCTGTCGATCTACTCGGAGTGCTTGACAGCTTCCGTGCACAGCGACTGATGGTTGGTGTATATGGAGAGATTAAGTAATGAATTGGCCTAGTAAGTACTATTCTGTACGAATGTATTAAGCTTCTAACAAAATAATGCGTAGTTTACAAGTTTTAGAATCGAAGATGCGGTTTGCCATCAGTGCACTGATGCTTGTGAACCAGCTTGCTTGGGAAACGATTTAGCTATATAAAAAAATCACAAGACTGGAAAAAACAGGGAAATCATTTCTAAACATTAGCCTTCATAATTCCGACAAACATTTGTAGGTGCTGCTCAGTTTTTCAAAAGTATCAGTCATGACTGTTACGCATCTACTACGAAGTCCACAAACAAAAGTGAATAAAATGTAAACTCCACAGTAAATCATATCTGCTTTAATGAATGCAAAAATATTGAGTTAAAAATATAATTCTAAATATATTTACCTTTAACGCTTTACTGTTATTAATTAGTAACAGACCAGGTTCCTATGACCTGCAAAATTAAAACTGAATTTTAAATCTTCAACATTGTTATTGTTAAAACAAAAGGAAAATGTAAATGCTAGATCAAGCTATGTTAAAAAGGTAAAAATAACAATTATTAAAACTTAGATATAAAATACTAAGCTAATTAAACATTAATACTATAATGATTTATGCTCTGCTTTTAGTACTAGATCTTGAAAATATTGGCAAATGATCATTAACTTTCTCAAGGTGTTTTTTTGGTGCTTTTAAAATGCTTTAAAAAACTATTCCATTAAAGGACTGTTGATTGTAAAAGCATTTTACTACTGTTCGCATAAGAAAATCAAGACATTACCAAACTTATTCAATGAACAGAGCTTCGAGACACGAAACCGACATATCAACACACTGAACATGAGTGTCCAAGCTGACATAAAAACACAATTATCCTTTTCAGGTTTCTACCAACAAACATGAGTAGAATTAAATGCATAACATAAAACTGGCTCCAATTGGAACACACTATAAAATAAAAGTGCCTGCAGCATGTTGCTGCACAGCAGTGATAAACCCTTTAACTTTACATAGAGAAAGAGAGGAAGAAAAAAGTGATTACATTTGATTCAGATTCACAAGACTTCATAAAACTAGTTCAACAAAACTACCATAGTGCCTCCACAGCATCTCAATACATCCCCAGTTCAATTTGATGTCCTATAACAAGCTAAAAGACTATGATGAAGCAATCATGAGCTCCACAAGCAAATAAACTTCAGTGGCTTTGGAAAAGGTAACATTAAATAGTCCTTAAATGAGAAACATTCGAAAATCTGTCATTGATTACAGACGCTTGTGGTACTTGAGTTTATTTCAATTTACTGATTTCAGGTATTAGCATTCATTAAATGGTCATAACTCTGTTTGAATAAATCTGATAATATACAAGTCTGACAATGATGTACTATGTAAGAAGCAATAAGCAGCATAAAACATACTCCAAAGATGATGTGCAGAAGGAATAAATATTTATACTTGGACCCAAACATGAAGAAAATATTGGTTCAGTTTAAAAAGTAGTCATGTGTCGGCCAAAAATAAAAGTACAAAAATGCTACATATTGCTTCTTAACGGAGTAGCATGCAGGATCTTGCAAATTACTGACAACCAGATTCACAATTGACCACACTTCCAAGAGTTTTATTATCAAAAGTGGCCTATTATACTGAGAAAAAAAACATCACACATACAGAAAGGTGCCACACTGGACAAATATCATCACGGTCTAATGGGTTGGTGATATGCATGGAAGAGACTAAGTTTAAGAACAAAACCAGACTGGGAGAGTCTAATACATGGCGATATATGAACGGCAAAAAGCTACAAAATTGGAGGGAGACGAGGTGAGTTAGCCAACAGAGAAGACGAATGACTTCCGAGAAGGGTCTGTCACAGGGGAATAATCAAATGAGAAATAAAAAAGAGATAAAAACAAGGTAAGAGACCGAAATATGATGTTTTCATTTGAATTACCTGGCTAATATGAGCCATAACATTTGGTTGGGTATCAATAGTTATTTCGTCTTCTCCGATGGCCACGATTTTACATCATTTGTTTCAATATACAAACAAAAAGTAATTGTATTAACAGAATAAGTATAATCAGTATAACAGAATATCTCCCGCTTATTAATTTTCTTAAAATACAAATGAAAGCAAAAGCCCTCCCATAATTACTCACAAATCATCTCAGCCAGAAAAAACAAAACAAAAACACCTATTATAATTGTTTTTTTATTTTTTTTAATAGTAAAAAAAAAAAGTTCCCCGTCATCATCTCTGCCTCAATTTTCTCTCTTTATATGGGTTATCACAAAGCTGCTATTCCTCCATCCTATTTTTCTTGCTCTCTTCCTCTACCAGAAATCTCGGCGGTGGTAAGCATCTGGATCGCAGTACTTGGTCACCACCACCCTGTTGGCGAACTTTCTCCCCGTTAAGGCCTGCATGGCTTTCTGGGAGTCGAAAAGAGATGTGAACTCCACAAAGATCTGGAAAAATAAAATGGATTGTGAGATGGATTGTGTAGCACTACCAGATGTTCATAGCTGGAGGGTTTGAAGTCAAAGTGCTTTAATCAGCCCCTACATAATAACTGAAGAACCATGGCCCCCATCCATCACTTGAGCTGGTTCGGTAAAGCTTACCTTGCCGGTTCCTGGGACCTCAAGGCCATCAACAGGCCGGGGAATCTCTAAGCTCTTGACCTGGCCATATTTGGAGCACTCGTCCTTGACATCCTCCACTATCTCTTCGTATTCCTCATCATCAATGAGCTCCTCTGGGGCCACCATGTTCATCAGGCACAGGACCTCGGTGGGAATACCACCCATCTGCATCATGGAGTTCGTCATCATCCCCGGCACTTGCAGCGTCACTGGAGTCTCATTTATACTTGTCTACAAAGGGTTGGTGAAAGAAAAAAAGACAGCTTAAGAAACAATTTCTCTCATTTAAAATAATGAGCTCACACATCAAGGTTTTTCCTAGGAACTGCTGCCTACAATTTGATTAATGCTTTTTAACATTAAATTAAAAATGTTTAATGTTAAATGGGGGGGGGGGGTATTCAAAAAAAAAAAAGTTATATATAAAATGCTATTTAAATAATAAAAAACTAAATGCTGCAGAAAAACACGGGAGAGATGTATTATTTTATGGACTGGCCATTATTTAGTGCTATAAACAAACGTAATGTGTTCATTCACACTGGAAGCCGGAGGGCACCCTCGTGCAGAAAATCCCCATAATATGCATACACAAGCAAAAGAAATTACGCCGCTCCAGAAATCCTATTATGGACAAAAGCATCCAGCTATCGCTGTAAATGAATAAATGAAGATAGAATCGATTTGCCTTTGAATTATGAAATATTAAGCCAATAAACACACGACTGTGACAATGTCTGTGTTCTTAAAACCAACTCGGGAATTTTCATAATTAAGTATATTTATAATCGATCGCTAATCGACAACCTTTATTACAGTAGAAGATATATATTTCTGACTCATTCTGTGATAAGAAGTCACAAAAGATCACCAAAGTAGTTATTTCTAACATTCGACTGATGCTGTTTAGTATGTTATAATGTTCTCTTTTTTTGGACAGCAAGTTTGGAAATGCTTCTCATTACAAGTCTTTAAGGGAAGATGTTTCGCGTGTGCTGCTTTTCAAATGCACATTATAAGCTGGGGGAGCGCGTAGACTCACGGACACACAGCCAGTTTGGAGAAAAATAAAACAGAAATGATTTAAATGCCAAAACGAAAAAAATGCTCTGATTGGTCGAAATCAGAGCATTTTGCAAATTTTACTGACCACAAACTTTTGAGCACTACTGTATTAAGGAATTTAAAGGGGTCTATTTTGAATGTATGTTTTAAAAAGATATACAAAATATTTGAAGTTGAACTGCATGCTCACCAGTGTGGCATTCTTGGATCCAACACTTGCCCTCTGAACCAGCAACTTCTTATCGGCTAACTGCATACCATTCAGTCCTGCAATAGCCTGGAAAAAAATAAGAGATTAACCTTGTTAAAGTGGGCCAAAGGATGTTAGATCCATGGATACCGTTGAAAATGTAAAAATGCCAACTCACGTGATCATTGATGTTAACATCCACATATTCACAGAAAGCGTAGCCCTTTGAGAGGCCGGTAGCTGTGTCCTTAACCAAATTAAAGGCTTTGAGAGGTCCAAAAGAAGTTAACAACTCTTTAACCTGAGGACAAAGAAATTAATTCAAATTGCTATATCACAGCTAACATAAGCAGGAAAAAGCAACAGATAAAAAAAAAAGTTTCATAAAAACGTTAAAGGATTTTTTTGCCAAAACCATTTCAGCTTTTCCATTACCATTTTCTGCTGAGTTTGCCTGTCAAAAATATGCATGCATCACCTAGTCACAGAACAACCTGTGCCACACAAATAATTAGGGACTTTAAAAAAAAATAACTTAATGATTTCTGCTCATTTGTGGGACACTTATGGTGTTTAGGAACTTTCAAAATAACATGAGCCAATATTTTATTCACAATAGAACATAATACATGTTTAAAATGAGAAATTGTAAAATTTTATGCACAAAATGAGCTCATTTCAAATTTGATGCCAGCTACCGGTCTCAAAATAGTTGGGCATGTTTACCATGGTGTAGCATTCCCCTCTTCTTTTCAAAACAGTTTGAAGACGTCTGGGCATCGAGGTTATGAGTTTCTGAGTTTTGGTGTTGGAATTTGGTCTCATGATATAGGTTTCCAGCTGCTGAAGAGTTTTGGTTGTCTTTGATGATGTGCCCAATGTTCTCTATTGGGAATGGGCATTTTTGGCAATTTCTTATTTCGATCATCGATAGGTTTCAAAAACGATTAATCGAGTACTCGGGGGCTGGGCGTGTGCGGGGCATGGCCGTAATGGAGATAATGAAAACATCTGAAGACTTATGAAAATTAATGTTAAAAATAATGACATGAAAACATGTCTATGAAAAGATGAACATGATTAGATGTTAGATTATAATGCAGCAATGTTAAAAAAAGAATAGCTGCCTGAGGTTAGGGGTGGGCGATATGACCAAAAGCTTATATCACGATATGACAAATTTTATATCAAATTTATATCACGATATAGTGATTTTTTGTTATTTTAAAAAGGTTTTTATTATATTAAAATCTGTGATACCATAGAATTTTCATAATCCTTGTCACCAATGTCAATATCAAACTAATACAAGCCTAAAAAGAGAGAGAGAGAGAAAACTCAACCTCACTGAAGATAAATAAACAGTCAGTGATGAAATAAGGATAAAAAACTAATTACAGCTACATACATTGTTTAAATTAATTAGTCTTCACTGTGTTAATTATATATATGATAGATATAATTAACACGTGTATTATGTATAGATTCTATACATATTATAAATATAGCATTATTATTGTTATTTATTCTCATTAAAGTTGCAAAAGTGATTTAGTCAAGAGCAGTGAGAGATTTTCTAGCAGTGTGCTATGATTAACATGAATGGCAGACAGAACGAATATTGGACCGCTTCCCCTTTAAGACCGAAGTCCGGATCCAAGATAAGTTACTGTTACATATGCGTTTGCTCTTTCTGACGTTCACTCTTTCTTAAGACCTAAATCGCTGTGTTTATGAGGATACTTGCAAAGACGGGGATTCTGATGCATATAAGTGTGTTTATGTAATTGTTCAAAGTCGGCAAAAAAGAAAAAGCACGCTCCTCTCACACAGAAAGAGACGGCGCACGCATATAGCTCTGTTGTTTGTGTTTCAATGGCTTAAAATCGGTTGTTTTAAAACTGCAGTGCTTAAAAACACGTGACCATGCTACAGATGTAGTCCCTCGTTTAGGAACGAGCTCCTCGTTTTGTCCTGGCTGGTCGTTCTCCACCTGCTTCTGTCTCCCCTTCACGCCCCGTGGTGTCTCCCCTTCACGCCCCGCGGCGTATAAAGATCGCAGTCACTGGTATTACCGTAAACTATGTATAAACGATAGACTTTTTATTTCGTCCATCCAATATATATCGTCATATCGCACAGCCCTACCTGAGATGAAGCTGACTTTATGCCAATAAACTGAAACCCGTTCTATCACACTTCCTGTGATATTAATCAGATAACTTAGATGCATAACAAACGTAACATTACAACTTGTATCTGCACAGAAGGATGCATATGCCAGTGAAGTAAGTTACGAGCTATAGCACTCAGATAACTTAGATGCATAACAAACGTAACATTACAATGCGCTGAAACACGGGCAAGGACAGGATTTACTAGATTTCTTATTCTATAAAGTTCTCATTATAATGCTTATGTCATTGATGTTTATGGCAGATTTGTGCGTGATACGTTATGCGCTTTCATCGGGCAAGGACAGGATTATCAAGTTATTCCTAAAATCGCATGCGTGTTTTTGAAGCCATACGAAGTATGAAAACAATTTTAATTGAAGTATGCCTATTATTGAACAAATATGACGAAAATAAATCACTGCTGTATTATAGGATCAGTATTTTTGAAAAAGAAACATCTAGAAGCAATATGACCATCTAAAATAACAATTTCAATTATTGAAATTACATTTCATGAACCGCATGCTGTTACAAGCTAAACAATCAGAGCTTAGGCTGCCGCTCAAAGTGCTGCTATAACCAATCAAAAAAATTTTTCCACTATCATCATTTTCATGATCTATCATTGCTGTCACTGCAGAGTACTTGATTGCTGTTGCACATCCCTATTCACTATAGGTGAAAGATCTGGAATGCAGGAAGGCCAATTCAGCACCCGGACTCTTCTACTACGAAGCCATGCTGTTGTAATAGCTGCAGTATGTGGTTTTGCATTAGGGCTGTGAATCTTTGTGTAGACAGCGAATCGATTCGATTCACAGGTTTTCGATTCAAGGACGATTTTTGCAAATTCAGAAAGATTCAATTCACAATAAAATTCGATAAACGATTCGATTCTGCATTCTTTGAGTGCATTCACAGGATTATTTAAATGCTTCCCCTAAATTCTTTAAATGCTTAGTCAGATAGCAAATTACCATAGGTTAGAGAAACAAAAAACTTTGTTCATTGTTAGATGCTAGTTTAATGATGCTATGGCATGACATGTAGAAATGTATGTAAACCAAGATTTAAAAAATAGCTTTAAAAGTATCATGTATAGGCTAACATTTTGTCACACCAGGGGCATAGCACTCATTTCAGAAGTGACAGAAACGTCAAATACAATAAGTTTATGTACGTATTATTATTATTTTTTTTACAATAAATTATTTTCTTATCTCTTACTTTGAATTTGCTATTAGATATCAAATACACTGCTGGACAATAATCAATCATTTCTAATCTATAATTTTTCCTATTTAAATTTTATGATTGTTTTATAGCCTATAATACAAACAATTATTTAAATTTTCTGCACAGAATAAGGTAGAAACTTTCATCAGTTCATTCTGCTTTTTATTCAGCTCATCTGCAGAGATCACTTCTCATTCAGTGCGAAAACTTCTTTATTTCATTTTTATAAAATACTATAGTATTTAACTTTTCCTCTCCATCGGCGAATGATGATTCTGAAAGAAAAAGTGCCGATGTCTGTTTGCCATGGCAACAAATGCTACTTTCATGCATCTGGTTATTATTAGATAAACCTCACGCTCTTATTTCAAGGTTGTTGTTAATGCTGTGGGTATTTTAACAGTTTCCTTTATACATTCGGTCCAACGACATTGTTAAAACACATGTATCATGCAATGGAACTGTGCGTATGCTTTAGACACTTAAATTTGTTCTCTGTCTATGCAATAAATGCACAGCCTGCGACTGCTCTGGTAATGTCGTCGGTATGAGAGCCATTGAAAAACTACAGAAAAGTAAAACTACTTCACTATAGCATTACTGGCCACGAGTACTACGAGACCACATATCAGCTGCTCATACAGCAGCTCTGCTGTTGTATCAGCTGCTGATACAAAATGTATCAGGGAGACGAACGGAGCGTGAGCGCAATCCAGAGATGCTGGTTTTGAACTGAATGCTGATAACACGCTGGAAGGTCACGGACACGGTATTCGTAATTTCCAACAAGAATGTCAAATTTGGACTCGTCTGACCATAGAACACTTTTCCACTTTGAAACAGTCCATTTTAAATGAGCCATGGCCCACAGGACACGACGGCGCTTCTGGACCATGTTCACATACGGCTTCCTTTTTGCATGATAGAGCTTTAGTTGGAATCTGCAGATGGCACGGCGGATTGTGTTTACCGACAGTGGTTTCTGGAAGTATTTCTGGGCCCATTTAGTAATGTCAATGACAGAATCATTTCATTAAGTGATGCAGTGTCGTCTGAGGACCACATGCATCCAACAAAGGACTTTGGCATTGTCCCTTACAGAGATTTCTCCATTTTCTCTGAATTTTTTGATGATGTTATGCACTGTAGATGATGAGATTTGCAAAGCCTTTGTAATTTGACATTAAGGAACGATGTTTTTAAAGTATTACACAATCTTTTTACGCACTCTTTCACAGATTGGAGAACCTCTGCCCATCTTTCGGAGAGACTCTGCCTCTCTAAGACATCCCTTTTATAGCTAATCATGTTACAGACCAGATGTCAATTAACGTAATTAGTTGCTAGATATTCTCCCAGCTGAATCTTTTCAAAATGTGTCTTGCTTTTTCAGCCCTTTGGTGCCCCCATGCCAACTTTCTTGAGACCTGTAGCAGGCATCAAATTTCGAATGAGCTCATTTAGTGGATAAATGTGTACAATTTCTCAGTTTAAACATGCTATGTTATCTATGTTCTATTGTGAATAAAATATTGGCTCATGTGATTTGAAAGTCTTTTAGTTTCCATTTGATTAAAATTGTATTTAGGAATTCAGGTTGTATCCTACTAGCTCATTTTTCTCAATATAAATTACTCATTTTCTGCAGTTTAGTTCAGTGATTCTCAACCTTTTTGTCCCCAGGGCCCCACATTGTCCACAAAAAAATATTTAAAGGCCCCATGACTTTTCCAGTTGTACATGACTTACTGGATAATAATTAAGAGTACGGATTTTTTTATATATATTTTTTACTCACAATTTATATTAATTATAAAACTGTCCATGGCATTTTAATATTTTATTAATTACATGACCATTTACAGGTCTAGAAATAATATACTTCTAACATACTACTTTTCATATCCAGGTTTTATAAAACAATGGAAATCTTGGTTCTCCAAAGAAAAATACAGTTGTTGAGGGGGTGAATTAAAATAAGAAACTGCATGATGCTTAAGGCATTTTGAGTCCCCCTTGAAAGTTTCTTAAAGCCCCCTAATGGGCCTTGGTTCCCATGGTTAAAAACTACTGGTTTATATTTAAATATGTTGTTTTTTTCTATTCTTTACAATGTTTTCATGGTATATTAGGCTTTGTATCTACAAATACTTAATACAATTGCCTAAAATATGCTCTGATGTGTGCTATATAGACTTTCTACTAGAAACCATTTGTAACCAACCTGGTCATCATTGAGATAGTTTGGCAAACCACCAATGAAAAGCTTGTGAATAGAATCTGGTACAACAGTGGACACCACACCTATGGAGCAGATGGAGAGCAGCCATTAACAGACAACTGACTGGCAGAAGAAGATAATACACTGAAAGACCAAAATGAGAGGGTTGAAATAAAGAGAAAATAAATAACAGCCTGGTAACAGGCTAATTTTCTTAGGGTCAAGTTTAAAAAAAATTAATTCACCTGGAAATGCAAATGTAATACAAATGTATCCTGAAGCTATTTGCAATCAAAGGAAAATGTCATGTTTGTTGTGGTCTGAGATCTCAGAGTAAAGAGAGAAATGTTAAGTCTGCGTACCTGGGACATATACGCTGGGGTTCTCGCTCATGCCAGGTAATGGCTGGTAGTCGTGGGGCCGGCGAATCTTTAAACTCTGCCCCTGGAAGATGATGCCATCAAATGCCATGGCCTGCGTGGTCTCATCCACTGATCGGAACTGAAGAGTTGATAGGAGGAAAATAGTAAGGAACCCAGTTTACCTATTCATTAGCACTATAAGCCTGTCACTGAATATAGGCATTTCTCACCTCAAGGAAAGCAAAGTTCTTGTCCTGGTTAATCTGGACGGCAAGGATAGGGTTTCCTGGGGCCTGATTTAGACCGCCGAGTCTCATCTGGGCATTGAAGAAGTCCATCATAGATTCCTGAGGAAGAAGAATTATAAGTGAGCTATGGAAAAAGTTGAGTTTGTTAAATAATGCAAGGACATTAATAGTATTAAAAGGGATGCACCGACAACAACATACAGATATTTAATTTCATGTAGTGAACAACAACTTATTAAAATGGTCTGTAATAAAGTGTTTACTATTTACGGTTTATTATTATCTTAGTCTAAATAAGAAAAAACACACTGAAAACAACTTTAGATTAAATAAATTTTCTAAACAGTACATTTAACAGGGTTATTAAATTATAAGTGTTTTTAAAGATTAAATTTAAGTTAGCAATGAATGATAGCAAGTGCAATCTAAATGTAAAAATAGAGGAAATGAGATGCACAATTTAATATACAATATGCTTCTGCATAATACATCTAATCTTGCCAGTGTTCTCTATGTAGATCTGTTCTCCAAAGCCCTGCAGAGTAATTCTAGTATGTGAATAATGTTCATTTAGCACCTCTGTGATGCCAAATGGGATGTTGCCAACGTAAAGTCTGCGAGCCTGGCGAGTCATCTGACTGCCCACTACAGGTACTGGGGTCGGCGTTACGGCCAGGCCGTCTGGCGTTATGGTGGGCAGCAAAGCCGTAGCGGGGATCTGCCCAGCAGCTGAGGTAGAGACAGAGAAATTAACTGCATTAACAACAGAACATGAATGATTCAATTATATTGTTCTTATCAGGAGTTGTTTGTAAAACAAAAAAACTGAATAAATACAATAAACAATGCAAGGAAGAGAATAAATCATACTTAGTGATAGGTGTGGGTGATACAAGTAAAACAAATAAAACAAATGCAATATTTTTTATAAATGTTAAGTTGATAATATTTAGCATGATTATAGAAATTATGGAAAGCGATTTAAAAATCCTATAAAGAAATAAAAGTTCATATTTTTTTTAACAGTCTGTCATAGAGCAAAAAAACTTCATAAACATTTCTGTGCATCTTTGCAACCGGTAACTCACACACACCTCTACTCTAATGAATGGACACAGGGTAGTGTTTTATGCCATGTCCCTCACCTTGCATTGCCTTGTACTGCATGGGTGTAATATGCTCAAAGCCAGGAGGCGGTACATCCCAGTACTTCTTAATTTTTATCTTCTTTTTTTCCCGGTGAGGAGAACGGCTGAGAAAGGCAGAGAGGCAGAGAGAAAAAGAAAAGTACTGAAGTTAATCTAACTGGTTTATTAAATGTTTAAGAATATGAGGATGGATTTTTATCTTACAGAGCTAAGTAATTTTTATTATATTAGGTCTTAAAATCCTAGTGACAAGAAGAGCAATAAAAAGCACAAAATAAATAAAAAACCTGCATAATAATAACCTACAATTGTTACAATTAGCACAGATTAAAAAAAGATTTTTCCTAACAGCACAATACCACACACAGAAGGGCTTTTAAAAGATCTGTTCACAAATTGTAAATGAGTTTGTTTCTTCATTGGAACAGATTTTTGGGAATTTTAGCATTACATCACTTGCTCACCAATGGTTCCTCTGTAGTGAATGGGTGCCGTCAGAATGAGAGTCCAAATAGCCCACAAAGGTTTACTTGTGGATTGTGAGATTTTCATCAGCTGCTTGGCTCCATTCAACCAATATCATCTTTTCAAGAAAAAGCTGCATATTTGTAAGACATAAATCCATTTAAGCTAAATATAGTCCATAATAATGCTTCTTCCAGTGAAAAGACCATCCCCTATTGTCCTCTCACATCAAAATCCACCAACATATTTGTTTTTGTTTATATACAGTGCTTGATTATGCATATTTCACTCCTGATTCAGACAAGAAACATTTTTACTGAAGAAAGCAATATAATTAATAGAGGACTCAATTTAGCCTGAAGCAAAGCTTTTCACTTCACAGAATGTTAATTGATGGACTGGAGTTGTGTGGATTGTGATATTTTTAATCAGCTGTTTGGACTGTCATTCTGACGGCACCCATTCACTGCAGAGCAAGTAGGGCTGTAACACTTTTTTCAAAATCTGTTTTGATGATTAAACAAACAACTCATATACAGGGTGAGGATTATTTTTTTTTTTAAGCAAATTTTCATTTTTGGGTGAACTATTCCTTTAACACAGAAATTAGAGTAGTAATTAATCTGACAAATGCCTTTAAAAAGTCACAACACTTAAATTAGTAAGATGGAAAAAAAACAAAACCGAGTCAGCCCATCTGCAGTATTACCTGACATTTTCTTGGGGATTGTTCTGAGTATGATCACTGAAATGACATTTAAGAACAGGGTTTGACATGTAGCTACTTTGCAGTAGCTTAAACCACGTACATAAACAACTGGATGAGGTTTAAGAGCGGACTGATGATTTTAATGGGTAACTTGCTTTATTCTTGATTACTCTGCACTACTTCAGTTTTACATTCTGGGCATCAAGTGACTCATATTGTAATAACAGCATCTATTACAACAGGGTTGTACAATACGATTTAATTCTGCTGACAAGGCTTCAATAACTTGCAAAAAATCAGGTCTTTAAATATGTATTTATATCAACAAGTCTAAAGCTCTCACTCCGTGCTGGACCATCCTTATTGATGAGACTTCTAAAACATGACAACAACTCTAACCTGCGCCTATGGCGCTGGTCCTTGCTGTCACTGCGGCGTTCCCTACTTCTCCTCTCTCTGCTTCTCCTTTTCCTCTCTCGACTGCGGCTGCGTGATGGGCTGCGTCGCCGGTGACGGTTCTCTTTGTCCCGCTCTGAGACAGAATGAAGACAAACATGCAAAACATGAGCATGCAAAAAAACATGAGAAAAAGCTGCAGGTTCCTGAAGCAAACATGAGTAAGGAAAAGGGTTCCTACACAATTTATTTAAAAAGTCCATACTTTTCCAGACTCAAATTTTCAAACCTTTTGGTAGACTTTCAGACCATATTTAACATAATTGGTTCATAGAGCATTATTTTCAGCTTTATATTTGGTATATAGTAGAGTCATCTGTAAATATTTTATTTTCTCAGGGTTTTTCATTGATTTTATCAAAGTGACAACGTACAGAGTCCCTAAAATAAAATAACTTTTATATGCACACAAGAAACTTTTTTGTGCCTTCGAGAAACTAATCACATGTGCATGGTAATGCATGCTTACGCATTACAATTTCTAGTTTTAGAAAAGCTATTTGCTTTGTGCATCACTGCCATCTTAAAGTGAATAAAACGAGAGCATGGATGCATATGAATTAATAGAGACCTGCTCAATTTAGTTTTTCTTATGGTAGTACCTCTAATATCAAGGCCTGATGTCCAATTTAACACATCCTCTGTGGCAGCGGAGAAACCATGACACGAAATGGGCTGATGGCATAAAATTTGCCAAGTTCAAGGGTCTATACAAAAGACTGGTACTGTAAAAAAGCGTTTAAGATTTGACTTTCATTGGGGAAGTATGCCATATTTCAAGGCCTTAGGTAACGCATACTCTGTGGTGGCCAAGAAACCACACCATGAAATGAGCTGATGGCACAACAGGTGGCTCAGTTTGCATTGTCATATATGCTCAATTTAATGGTTCATTGTGTGCACATAAAAGTCTGTATATTTTTTTTTTGCAAAGGTTCTTGAGGTTATGTAATACGTTGCTAAGAATATAGTGTGAAGAAACTAGGGCTGTCGCGGTGAAATAATTTCCCTTGCGGTAATTTTGAGTGGCTCAAAAAGCGCGTTATGCGGTATTATCGCCATAATATATAAAATATCTGTGTGTGTATGTGTTACGATGCAAGGAATTCAGAAACTGAAACTAAATCGCGTTGAAACAGGAAGTTAAGTAAACAGAAGAGAATGACAAAATAACGGTCCACATAACAGAACATAAACCTGACAATAAAATCGTTAGGCTATTGTTATATAACAGTTAGTGCTGATCCTCGAATCTGACTGGACAAGAGACTTTCTGTTGATATTTCACATGCGTGTTCTAGACAGGCTGTCAATCGGTGCGGTTTCATTGTTTCGCCACAAGGTGGCGGTAAGAGACTGTCTTTGAGTGAGTCTTTAACCATTCATTCAACTACACGTTCAAAAACACTGATTCATTCAAAGAGAGATGTAATGAAACACGCTGTTGAAATAATTAACTTTGAGCGCCATTTTAAAGGCTCAGCTGACCAACAGAGCGTCGATGCTAAAACAGATTTCGCTTTCCTTGGACAGGACAACCTATTTTCACAAATATACATTACTCCGCCCGAAGGACAGACGCAGGTAATCACACAAGATCAGACGATCTCTCTCTCATTCGCTGTCTATTTAGGCTTAAGTGAAAATTTACTGAGCCTCTGTACAAATCGGCATGGTATGGTACACATTGTTATCATTACTAACTTATTTAATATTCAGTACACATGCACGAAGTGTAAAACGAGAAGGGCATAACCTTACGAAAAAAGAAATCGCGCAAATATCCGGTTGCTGCATTCCTCTGCGGTTAAGCTTGTCAATAGCGTGGTATTGCGATATTGTGGTTATCGCGACAGCCCTTAGAAGAAACTCAAAATGCTTATAACCTGCATTTTGCATAATAAAAAAGTGCACCTTGAATTCATTCAGTCATATTTGGCGATCACTAAATAATCACTAAACAGCTGCCATGAAACCTCACTTCTTGTAAGATACATTTATTTTCATTAAATTCTTAATTTTCTATTATAAAAAAACTAAATAGGGTCAAAAGTCTGGAAACAAATAGTTTTCTTAAATCAAATTCTATACTTTCCCAAACCCCGTAGGAACCCTAAGGTAAAGAAAAAGCAGCCCAATCCAAATTCAGAATTAAAAATAGAGAGATATTTTCACAGTGAGTATCTGGAGGAAAAAAGGAAGATTAGATGGAAAGGAAGACGACAGGTTGTGCTATGGCAAGCCGTTTTGACTTTTATTCCTTCTCAGGATATGAATTCTTGATATCAACAATTACATTTGCACTAGTTAAAAAGCTAATTCTTGATATAAGGAATTAGATTTCTACTAGTAACAATGGCAATTATTGATATCTGTAATTGTATTTTCACTAGTTAAATGTCACCATAGGATGCCATTCAAATTGAATTGTTGATATCAAGAATTAATTTCTTACTAGTTGAATTTCACATATCAGAAATACAATTCTAACTAGTAAAAATGTATATTCTTGAGATCAACAATTTTAAATTTAATTTCTAATATCTGAAAATGTATTTCTGATATCAACAATTGGGAGGGTAATTTCTGATATCAACAACGTCAATGTTAATATAAAAAAATAACAATGTCACTAGTAACAATTGTTTTTTCTGATATGTGAAATTGGAATTTCAACTAGTAAGAAATTAATTCTTGATATCAACAATTCAATTTGAATGGCAGCCTATGATGACATTTAACTAGTGAAAATACAATTACAGATATCAAAAATTGCCATTGTTACTAATAGAAATCAAATTTCCTGTTCTCAAGAATTTGCTTTTTAACTAGTGAAAATGAAATTGTTGATATCAAGAATTCATATCCTGATAAGGAATAAAAGTCAAAACGGCTTGCCATAATGCTATTCTACACCTCATTCTGGAATACCCACCATGACCGTTTAGACTGTCACCTGTGCGGAAGAGAACAAGAGAGGTTAAGTCAAGTCACTTTTATTCATGTAAGACTTTATACAATACAGATTGTTTCAAAGCAGATTCACTATAATAAACAGGAAAACAAAAAAATAAATGCTTCGAACTGGAGGGAAAGAGGAAGTTATTACAACTTATAGCAAACGTCTTATAAGTCCTAAAAACAGAATACAAAATGTGTCACTAATGACATGTGATCTAACAATACTAAAGTTACAAGCTGATCATGTAAGAAAAAAGTCAAAGCTTTAAATGACATTTAATTTCTAGGACAATTATCACAAACAAGTCACGTGAGCTGAAGTTATTTTAAGTACATTAAGCTGTTGTTGACACCTTTATATCCAAACAACTGTGCATAATTTAAATCAAATAAGTATCCAGTCAGTAAATATTACTATTAAAACAATTATCAACTCTTAAATGTTTATGCATATTTACAGCTTTTTAGATCTATTTTCTTTATAGTAGGGATGGGCGATACCTCTTATTTTGTTTCCGATACGATACCAATATTTTCAAGCCCAGTGTCGTCGATATTGATACCTCTAAACTACACTGACCTTTGAAATTATTGAAAGATTATAATAAGATTGTCACTTATGTATTTTTGTGGTGGCTCTGCATTTTGGATTATTTTATTTGACAAATTATGAGAGCAGTTTTTTTATGTCTCACAAATGTGTTCCCCTGTGTGTGTGTGTGTGTGTGTGTGTGCGCGCGCGCATGATCATTTTGCATTGTGGATGTTTTCTGCATTGTTGGAAGTATGCCACTTAATTTCTATCCATGCGTTGTTTCTGATTTTGAGGATGAATTTTGTAAATTTTCTATGATTGGTGACACTATGACAATGGAATAAATTTATGAGACCATAAAAACTGCTTTCTTATAATGTCAAATAAAATAATCCAAAATGCAGAGCCAACACAACAATAAATTGGTGACACTGACACATCGACAATGCACGCACACACTTAAAATTATATGAAAAACAGATGATTGAAAAAAAATTATAAACTCTAAAGACTCCAACTTTTCTCTTTGTAACATCTTGTTCAGGTTTGATTCTAATCATAACGTAACATTATTGAAATTTTTTCAGTTCTAAAAATTCAAAACTTTGACAAAAAGTATTTTTTATTGTTTTAATTGTGATTACAGAATATGTATATATGAATCAAAGTGAAAAAATCTTGTGAAAAGACATTTCAGTTGGTCAAATAGCATAAAGTGGAGCTCTGCAGCCATCTAGTGGTAAAAATGATAATTTAATTTTAAAACAGCAATTTCCAAAAAATGTCAAAACCATATAAAATGATCCATGTTATTCCCATGAATTAAAGTTAGAAATGTGGGTCTTTTATAAAGTGAATTTTACATAAAAAGCTGTTTTTGTATAAAACCCTATATAAAAAATATGTTTTAATTTATTGATATAAATTACAAAAATACAAATCCTCCAAAAACTACACAAATGTGGAGTAAAAACATTAATAAACAGAGTAAAATTACATTTGTTTAAAAAAAACTTATGTTTAAAAATTACATTTTATTCCCTGGGTCTCCAGAGACCCCAAAGACCATAAGTGCGAAAACATAAGTGTTTTTTTCACACGAACATAAAATCAAGATATCATTCCAATTAATTTTATTTTTTGTAGATATATAAGGCGTTTACCACCGTACAAAGTCTCATGCTATTTGGACAAAGAGAAAAAAAATGTAATTCAGCAAACGTCGTTTGCGGGTCAAAAATTTCCCTTAGAACGCACAAGGGTTAAATATCCTGTGCATAAGCGCTTAATTTGAGATTTTAATCAAGTGTTTTAAACAAGAAAAACTAAGCGCCCGTATAGCTACAATACACGTTAACTATATAACCTGTAAAAGTCGATGAAAGCATAATGCCATGCACTTGCTGCCTCAGATAACAGTTACAGCCGTTCTAATGACAGACAAATCACTAAATCTCCGGCATTTTCGAGTCAAAAACCTTATTAACTCTATTTTAATTTCATATAATGTTAAGTGCATTAACAGCACACTGATCAGTAAAGTCTGATACAATACCAACGCAGACGACGTAGTGTTGTTTAATTATTGATATATATATTATTTATTTTTTTTATTATGATGTTATACAAGTGATTACTGTTCAGGCGTAGTCAATAATGAACATTCATACTCACCTTGTTTGTTTTCAGAGAGCTGTCTCTCAAATTCGTCAAAATCAGACATCCTGGTATTTTGATCTGAAGCAGAAACTTCAGTTAACACGCTCTTTAGCTTATAAATAGCTTAGTCACACGCACTTTGAAGGAACGGACTATACAAATATAGATGTTTTAAAATGCAACACCAGCATATACAGTTTTCCGAGACACGTGAATTTCGTAGAGGGAAATAAACGCGTTGCTTCAGACTGTTGTTAGCTGCTAATGCTAACTCCAAACGGTGCAGGATGCAGGAAAATAAAAGCTTCGTGTCGGCAAAAGAGATTATTAAATCACTTATAAGTAATGATTTGCTGTTTAGATGTATTATCTGATAGTCAAACGCTGTTATTTGTCCTCATTGACTCTGCTGAAGTCTAGCCCGTCTCGGCCAAAGAAGCTAACCGCTTACCCCGCGTTGGCGGATACGCTCTGACCGATTCTTCACCGCACAAGTCACTCTGAACCTCTGAACAAAGAGCTTTGGCGCTGTGCGTCCCCTATAGGCCTGGAGGGAAGAGTTCTTCCATTTCTAACAACGGATCATCTACAAGTCATTTTAGCTTTGATTATTTTAGATTAAACGTGTTCCTATTTAAAAACAATATAGCGGAGTTCATGTTGAAAATTACTGAATGCTCTTCCATACTGTGTCAGAGATGTGTTTAATAACAGCAGGGTACGGTTTTGAAATTAATAGTCATGATACAATAGGAAAAATAATAGGTAATCACAATCACAAAAAAGTCAATCAAGGATTTAAGCTGACTTTGCAATGTATAAACACAGTTTTAGGATTATATTTAATCTTACCATCATCATCATCATCAGCGGTCACTCGAAAACGAGTATGACTGTCCTCTCTTTTGGGTCTACTTGTGGGACTTCAGATGGCTGTAGAGGCCAATCCGTGATCCGCATACTTTGGTGCAGTGTGGACAGGAGAGAGTAGTAATTGTTGATAATGGTTGAGCCTTTTAATCTTTCTCCTTGCGAAGCAGTCGCTTTATCTCTGCGGCACAGTGGAGTTCTATTTCATGAATTGCTGCACCATCCTGCACGGATTTCTTCCAGGAACTTCTGTCCAGTGCAATGTGTTCCCAGCTGCTTGAAGTAATAAAGAATTTCTTCAAAATGGCCTTAATGTTGTCCTTATAAAGTTTCTTTTGTACACCAGTTGCTTGACTACCTTCCTTCAGCTGTGAGTACAGGATCTGTTTGGGGAGACGTGTATTGGGCATGCGGATGGCATGGCCTGTCCATCGAAGTTGATACTGCATTATAGTAGTGGTGATTCTGGTCATGTTGGCTTCCTCCAAGATGCTGATGTTAGTGCATCTGTCCTTCCAGTTGATCCTCAGAATCTTTTATAAGGATCTTTGATGGTATTGTTCCATGGCTCTCAGATGCCTGCTGTAGGTGGTCCATGACTCGGCTCCATACAGCAGGGTGGGGAGGACAACAGCTCTGTAGACCAGAAGTTTTGTTTGGGCTAATAAGTCTCGATCTTCGAAGATTGTTCTCCTGAGCATGGCGTATGCGCCACTGGCACAACTCAGGTGATGGTTAACCTCAGAGTCTATGTCAGCTTTTGAGGAAAGAATGCTGCTGGAGGTAAGGGAAGTGGTCCACGTATTCAAGAGTGGTGTTGTCCACTTTTATGTTTGGCTGGATGGCTAGCTGGTTAGGTGGAGATTGATGTAGGACCTGGGTCTTCTTAATGTTTAATTTTAGGCCCAGGGCTCTGTACACCTCGGCCAAAGCATTCAGAATGCCCTGGAAGTCTTCTGCGGAGTGTGCGGCGATAACAGTATCGTCCGCATACTGTATCTCTGTAATTGTGGTGCAGTTGACTTTACTCTTGGCCTTAAACCTTTTAAGGTTGAAGAGTCTGCCATCAGTTCTATACATGATTGGAATCCCGTTAGCTGCTCTTCGCCAATGAGGTGGAGTATGGCTGTAATGAAAATGGCAAACAGTGTGGGTGCAATGACGCAACCCTGTTTCCACTGTAAAAGGCTCAGACTTGGAGCCGCCATTGCTAAGCACTTTTAGCATTATAGTTAATCTTACAGGCATACCATTAACTAGTATAGAATGTGGTTAACATTTTCTCGTAAATAATATTTTAAATCAATAAACAATCTAAAAGTTTTGACTTTTGCTTGTAACCTCCTCCTGAGTAGGACTGGCACACAAAGCATGCAATAAACAATGTCTCCAATATCACACATTTTGAATTCATATAGAATTTATTTTCGCTTTTGTCAATAACAAAAAAGTGCTTAAATAATAAGGGTTTGTATTTTTTTTAAACAAAGGCTTCATTTGTGGAGTCAGAAATGATTTGTCAGAGACAGAATAACACCGCACTGGTGTGCCACAGTCATTTACAGAGACAGCAGTACACGTCAAACCTAGTGATTTCAATAAACAGATAAACTCAGTAATTACTTCTCTCACTAGTTTTTGAATGGAAAATAACTGCAGCTCGTTATAGCCAAGGCCACTAATTAAAGAACAAGTTGCTCCTTTATTATCTCACAGCAAATGTAGGAACTCTGAAGATGATTTAGGAAGACAATTTCTTTTAGATGGTAGCAAGCTGAGAACTTTACTTTTATGCAATATTTTTTAGCCTGACTCAATCATACAAATGTGATCACAAAAGTCAGAATGCTAAAAATTGGTCCCTTGCATGATCCCCAAATTATACACTCAAATGAGACAAAGTCCCTTCCATTGAAGTACTGAGTTTCCTAACTTTAAAGTAAGGAACTTAAGCATATCTACAAAATAATAAAAGGTAACATTTTACATACAGCGGCTACTTACAATCTCAAATGTTCTTCTCCCTTTATTCCCATACCAAATTCGTTTTTTTTTTAAGGAACAATATTTGTCCAAATGTTTGGTCAACAAGCCATTCTTGGAATCTACACATTTTGCCTGAAGAATTATCATTAACAGAGTATTCAAACAGTTTTTCACTACAAATGTGTACATCTAGTATTGAAGAAAAAACAAAAAAAGCCCATAAAAGGTCAATGAATGGACTCCACAGTATCCAAACCACTGTCAATAGTGCTGGCTCCTCCCCCCAAAAAGGAATACATTTGTTGAAATTTAATGTCTGAACCTGTATGAAATGGGCAGCAAGAGGTTGTTCTTCTTCAAGGACTGCACCTTGGCATGAGCGTTCTCATCAAGAGCTTTATAGCAGCGTCTTGCATAATCCAGAAGCTTTTCCTTGGAGGAATCAAACTCCCCAACTTCAGATACCTTCTCAGGAGCAACCAAAAGCATTTCAGCAATAGGAGTGGTGGAGGCGATGGTGTTTCGGTCAACCCCATGGACCTGGAACGCTCTTGACATGCTCTTCAACTTTTGATAAGTGACAAGGATCTTATTGTAACGAAGTAGAACACCTGCAGGGTCTTTAACTGCACATTAAATTGCAGTTATTAGATATTAAATATAGAGAGTTGCTTTGAAATATATAAAAACTGGCAAAAAAAACAACACCTCACCTCTTTGTCTTTCCATGCTTCGCGCAAAACGGAAAACACGTCGTCTTTTCACCCTTGTCTGGCCATTCTGCCTGCCTGAACGGTTCTTACGTGAGCTTTTAATTTCAGAATCGTCGCCATCATCATCGGTTACAAACTGCTCCTCTTCCTCAAAGTCTTCCTCTGCTACATACTCTTCCTCCTCAATCACCTCCTCATCTTCTTGATCTGAGGTGAATGACAAATTATAATTTTTTTTAAATAAAAAACACCTTTACAAGTTAAACTAATTTTTAATTGCAGATCAGTTTATTATAGGGTTATTATTGTGGACTAAATTAAAAACTAATACCATAAAAAATACACATTTTCATTACTTGAAATGAAAAACTAACTGAAATAACTAAATACAATTATTTTATTTCAGCCATGGTAACATTTCTTGTTTTCATTTAATTTGTACTAAAATAACTAAAACCAAATAAACTAAACTAAAGCTTTATAGATTTTAAATTATATAGACGAATATTTTTGAAAATAACAAAACAACAAAATTGTTTATTAATTGTAAAATTTTAATTGAACATATTGAAAAGAAAAAGGTCTAAAAAAATAAAAACTAGTTAACCGTCACTTCTGCTGCGCTTCTGGATGCAGTGTGTGATTTTTCCAGAGCGTGTTATCATGGATGATGGAGAAGGAATGGCTGTTTTCCGGGTGGGTGGCTTCAGATTGGTGGGCTGCTTCGGAGTGGTGGGTTGAGGCTCAGCTTCTGCTTCAGTTTCTTAAATTAAATAAAAGAGAACACTTCATAAAATTGGATTACTACATTAAAGGACAATACTTTGCACAAGTAGTTAAAAGCTACCTTTTCCCCTCTTGCCATGGCTCTCCTGATTCTTGGTGGTGAAAATAAATCTGTCAAGTTGGCAGCGCAAGAAGTCCCTCTCCTCCTCCAGATCTTCGATGCGTTTTTGATGCCAGGAGTTTTTTTCCAGAGAAATCTGCAGTTGTGCTCGGAGGCTGATAATCAGAAGGTACGGACTGCAATGCGGAATCTGACCTGACGCGGACTCTGCAGAAGCATTGAAACATACTACAGTGTAGACCACAATTGTGATAATCAAACAAGTTACAATGTGGCTGACGTAAGTACCAACGAAGGTGTTGTCATTTTGATTATAGAAACCAGACTCATCCAGGCTGTTGTCCTCAAAGGGGATGGAAATTTCATATCCATCTTCATTCTTCAAACCTGTAACCAGGAAAAAGACAAATCCGGCCTTATTAATTAATAGCTGTTTTTTTCGGGCCAAGATGGCTATTTGCTGCTGGTCCAAAATGGTTTACAACCTTAAATTCTAAAGGCCTCTAAATGATCAACATGATCAAAACCTTTCAGAAAAACCTGTTGTACATAGTCTACAACATGCCTTCTGCCCTCGAACTGATAGTTCATACATCTTTAGCAAGAAAAGCCCTTTTAGTATAATTTGACAATGCCCACCTAGAGGTTGTGGCACATTTATTTTTACACAAGCAAATGAAAGTACAACTTATATTGATAGTAATATTTTAAGATAAACATTTACTGGACTGAATAAACAGAGATTATCCTTTATCCATGTGATATGTTAAAAAAAGGATACAACACATTTTTGAGGAAGGTTTACTTGTACAGCATTTAAATATAGTTTTAAGACATACTGATGGGAGATATAGTGCCAAATTTAGCAAGTAATCTGTTATACTGTTTTATTGATTTACACAAGCTATCAGAACACAAATCAGCACCAAATTGCTTAGTTTGGGCCTAAATTTGAGGTATATTTCCTCTTTGAGTGAGAGCTCTATATGAGATATAAAAGCCTGATGTACCATGATAATAAATATTTTCAAACCTTGTTTTTTTAACTATTTAAAATGTATTTCTGACTATTATGTCATACGTCATGCTTTACCACAGGAAACACGTCGCTGGCCAAGCTGGTGTGAGGAACCAGCTAATAACCAGCTTATTCCATTCTAGACTATCAGCTCAATATCCGGAAATCGACTTAAACCATCTCAAACTAGACTTCTCAAATAAAATGTGATTTTATTCAGTTTAAAGACGTTTTAATATGATTAAATTCTTACACTTGCAGTTCCTCGTTCTTTTCCGAGCATCAGTCATCATGATTTCGGTGACATGGATCTGGCTGATATTCATAAATCTACAACAAACATAAATTCTCTCAAAAACACGAATCCAACTGCTAACTAAACTAAACCGATACAAAACTTTGGCGCAAATGCACGACACAGAGCAGGGCGCGAGGCAATTAATAACAACCAGGGACGACTAAGTAGTTAATTAGTCATTCACATTAACAAGTAGTTAATTAAACATTAGGCTAGTTAATTTGCTTGTGTATGTCATGTCCTGTCAAACGGGGCAACGGATTGTTTCATACATTACACGTTTCTCTGTTAACAAGGAAGGCTTGTGATTATACTTAAATTAGCATCAATTAATTCGTATCAATTACTTACACTAAATTGCATGACGCGCTTACTGCATGCAAATATGAGGGCTAGTAAACTTCCAAATGCAGAGGACCTCGTTAGCCAAGCCCCAAACTGCATTGCAGAGTCCACATGGTGATTGGCTCTTGATTGTTGTTGTGCACCTGTGTTGATCGCTGCATCATGAGGATTGACTGACGAACGACTGTCTGCAGGACGAGATAATCCGGGTCATTTAGAAATCATATATCATGTACCGCGCGTTCATGTAGTATGCACATAAACACATCCGATCCGACTATCCAATACCCAAGTACATGTAGCTTTTTTGGGGGCAGCTGCTATTTGCACTATGTGTATATAGCGATAGATGCTAATTACACTAAGTGCAAATAGCATATTTTTTTTAGCGATGGATGCTATTTACACTAAGTGAAAATAGCAGTTTTTTTAGTGATTTGCTATTTACTTAAGTTCAAATAGCTTTAGATTCTCTTTACACTGTTAAAATAGCAATATTTTCTGCTATTTATACTAATTATTGCAAATAGTGGCAATTATCTGCACCTCAGTATTGTAGTAGCCTACATGATAAAACAGGACGCGATATTAACATATTAAGTGTAAATTATAGTTTTAATTCAAATGATTAAATGGATGCCACCTTGTTGGGGACAATATAAGCCCTCCATGCACCTACCCTAACCCTACCGATACTTTATTTTCAACTTTTTTATTATTTCCTTCATTTTTATTGTAAATAAATGCCTTTCCGATGCGATATGAGATTGGAAAAAGGGAGAAAAAAAGTTCGGCAAAAGGCGGATCGAACTCGGGTCGATCGCGTCAAAAAGCATGCGACTTACCACTTACATCACTGAACCTTATACCCCGGTTTCACAGACAAGCCTTGAGCCTAGTCCTAGACTAAAATGTATGTCTGAGCTGTTTCAACTGATATAAACTTGCACTGACTGATCGTAAAATATATCAGTGCCTGTGTTTTGTCTCAAGATGCACGCCAGTAATGTTTTTTTTTCTAAGCATGTTAATACAAATTACTTAAATATCCTAATTGAACTATGGCCTAATCCTGGTTTAGTCTAAGCCCTGTCTGTGAAACCGGGCCATATGAATTAGCTTCTTTTTAGTGTTGATTAACCCAATCACACATTAGTGGGCGGAGTGTAAATAGCCTTTGTCAAAAGGCAGGCTATTTGCACTTAGTGTAAATAGACACTCCTTTTATTTTCCTGTCATTAAATTGTTTTTTTGGATACTTTAAAATAAATTCATCAATAAGTGGTTGTTAATTTATTTTTAACTGAAGGTTTATTATTATTATTATTTGACAAAGTAGCACACGTTAACTTAATTATAACCCCTATAATTTAAACAAATTTTTATTGTAATTAACTTAGTGAGTTATGGTATTCAAACAGCAATGTATTTTATTATTTATAAAAAATAAAAGTTTTCAGGGTTATATTTACTTTGACTGTTTTTTTACAGTCTATGTTTCAGACTATTGCAGTAAGTCACTTCAAATTTGCATTTGCACGTTTATTTTTTATATTATTAAATATTATAATCATAATTTGATGATCTGATGTGATAACAGCGTAATAACTGTTTTAACAATTTTCGCGGAAAATTGGTTACCATGGTAACTTGTTTGAAAGGGCCGCATTCCGGTGGTGTCGCATATCAACATGCCTGGGCGGCTCCGGAAACAGCTTCAGCAGGTTTAGTTCAAACCTGACGCAACCACACATGAAAAGCGATGACATTTTAATATTCGTGAAGTGAAGATACCGAGAATCAAGGTCAGTTTGAATAATGCATCTTAGATCGATGAACCCATAACGTCCTCTGTGTTAATGTACTTTTTGTGTGTAACGTTAGATATCTATTGTTTGAGTTTTATACTCGCGTGGTCTTTTTGAGCATAAAACATTATGAACGAAAGTTGGTGCAGTTATGTTATGTTGGTCGATTAAATGTTTAAAGTTAGGGCCTACTTTACTTTCACATCTGTGGCTTCAGGACCCAGATTTGACAAATGTCCCAACAGAGTAACAGTCGTTTTGTAAGGTAAACAGTTGTGAATTTGGCTTAATTTTTCTCTCTGTGTCAACCTTTTATTATTTGCATTGTGCAATTTTACATGGTATATATATACTATATTATACATTGTTCATGAATGCATTAATTTATGCTACAAAAAAATATTTTACTGTCTGCTTGTCCCCAACAGTTAACATGGCGTCTGCTGGTTTGAAACACTGCAAAGTGGCCCTGGGCTTTGCTGTTATTTTTGACATTTTTGGCTTTACGGCCTTGTTTCTGGGGCTCTTTGCGCCACTGGAAATGAAGGGGAGAGATTTCGGGGACCTTCTTGTCTACACTGGGGCAATCTTGGTACTGATATCTCTTGGCGGATGGGTCATGTGGTACAGCGGTAACATTGAAGGTATGCCAGCACAAAAGGATCTGAGTGGAATCGGCAATGCTGTGGATCGCTTGGCCCGCAACCTCAGCAGGAAAATATATACACATCGTGTCCACAGAGGACCCTGACTTTTCAACGGAGATGCTGATGATAGCTGTTTTATTTCTAATTTCTATTTTTTAAATAAAAAAAGACAAGTGCCTCATATTTGTGCATGACTGATTTAAATATGGAGATTTAAAGGGGGAAAAAATAGTATTGTTACAATAAGTATTCTGACCTTACACCCTGCTTAGGTAAACTGCCTGGAAACACACTGTAATAGATATTTCAGTACTCTGTTGTACTTTTTTAATATAAAGATTAGATTTAATATAATACTACTATTGTATTTTGTTCCGTTACTGTAACAAGTCATTAAGAACTTCACTAAACAAAATTGTTAAGATTTTACTGTACTGTAGTGCAATGTATTTTTCACTTATATTTGTATTTGCTGTTGTTTTTGGCAACTTATGGCCAAGAGCCGTGTTTATTCTCTTTAAAGTGTGTTTTAGTTATTATTTTTATTTTTTAATTCATCAACAAATGGTTTCATTGATCATGTCCACAAAATGTGTATGATATTGATTGATATTTGGCAAATTGTCAGTATTGTTTATATTAAATCAACATCATGTTCAAGTGGCCTAAAAAATGTTGTTCCACCAATCAGAGAACATTTGCAGTACTTCATATGATCTCTAGGTGGAGACAAACTTGAAGATTTCATGTTCATATTTTTACATGAATAAAAATAAAACATTTTACAAATTAAAAGATGTTTTTTAAATACATGTTTAAAATACATATCCTTTACATTGTTCTTTGCTACAGATGGTATGACAGTTGTGAAATTAAAACAAAAATTGGCAAGAAAAAAAAGGTAAAATAAAAGTGTGATAAATATGAAACGGCATTATTATTGTTATTTGTTATTGAAATATCTTAAACCCTGAATATTGTGTTTTTCTAAGTAGATCAGCTTTCTTCTCTGCCTCTTCTAAAAGTGTCTCCAGTAAACAAAAAAAGAAGCTTACGGTTAGTCTAAGACTTAAAAAAACAGGGCTTTATTTAGCTCTAGGGTATTTTCCTGTTATACACTTTATCTCTGAGGGCTTTTCTTGTTTTAAGCCGTCTAATGGGATTGAGACTTATTAGCACATGTGGTCTAAAAGTGGCATATTCTGTGTGATACAGACTGGAGTGCGTAAGATGAATTGGCACTTGATGTGAGAAAAGTAGGCCTACTATGTGGAAAAAGAACAATGTTAGATACAAATACAAATCTATGCTTATGCAATTCTAAATCAATACATTGGTGTAATATAAGAGAAAGCAAATTGTGGAAAAAAAATCTAGAAATAGTTATTTATAAATATGGTGGATCCTAAAGGTCAAATAATCACCTCCTTTCAAAAAGATAAAAATCTGTGAGATTAAACATCTTAAATCTTTAGGACAGATTGTAATGCATTGTACACCTCTTTTCTGAGGCAAACACCTTTGTGGAGAACCTACTGCATGGTATACCACTTTGGAAGGAAACCATTTTTACTATTCTTTATTTCTATAGGGTGACAAATAGCGGTAACATATTCCATGATGCTTCTAAATGAATATGAGCTCATGAAAATAGTTTGCACAATAATTATACTTTTTTTTTTTTTTAGACTGACTACAGTATTTCTCATGAAAGACATTTAGTAGAGATTCTTTTTTGACACAGTTTCTATCAATTTGACCAAAAAAAGTTTGTTAATGTCTAATTTAAAACCATAACAATCTGTTTATCAATGCATTAAAAAATTATCAAGCAAACTTTTTTATGGAAAGATTATGAACTACAAGCCAATAATTTGTCACTGGCTACATGACGTTTAACTATTTAAATGTTAGATATTTTATTTAATTTGTGATATTTTATCAAATATAAAAATGCAGAAATCTGGGATTTAATTTTATTTTTCAGGAATTCTCTTTTTTTATTAGGTTAAGCAGATATGTTAGCTTACCACTTGCTGTAAAAAGAAAAGAGGTATAGACATTGACTATAGATTAGGCATTAGTCACATTAGGATATAGGCACTGACTGTGTTAAATCTTGGGACATGCCCACTGTGGAGCATTTACAGTAAACTGACATTATGTTTGGGTTTGCACTTAACCAAGCATCGGAAGATGTAATGAACTGGACACCAGTAATTAAATGACATGTGCACAGAAGCCTGGCTTTCCTTTCAACACTCTAAACAAATGGTGCTATATAGCACTAAAAGTGGCTCCCCAATGATTACGAGCCAAGAACCACTTTTAGTGCTATATAGCACCATATCTTTAAAGGTGGTATACAGCACCTTTGTCAAATGGTGCTATGTAGAACCATAGGAAGTGCCATATTGCATTGTATTTCTTCAACAAAAATGGTGCTAAACAGCACCAACAGTGGTTCTTTGGCTCATAAAAGTGGTTCCCCAATGATTACGAGCCAAGAACCACTTTTAGTGCTATATAGCACCATTTTTTTTAGAGTGAAATCACGTGTTCTGGTTCTTTCCCTCCTTGTTCTTTCACTCTTTCCAACCATGTTTATTGCTGTGCGCTCTCTCTCTCTCATTATAGATGGAGGGATTGTCTGGTATCGGGACATTATCATGGGCAGGACAAGGTAGACTAGGGACAGTAAGCTGATCAGAAGACTATCAGGATGTATTTATGAGCCCAGAGACAATCCAACGATTAAAGAGGTGGAAAGGTAAAAAAGATTTTATGTTAGGGAAAGATACAAATTAAAGGCAAAGACAGCGTTTACAGTATGTCAACAATCAATCGGAAGGGTCTTCTCTTTTGTTTTCCTAAAATTTCTTTCAAACAATTGTGTGCATTACAGTCATTTAGCCAATAGTTTTCTCCAAAGTAACTTACAGTACACTTATTACCCCCCAAGGGTTAAGTGCCTTGGTCAAGGTCACAATGGGGTTATAAATCACCCCTGCACCTCTCAACCTTCCAAAAACACAATAAAAACCTCAATCAACCAACCAATAAAATATATATTTAATAAGGCTGATAATCATTATTACCATGTTTAAATAAAACAACCAACACCACAAAATAACTACAAAAATAGGTTACAAAAATTGTCAGCATTTTATAATTTTACTTAAAAAAAAAAAAAAAAAAAATGTAAAAATCTAGTATTGTGGCAAACAATTGGATCTTACACTCTTCAAATGGTTCTTCAAGCGATGCCATAGAAAAAACATTTTTAATTCCACAAAGAACCATTCAGTCAAAGATTCTTTAAAGAACCATCTCTTCCTTACCTTTTTATAATCTGAAGAACCTTCTTTCACCACAAAGAACCTTTTGTTAAACAGAAAGGTTCTTCAGATGTTAAAGGTTCTTTATGGAACCATTTAGACAAAAAGGTTCTTCTATGGCATCGTGAAGCACCTTTATTTTTAAGAGTGTATGTTTTATCATATGTTTCAGCTCATCCAGGAGTGTGTACTAGTCAGTTGTCAGAGCCGTTTAGCTATAACTGAAAATGTGACCTAAAGTTATTATTGGGTTAAAAAAGTACAGAACAGAAAAACCAAATGTGCAAACCATGAAATGTAAATCTAGTTCTGGCCGAGCTTTGTGGAATCTTTTTTAATTGACTTAACCCAGTATGGAGAGGTAGCCGCCTCCTTTAACACTGCCTCATTACTCTTCCACACTCTACCTTGATAACTTCCCCGTGATTCTTCATTCTTGCTCCACAACCACAGGTAAGCATATTGTTTTCTATTCATGCATATATGAGATTATTGATTTCTCTCTAGATCACACCTACTAATGAGCCTAGTGATTATAATCAGATCTTGCTTATTATTTGTTGGTTTGTGGCTATATTAATTATTATATTAATTATATTAATATACACTACATTAAACAGTTATAAACGCGTCCTAGTCAGTGGCTTTACTCAGTACTGCTTCTTGTATACTGCTGAGCAATTTTTTTTTTTTTTTTTTTTTTTTTAGTTCTGTCTACAATAAATAAAGCCTTAAAGAACATTTATGAGACTAAGTGTGTAATGTAGGTTGGGAAAAACATAGACTAAATTATTTTTTTTGTTTACTGCAGTTTATTAGGACACTTTCATAATTTAATTACTTAAAAGGCATAACCACTGATTATGTTAACTAGAAAATCTTAAAAGTAGATGGAATAATATGCACAGCCAGTTTCCTAATTGCAGCATGCATACATTTGGAAACATATTTCAGAGGTGAGGGCTTTTTCTTTCTAAAGAGAGGTACCTTTAAGTCACATTGTTCTTTTTTTTCTAGTTTTACAGTTTTTCTAAATTGCTTTGGCTCAATTCTCAAGTTCAGATCTCTGAACAATTAGCTTCTTGTTCACATCAGATTGGAATTTCTTATTGATTTGAGCAAATTGCAAATGCTTTGTAAGTACAATTGTCTGCAGTTTGCACAACAACTAATTGCATATGGCTTGTCATGCTTTTGAAGCATGAATTGACATGTTTTGGGTGAGTAACTACATTTTGCAGACATGCAATAAAGTTCTGAAGTTCCAGCAAACAGTTGTGACATTTGCACTCACAGTTTAGAGAATGTTAAGACTGCTTCGAAAAATATTCCAAAGCAATTGAGAAAATGTAATTTTTTCATATTTTATCAGCAACTTTATCAGTAGAGGGCGATAATGAGCAACTAAAAGCCAATTTACGTCATAGTACAATAAACATGACAAGGTCAAGATATTAAAAATGATAGGGAACTGTCTATTGACTGTCAATGGTCAGGCTCACACAAATAATGCAAATAATTCAAGATGTTTGGAATATTGGCTTTATTTTAATGACAATTTTAAAAACGAATTTTTGGGGTGAAATACGATTTACACTTGTATCTGGCAAGATTTAATTAGATTCACTTTTGTACTTTTTGGTAATTTTTTGTTAGTTTTTTTAATTGCTGTGTTATTTTACAGTTTGGGCTGGAAACCTTGAGTGACTAACATCGATCCTAACTAAAAGGGCACAATTTCACACCTTTGATAGTACATCAATTTCTTCTATTCTTCTGTCACTCAAAGGGAGGTCATGGGAAACGCACAGAGTGGAGGGATTTCCAGAGAGATCCTGGATGACCTCAAGCTGACCACCAGGTTCTCAGAACCTGAGATCACCCAGTGGTATGAGAACTTCCAGAAGCAGTGTACTACAGGTCGCATCTCACTACAGCAGTTTGAGGAGATCTACGCTAAATTCTTCCCTGAAAGTGATGCCAAAGCTTATGCCCAACATGTTTTTCGGTCCTTTGACACCAATGATGATGGGACATTAGACTTTAAAGAGTATGTTGTTGCACTTCACATGACCTCTTCAGGCAAGTCAGCCTTGAAGCTAGAGTGGGTCTTCTCACTGTTTGATGTGGACAAGAATGGTTACGTCACAAAACCTGAAGTGACTGAACTCAGCCAGGTAAGAAAATAATTAGATTTCATATAAATTGTACACAAACAGTTGCCGAAGGATTCTACTGGGCAAACCTCCATTGCACAGATTTACTCGGTTCTTAACATATCTATCAATGTGCTATAAAAAAATATTTTATTTATGCTTTTATTTACCTGATAGATTTTGTTAGCTTAAAGAGTGTAATTTCTGTGCCACTAACTATACCAAATGGAATTGCATTATTCATGATTTCAAACAGGTTTCCTTGGACACTCCCCCATCTGTCATTGGTCAGACAAATAGATAGCCCCGCCCCCAAATACATTGGCTGAGTCAATGTTGATTAATTCACAGAATTCTTCACATATACTAGTATTTCAACTCAAAAGTTCTTATTTATTTATTAAGTTAGCCATGCGCATGGTAGGTAAATATACAGAAACTCTGAACAGAACCTTAAAAATGTGAAGAATGAAAACGGAATGGAGTTGAAATGGAGCAAAAATAAATGGCAGATTATTAACAAAATAAAGAGTGATGCCATTTTGTTTGTAGGTATAATTAAAGGGCCACTTAATAACGCTTACATTTTGTCATATATTAAGATAAAATATTATTGATGTAAACTCTGTCAGACAGTAAGGATAACAAGTAATGCCTGGCAAAACAAATTGTGCAAATTTTAGCCATTTCCAAGTCTGCAAAACCAGGAGTTTCAAGCTCAAGCTTTTTAAAGGACAGATTCTGATTGGTTGTCAAAGTCTTTTATCGTTCATCATCGTTTTTTTTTTTTTTTAAGTTTTTCCCATATTATTGTTTCTCTGTGTCTCATAAGTTGTGTTGTGGACTTCGCCACAGAATTAGAACAATTATTAAAACTACAGTTATAGTTAAAAAAACGACCCATTGGGAATTCATTAGGATAAAACATTGAGATAAACTCAGCAAACTCACCAAACGGAAATGCATAATTCATGATTTCAAACAGGTTTTCTTGAACACTCCCCCATCTGTCATTGGTCAGACAAACAGATTGCCCCGCCCCCAAATACATTAGTTGAGTCATGATGTTAATTCAATAGCAGAATTCTTCACATATATGTGACCCTAGACCACAAAATCAGACATAAGGGTCAATTTTATGAAATTGAGATTTATACATCATCTAAAAGCTGAATAAATAAGCTTTCCATTGATGTATGGTTTGTTTGGATAGGAAAATGCAACGAGATGCAACTATTTGAAAATCTGGAATTAGAGGGTGCAAAAAAAAAAAAAATATTGAGAAAAATTTTTTTAAGTTGTCAAAATTCTTAGCAATGCATATTACAAATCAAAAATTACATTTTGATATATTTACGGTAGGAAATGTAATAAATATATTCATGGAACATGATCTTTACTTAATATCCTAATTACTTTTGGCATAAAAGAACAGTCTATAATTTTGACCCATACAATGCATTGCTGGCTATTGCTACAAATATACCTGTGCTACTTATGACTGCTTTTGTGCTCCAGGGTCACAAATGTGATCGCAGAATTCTTCACATATATTCACACATGTATTCCAAACTCAATATTTCTAGTTAGCCATGCAATTGGTATATGTACAGAAACTTGTAATATGAGAGTTTCGAGTGTGGCCTAAAAAATTCCTAAATTTTTTATGGCCTAAAAAACAAAAATTTGTTTATGTTCCAGCTGGTCACACATATTCGCCATGTTAATCAACTACTGCTACACTATTCATAATGAACAGTTGTCTGCAAAATTGTGGCAATGCAACTGCAACTTAAGTTTGCCTGGTGATGGAACACCCCATCTAAGTCATAAGGGATCATAGCTGCTTGAATGTGTCTCAGAGTCTGAGTCTGGTTGTTTTGACAGTGAAGATTAAAACATAAAGAGAATTTAACAAAGCTGACCCAAGAACGGCGATTAGAAGCATAGAGTGACATCATCCTTAAGCTTGACCTCTATAAGGACTCATTGCAGAGGAAAGCAGAAGGATTGAGTGGTGGGTACTGTGAGAGAGATAAGCGCTTCAGTGTGCAATCAGGATTTAAGGCCAGGGGCGCAGGGGGATTCAATGGCATGTCAACTCTTAAGCCTTCTTCTCGGAAATGGCTGATCAATTTCCCAGGGAGTAGTGTAAAGTGTTGGACAGAGATATTTTAGTATGAATCAATAGACTAAATGATACATCCCTTATGCTATATCATCTGAAAACAGTAAACTCTCATTCAAAAATAAACTAGTCTAATATTTAATCGAAGCAGGTCTGACATTTGGATTATGACAACCGAGAACACTCTGTTGTGAATACTTGTGAATTGTGGTAAATGAGTACTTAAGGGGATGATAGAGTTTGCTTCAAATGTCTGTTGCTTTCAAATGTCTGTAGCATGGTGTAGACCCCCCCCCCCCACACACACACACACACTTTTAATATCACGCAAATTCGTCCCCCGCACTTTTTCAGGCAAGTGTTTGCATAGAAGTTTTCAAGAGCTGGTGTGAATAAATATAGATTTAAATTCCAAGAGACAGGATAGTCTGTGCATGACCTGATGTATTATTCGGACTCAGGCGAGATGAACATCACGGAGCGCTAAACACTACATGCAGTGTGTGTTTCATTTATAATCGAAGCTGGAGGGCACTCTCACGCAGAAAGTTGTACCAGGAAATCCCTAATACGGACAAAAGCGTCCAGATACTGCTGTATGAAAACAGTTGTTGTGACAGAAAAACAGAAACGTTTGGAAACATGAAGATTTTAAACATACGATTGAGACAATATGTTTTATTTGTGTTTTCAAGTCATCTCCAGGTAATAAATAAAGTATATGAACAATGGAGTGCTAATTGACAGTGCTTGTATTACAGTAGCCTAAATAAAGTATTATGCCTTATTATGCGATAAAAAAGTATTTGTAGTATATAAACAAGTCATTATTTTTGGTTATTATCCAGCAGTGTATCTGGTTTCTAAGCCAATTAAAAGCTAGAAATAAGAGAAAAATTAAAGTTTTCCATACACTTCCAGTCAACAATTTTTGAACAGTAAGATTGTAAATGTTTTTTTTAAAGAAATCTCTTCTGTTCACCAAGCCTGCATTTATTTGAACCAAAGTACAGCAAAACAGTACCATTTTGAAATATTTTTTTACTATTTAATAACTGTTTTCTATTTGAATATATTTTAAAACGTAATTTATTCCTGTAATTTAGCATAATTACTCCAGTCTTCAGTGTCACATGGTCCTTCAGAAATCATTCTAATATTCTGATTTGCTGTTCAAGAAACCCTTTTGAATTATTATTAATATCAATATTTAAAACAGTTGAGTAATTTCTTTCAGGATTCTTTGATGACTAGAAAGATCCAAAGATCATCATTTATCTGAAATAAAAAGCTTTTGTAACATTTTACACTATACCACTCTAAAACGTAGTGTTTTCTTAAACCTGCACCCGCTCGCTCCCGCTGAATTTCTGACCAGGACTGCCCGCACCCACAACCTGCGTGTTCCACTCCCGCCGCCCCCGCAATGTTTGTGTCCACTCCCGCCCGTTCCCGCTGACTTTCTCTCAGAGATTGTGAAAAATGTACACAAATGAGATCAGACTAAATATTAATTCAAGTTAACATCCAGAATAACAGGCTTTAAATCTTTGTTAAATCTGGATCTTTGTTCTGCAGTGAGGGGCTACTGTGTTTGACATAGCCTGGTTCGTTTGACTAGTGTGATTGCTCCGTGCCGTGCTTGGGCGCGGTTCGTTTAGACGGCCCTGGCTCGGTTGGAAGAGGTGGGCCAGAGCATGGTTCAGTTATATATAGATTAGTGAGTGTGAGCACTAACCGCACCGGAGCGCGGGACTTATGATACATGAGCATGATTGCATGAACATTTCTGAGAGGCAAGAGTGACAGATCTGTAAAGCAATATATTGTGAGAGGGCCGTGTGTTACTGCGTCCCAAATTACTCAAAATAATAAACCACATAGTTAACAAAACGATGCACTCCACTGTGCTGATCGAGAGCGCTTCTCTTCTGTCTTTGTCGGAAACTTCCTATTTCTCACTTATGAAGTCGTGATTACGCGCACAATAACAATACAAGCAGGATACACAAGAAGCACGAAAACCCTGAGTTTCCCTTTTCTGGGGTAAACCAACTCTGAGTTTCCTACAAAACCCGCTTTCTGGAATAAACCCCAGTTCTCTCGCTCTCAATCATGTTGCTTCTACCAACTGTTTATTGCTGTAGGAATGCAAAGCAGAGTATATACTATGCCCTCTGTTCTGAAGATGGGTTGGGAAGAAACAGCTCATTTGCATTTAAAGTGATGCACACCAAAACAACTAATTTTGTTTTTAGACATGCCCCAAAAATGTCATTTTCCAGATGTTATAATAAATTATCTGTAGGGTATTTTGAGCTGAAACTTCACAGACACATTTTGGGGTCACTCAAAACCAATATTACATCTTGTAAAAAGTGCCCTTCAAATGGTTAATGAAACATTTCTCATTTCCATTTCTGCATAAAAAAATTCTGGATATTGATTTTATTATTATTATATATTTTTTTTACTTTTACAGAGTGATTCATTTGATTGAATGTCTATTTATTTTAATTTTTTATATGCTACACATTTTCATCTAGTTATGTTTTGAGTTAGAGTGGCACTCCAGACATTATGTACTCTTTATCTTGCTAAAGCTCTCAAGTAAGATGGGCACAGCTGGCAACGTTTCATTGTATTGGCCTATTGTTAGGTAACTTCAGCTATATTAGGTTGAGCTGAATCAGCATGCAAACAAATTGCCAAACAAACAAGTTAAGCTTTAAAGAAGGACCAAGACATGCACTGAGGCCAAACAGATAGGGAGCTGAGGGAAAGCGAGGAGATATAAATTTAGCACATAGCCTAAACACAATAAATAGCCTAAAACTGAGCTAAGCATGGATTACAGGACAAAATAACAGACTTGGAAATAGGTTTGTGCGTCATGAGATGTTATCCAAAGAATAGATCCATGTAATGGCCAACAACATCATCATACAAAAAAAAAAAAACATTCTAAATATGTCCCATAGTACTGCATTAATGACATCAGCTGAACTCTGACTGAACTAAAACATTCAAAATAATTTTTAATAAGGAATACTCCACCCTAACATGCAACATGTCATAAAACACTAGGGTAAAATGTATTACTTGACTCATTGACAAAGACACAAGTGTGAAATATACAGATTAAGTATTTTGTCTTTCTTAGTGGCACAGTAATTCAAATATAAATTGCCACTAAACCTACAGTGATTCAAATATTAATTTCGTATTCACTTTGAAGGATTTGGTGAGTTCAAACCAAAAACTCTGTCATTTGATCCTGTTCTCTCTCATTTCCCATCAGGCAATTTTCAATCTCATACCAAAAGAGAAGCAGGCAAATCTTCCCAGTGATGAGAGCACGCCAGAGAAGAGAGCAGAGAAACTCTGGGCCATCTTTGACAAAAAGGACAACGGTAAGAAAGCTAACTTCAGATTCTTATGATTCGTTGTTAATCGATATCAGCATACAGAGGAAACATTTACAAAGTAAATTCTCTCTCACACATGCAGAACGAGTTGCAGAGGGAGAGTTCATCGAGGCCGTTCAGTCAAACGAAGCTGCGCTACGGCTCATTCAGTACGACCATAAATGACCCAACATGATCATGTTCTTGCAAACAGTGGTTTTGTCAAGCTTGACTTTGTGTGCATTTGTTGTATTTTAAAAGTTTTCATTAAAGATTCGCCATCCATAATTTGTTTGTTGCCATTGTGTTCTGCTAGTTTCACATGTTTTTATGAAAGCAACTGATGTAGGCCTAGGTTGTTTTTTTACCTTGAAATATCAGTTTCAAAGTCATTCTGATGGTATGCTCACATCTAATAAGGTAAAAGGCTTCTGTCTGTTTCCCACACTCCCAACAAATGTACCTGTAGCTGTCCACTGCAGGTTGTTTTCACATGATGTCATTGCTGTGGTGCAAAATGCAGGGGCTAAGGGTTAGATGGGATACAGCAAAAACTACTGGGCATGCACACATCAATATAGTGTAATTTTTCTCTCACTGTACAACATTACTGTTTTTGCATTATTGTAAGGGGTAGGTTTAGGGTTGGGGTAGGTTTAGGTGTGGGTGTAGATGTTAATAAAACACAATCTAATAGAAAATGTAATTTAGCTTCCAGTTTTTGCAGCATCCCTTCTAGCCAAAATCTGCAGCTGGTGGGCAGGAAGTAATTTTTTGTATAGGAATCGCTAACAGAAACTCAAAATGCTTATGTTTTGCATTGTTTATGGATGCTCAAATTGGTCAAACCGAGAAACCACAAGAAGGCAAGAAACTGAATGAAAAAACGCTGGAAAAAGTGGTTTGTAAACCTGCGTCTGCGGTCGGGAAGAGCAGAGTCTGATAATGCCTTGTGTGCAAATGGTTAATATAAGATAAATCAATATATTAAGATATTAACAAAGAAACATATAGGCTGCCAACTCTTACACATTTAGCGTTAGACAGTCAAAATTCACTCAATGCTAAACACCACATATAGACACGATGTAAGATATTATATTTGCAGTTTAGAGAGTCAGTTAGCCTATATCAACTCCTTTTCATAACACAAGGATAACGTCCAACATATGTTGTGATTTTCTGTTTATAACTTTCTCTTGTAGGCCTAATGGTGTCTAAACCAGAGCCATCTTATCCATTCTGCTTTTCACTTCCTGCCCTCCATCTGAATTGCTTGCGTTATCAGGATCACGTGATTGCAACAGTCAATCTTCTAACTGTTAAGGGGCTCCAAAGTTGAAAATACACAAAACATTCGGTTGTTTAAGTAAAAGATAGCCGTTTTAAAAATTGTTGGAATATTATATTATATTCCATTTGACTGTAATTTCTAGGTTTGATTTCTGCCATGCATTTGTTGAATTAGAGGATTGTTTGCACGGCACATACCTTATAACTCTAATACTCTTTATAGATTGCAGTTTGTAAGTTTGCTTTCAGTTGATGTGTCATTGTTTAGTGTTCATTTGAAATAGTTTAATTATTATCTCACATTAAGATATGGTGTCATTTCATTGTATGTTAATTCAAATGATCTTCTTATGGTTTACTTTCACACATTACATTGTGTTATAGCAAAAAAGTTGTGTAAAGATTTGTTTCCCCTGACAGACTATTATAGATTAGTTATTGTTTGAATGAAACATGCATGAAAAACACATGCAATTATGTGTATGCTTTTACCATAACTAGAAGATGTATGCTGTAACATGACCATTGCTATGTGAACATTGGCTTAAAAAACATGCACAATTCTCTCTCTTCTCTTGTCCTTTGCTTGTGATTCTGATTTTCTTTCTTACCGTTTCTCATTCTCTCCAGCTCTCACTTTATCCCGGTCTCTTACTGGGGAGATTATTCACATAATATTCTGTCCAGCTTTTGAAAGCATCTGTCTAAAGCTGCTTGTATTCCTGTTTTTTTTATCTGTCATCTTCTTTTATATTCAGATTATCTGATATATTGTGCTTGGTGATCTTATTGAAAACCACAAAATATAATGAAGTGAAGAATGATTGTACAGATTGACACAACCTAGAGAGCCAGACGTGATCCAAACTAAATTGAAAGCACAAATGTTCTCAGAATTTCTGGAGCTAAAATTCTAAATCTAAATCATTTTGTGAACACAAAGATTTCTGAAGCAAAGGGGACATCTTTAAAAACATTTTTTTTTTTTTACTATTAATGTACAAACAGTTGAAGATACATCAAGACCTACATTTCACATTGACACAAAGGTTCCCACTCTTGCGTGTAGGACATGATTGACATTGAATAACAAAATTAGTCCAAAATTACTCAGAATAAATGTCAAGATCACGTCTATATGCTAATTACACGAATACAGGGATATATTTAAACACCTGCGGAGCATATAAAACGTCTTTTTTAAATATAGATCTAAATTAGGAAATGATATGCATTTAAACGTGGCCACTGATACTGCGGATGATGAAGGACTTTATGCAGGCATTCTCCTCAACACATTTCATCATTCCCTTCCCTCTCTAATGCATCCTCCACCTCATCCATTTCTCTCTCACAGTCTTCACATCCCTCTCTCCCGCAACCCCCCACTAGAACCAGTCCATGAGGACTCTTTACCCCCACCATACCCCCACCAGTCACTTCCTCCCTGGGGCTCCACGTGGTGTCGATAAACGCACCCTTCTGGCATTGCTGAACCAGTCGACTGACGGAGTAGAGGCTCCCACCACCGGTGGTGATGACCTCATCATAGGGCGGTGCATGGCTGGCAGCACGAGCCTCCTCCAGACGGATTCGGGCACGACGCTTCATCTCGATCAGAGTTTTGGTGTAAGAGTTCAAGGTGAATACAGCTGCTGCCATGCAACAGCTGAAGGAGATCCACGCCATGCTGTGGAAGAAGCACCAATGTTTCAAATGATTTTACTTGTCTTGCAATCACTTGACTTAACACTACCATTCAAAAGTTTGGGGTTGGTAAAATTTTGTAATGTCTCTTATTTTAAACAAGACTGCATTCATTTGGTCAAAACTACAGTAAAACAGTAATATTGTGAATTATTATTATAATTTACAGTAACTATTTTATATTTTAATATATTGTAAAATGTAATTTATTCCTATGATGCAAAACTGAATAAAAAAAATCTATTACTCCAGTCTTCAGTGTCACACAAACCTTCAGAAATCATTCTGTCACGGTCAGTCTCTTGGCTCACCACCAGAGGCCGCCAAACACATACACACCACATGGACTTTATCTTGTACTCCATTTCCCATCATGCTCATTGATTACACCTCACGTGTTTCTAATAACCGACCGTGACACATTCTAATATGATTTGGTGGTCAAGAATGATATATTGTTATCAATGTTGAAAACAGTTGTGCTGCTTAATATTTTTGTGGACTGGATACATTTTTCAGGATTCTTTGATGATTAGAAAATGTAAAAGGACCGCATTTATTTTAAATCAAAACCTTTTGTAACCATGTAAATGTCTTTATATTTTAATATATTTAATGTGTCCTGCAGAATAAAAGTATTATACACACACACACACACACACACACACACACACACACAAATCTTACTGACCACAAACTTTTGAATAGAAGGATATTTTATATACCAAAATAAACATAACAAATAAAATAATTGTAGTATTATGCAGTGGGGTCTACGACCACTAGGGAAATAGTGTATACTGTCAGAATAACATTTATGATTATTTTATCTATTATTATTTATAAATATATTTAATATTTATATTTTTAATATATATATATTTTATACATTATTAAAATTATTAATTTTAGAAGAAAGAAAGAAAGAAAGAAAGAAAGAAAGAAAGAAAGAAAGAAAGAAAGAAAGAAAGAAAGAAAGAAAGAAAAGATATGGATTAGAGGAAGATGGAGACTCACACAAATGACCAGCCATAGTCCCACGTCTGAGGTCTCCAGTCTTTGGGCCCAATGCTTACAGTCATCTGAAATACTGTTGTATACATCATATGAGCCACCATTCCCATCATACCTGAAATGTAGAAAATATATTGTTCTCCCTGTTTATCTCCATTATGAAAAAAACATATTTTTTCCCAAAGCTCTCAGAAACTCACCTGACAGCACAGTACAGATGGCAGCAAAAGCATTGATCTTGAGTGCATACATGTCCTTATTCAGACACAAGAGCAGAAATTCCACCCACATCAGAAGAAAACCCATCGCCAGAAGGCTGATGTATGCAAATTCTGATATCACTGAGAGCCACAGAACTCCTACAGGATATGAAACAGAATCAGAAATGAGCTACTTCATGCCAATTTATGTATGTATAGCTCATAAACATCTCACCTTGTGTTTCTCTAGGGGTCAGTTCAATGAAGCTCCGACATTTCTCACCTGTGAAGAATAAGCACAGTCTTTGCAAACTGTTTCTTGAGGAAATCATCTATCTATCTATCTATCTATCTATCTATCTATCTATCTATCTATCTATCTATCTATCTATCTATCTATCTATCTATCTATCTATCTATCTATCTATCTATCTATCTATCTATCTATCTATCTATCTATCTATCTATCTATCTATCTATCTATCTAAACAGTGAGATGCATTATGTAACTTCAGAAACTTGCAGCCATGTCCTCTGAGTTGTATAAGACTGTCATGTTGTAGCAGATGTTGAGAACTGGGGTGACCCCATGGCAGTTAAATAAGAGTTAAGAAAGGCTACAACAGGAAACAGATGTTCAAAGGGACCGAATCAGGACATTAGTATCAAGAACAGCTTTGACAGTTGGCCATTGTTGACAGTAGTTGTTTTATGTGTTAATTGTGTGTTTTACTTTTTTTCTTTGAACCTGAATTGAATTCCATTCATTGGAATTTTATACTATCTCTAGTCAAACAGCTGCAAAATAATTGTCAATAAAAGTGAATTTTGATGATTTATCACTTAACATCATCATTAAAACTTACAGATATCAGAAAAAAGTATACTGAAGCATCCCCCCTTACCAGCCCCGTCAGGGTGCTTCTCACAGGACAACCAGAAGCCAGTGTGAAAGTAGCGCAGCATGTATTTGTCTTCACCCGTCTCCCAGATGTAGTGAACTGCATTTGCCAGATTTTTGGCTCTCATACGGGCCAGTTCCTCCTTCTGCTTGGGGGACATTGTCACACTGGAGTCTGGTTTCTTGGGGTCTGCTGTTGGGACCTCTGTGGAAAGAGGGAGAATTGAGTGGATAAGTTTAGAGAACTGGATAAAAGAACAATGACAAATAAAAAGAGACTGATTGAATGCATCAAATCTATTCTGTACAATTATGTACACACACACACACACACACACACACACACACACACACACACACACACACACACACACACACACACACACACACACACACACACACACACACACACACACACACACACACACACACACACACACACACACACACACACACACACACACACACACACACACACACACACACACACACACACACACACACACACACACACACACACACACACACACACACACACACACACACAACACTTTTTGCTTTTGACTAGAATTGTGTAATTGACACTGATGGCTGTCCAGGATCTCTCTTTTAATCACCTAATCTGAAACAAAACCTTTCATTTTGAACCCTTCATAACATTCAGATTTAGTGATAATCTCCCTCAGTGTAAGATAGATTAATATGATCTCTTAGATTTGTAGAGGTTTAACCTGGAAGATTACACTACAGCAAGTAGTGACCTGTAAATCTCTGATCTTTACAGTTTGAAAGAGCAGAAGGTTATTTTCAGGGGATTATGGCATTTTTTTACTGTATTTATAAGTAGGCCTTGTTTTAGGCAAGGCAAGTTTATTATATAGTACATTTCATACACAATGGTAATTCAAATTGCTTTACTTAATAGAAAGTAAAATAAATCATTTTAAATAAAAAATAATCACAACAATAAAACAAGCACAACTTTAAAACTTTTAAAATTATTTAAAATGTTTTTTTTATGAATTAAAACAGTTAAGAATAGAATAGAAAATGATTATACATCAAATACAGTGCTCATTCAACAAATGCACAGCTAAACAGATGAGTTTTGAGTCTGGATTTAAATGTGGCTAATGTTTTAGCACATCTGATCTCTTCTGGAAGCGGATTCCAACTGCGGGTGGCATAATAGCTAAAAGCAGACTGCCCTTGTTTTGTGTGAACCCTTGGTAATTCTAACTGACTCAATCCTAATGATCTAAATGTGGTCTGTCAGGTTTATTTTCAGTGAGCATATCTTCAATGTATTTAGGTCCTAGGCCATTGAGCGATTTATAAATGAGTAAAAGTACTTTAAATCAATCCTAAATGTAACTGGAAGCCAGTGTTAGACCTGAGGACTGGTGTGATATGCTCAGATTGTCTGGTTCTAGTCAGAATCCTGACAGCAGCGTTCTGTATAAGCTGCAGTTGTCAATGGTCTTCTTGGGAAGGCCGGTGAGGAGACCATTCACTGTAAAAAAAAAACTAAGTTGACCTAACTCTATAAATAAGGCAACCTATCACAATCAACTTTTTAAGTTAACTCAACTAGCAACTGACAACTTAAAAACTTCAGTTCATCTAATGAATAAACGTCAGTCTATTGAGGGTTAAAAGACCTGTTAGAGTAACCAAAGATGTTTCAGGATTTAGCTATGCTAACATTTTTCAGCAATCCTCTTTCTTTTAGATTTATGTTTATTTTCAAAGCCTTCTACATAATATGGGTGGTATTTCACTCTTAAAACTAAAGGCAAACATTTTTGCTAATAAACCAATTTACTAAACAAGTTGCTAAAAGATGCACATATACAGCACGCAATTCTCAACCATGGCGAGGATCATACAATTTTAAATCAGTAAAAATATTAACTCTGATCCACATGATAGCTAACTAACAGTGAAAACAGTGGCAGCAGCATAAATTAAGCCAGTAAAATGTAAAACAATGATAATATTTTTTATAATAATTAACATAAAATGTGTTCAAGCTGCAATGCATGCTGGGAACTTGTGCAATATTGTTCAATGTACAATTATTTGTTCAGATTAATCAATTTGAAAAGTTGGGAAAACATTTTGGTATGTTGTGAACAAATACTTGAGTGTCTAAGTAAGGTAAACAAAACAACTTTTTTGCTAGCAACATGTTTAGAGTATTTTTGTTCAGTTCACACAAAAAAATAAACTGACTTCTCCTACTAAAAAATCTTTATTCAGGCTACTGTTTTTCTTTGGGTAATAGAACTTTTCGAAAGTTGAATTTTTTACAGTGGTACAATAGTCCACCCTGCTGGTGATAAAGGCATGAACAAGTTTCTCCAAGTCTTGACTGGAAACAAAACATCTAATTCTTGCAATGTTTTTGAGATGATTGTATGCTGATTTAGTTACTGATTTGACGTGACTATTGAAAAGAAGGTCTGTCTCCAGAACCACACCAAGATTCTTGACTTGATTTTTAGTTGTTTGACCAGAGTCAAGGTATGCATTCACCTTGAGAACTTCATCTTTGTTTCCAAATGCAATGAGTTCAGTTTTTCCTTGTTTAACTGAAGAAAGTTCTGGCACATCCAACAGTTAATTTCATTAATGCATTGACAGAGGGAGTCAATGGGGCTATAGTCATTTGACAAAAAGGCTAGGTAAATCTGGTTATCATCAGCATAGAGGTAATTTGGATCGTTCTCATTATTTGACTTAGTGGGAGCATATAAAGGCTGAACAAGAGAGGTGCAAGAATTGAGCCTTGTGGGACTCCGCATGTCATAGACGTCCACTTAGACTTATGCTCTCTTATATTCACATAATAACCTCTCCCTTCTAAGTATGACCTGAACCATTTGAGTACCGTTCCAAAAAGCCTGACCCAGTCTCTCTGGAAGTATGCTATGATCGACAGTGTCCAAACGCAGCACTGAGATCTAGTAGTACCAGCTCTGATATTTTGCAAGAATCTGAATTTAAGCGAATATCATTTATTATCTTTATAAGTGCTGTGTCTGGGCTGTGATGCAGTCGGAAACCAGATTGAAAATTCTCCAGGTACCCATGTGAGTTTAAGTATTAGTTTAGCTGATTAAAAACAACCCTTTCAATAATCTTGCCTATAAAAGTAAGATTTGATATTGGTCTATAGTTGCTCAATATGGTGTTATCGAGATTGCTCTTTTTCAGAAGGGCCTTAACAACTGCAGTTTTCAGGGAGTTTGAAAAGTCCAAGAAAGAAGTGAGGCCTTAACCACTACTTCTAAGATATCTGCTTCTAAACAGTTAAACACACTTTTGAAAAAAGATGTGGGAAGTGTGTCAATGCAGCAGGTTGAAGATTTAAGGTGCTGTACTATTTCTTCCAAAATTTGCTATCAATTGCTTCAAAAACAGACATAGTCACTTCTGTCTGGCCTCTGCACCTATTTTTTTACGAAAGAACACATCTGTATCTGTAAACAGATTGCAGTCTATACTTCTTACCAAGTGTTAGTCAAGTGTGTTATGTAAATTCTATAATTGAGAGCTTATTCACAGCCAATTTCATTAAAAGAAATACCAGAACATAATGACATTCGGTTTTGTTACAGGTTCTCGCAAGCAAGTGCATTCAACGTGAGTGCAATGTCGTATTAAAATACCCTTACAGTGTTTATTTATTCAACACTGTAACCCAAACTTAATAGTGAGCGATCGTCGTGCTCAGACCATTTGAATTCCAAAGCGAATTAATCTTATGAACAGGTTCTTTTAGCGAATCATAAACATGCTACGCAATCAGTGTTGTTTGATTCATTAAAAGGCCTATATGACTCTTGAATGAATGAAAATATTATTTTCAGTGAATCAAACACATACATCGTGAACAAGTAAGTCCTTTTCCCGAACAAAAGGCTCTGATGAGTCGGTCCTCTTTTTTTGTGAATCAAAGACATGGTGTTTACAACTAAACATAGATGAATAATGACTGTTTGTTCAAAAGCCCATTAGCTAGGCCTATACATTATGGGTTTTGTCAGTAGTATTTTATGAATAATAAATGAAATATCAGAGTTTTAGTTTAAGTATCTATTTTTGCTGTATGCATTTGAACTTTTCACAATAATTTCTGTAAAAAAGTGCAATGAATCCCTGCAGGATGCAATTTTGATTTTCCTTAAAAATGTTATCCAACAGTTACATTTGAAGTTGGGGTGAATTTTTTTTACAGTGCACACTCTTAATAATAAAGCTTCTTTATTGGCATCTATGGTTCCATGGAAACTTTCCATTGTACAAATTAAAGGCTCTTTATAGTGAAAAAGGGTTGTTTAAATAATATGTTAATAACACTAAGAAAAAAGGTTTCATTTAAGAGCTGTTCACTGAGAGGTTCTTTGGGGAACCAAAAAATTATGGTTCTATGGCATTGCTGCAAAACCTCCTTAGCCTAACCTTTATTTTTTTACTCCATACCAGTTGTATAAGGCTGGCTGTTGTTCTGTCCACAGTTCTTCATTTTGACCGGCGACAGGCAGAGAGGTTTGACCACTTTGTGTGTGCCCTCGCACCAGTATGAGGTACAGAAGGCCAAAACAGAGAGCGCAAGGGCCAGAGAGGTCAGTGAGAGAGACAGCAAGGACCGATTCCTGCGGGACAAATGCTCCAACATGGTGGACTGATACAGACAGGACCAGATACTGCAATAAACAAGGAAAAGACAACATTCAGATACTAAGAAAGAAGCTTTGTGTGCATATCCACCTACAGATTAAATTAGAGTTAGTAAAGATGAGGCGAGGGAAAGGGAATAGTGACAATTTTGGGCGGTTGTGTATGGGAAAGCAAGATTATTAAATCTAGAAGAAATGATTGAAGTGGCAAGCCAATGTCAAAATTCAGAGAGGAGGAGTTTATATGAGCAGAAACAAATAGAAATTGAAGATGCAAAGGCAGAATTAAAGGTCAGTGGAAGTGAGATGATGAGCAGAGGATTTAAAGGAAATTAGACAGATGTGAGCATGTGAAAACACACTTGCCAGTGCCTTAGGTTTCCATACATAAATGTAGTTGGTGAAATGCAGAAATGGCTCAGAAGGTGTTAAACATATTCCCTTGGTCTACGACCAACAAATGTGGCCAATACGTCCTCAAAGTCAATGGAGATGAGGCTGACGATCACAAATCTTCATGCTGAATTTCAGAGGGGTTTCTCACATGTATGTTCTTCAGCTCAGCACAGAGATGAAACTGGTCTTAAGTCGCGCAGTCAATCAAGAATAACCTTGTTCTTCTCTTTGATTTTTTCCATCTCTCACCTGGTCCCTTTCTTGGAGAGATTATGATTTTCTGAGAATTTCAACTTATTCCATGTCTTAATCACCAACATCTATTTCTTTGTAATCCTTCAAGATCTCAGTTAATCTGTGGGAGAAAGGTACATCTGTCTCTCCTGGTCCATACAGCGCCCCCCAGACACCTGAGCATCAAACAGTATTACAGATGAAGTATTATGAAGTAGATTTAAATTTAGATCTTGTCTGATCTATAAATGTAATACTAATTTAAACATTATAATTTAAATATGAATGAAATATCAATATATGTATTATTCACATTATCATAACATTACACATTATACAACATAATATATTATGTCAACATTATATTATTTTTTTAATTAAATATTTATTTACACATGGTGAATATATATATATATATATATATATATATATAGAGAGAGAGAGAGAGAGAGAGAGAGAACAGAATAATAAAAAAAAACTCACGTCTAAATAAAGAAATATATGTAGTGCATATATGGCACTTTTATTAATTTAACTGTTAAAAAGAAATGGCAAAATGCACACACAAAAATGGTCAAATTGTATTACATTTCCTAAAAAACTATTTTATGCATTATCAAACAATATTATAACCAGAAAGAAAAAGAAATGCAACATACCTTCAGCCTTAAAGATGCTTCACCTCTGTTTCACTTTTATTACCTCCCTGTCTCTCACTGTGTGTTTTCTTTTATTCATTCTCAACCTCGAGTGAATGTTTATAACAAACCCACCCAGATTTCACTTAATCCGCCCAAGTCCATCTGTTCCTTCGATTCTGCCTCTTATAGTTCATTTTAAATCTCTCTCTCTCTTCGCCTACAACCAGGTTACATTCATCCCCTCCATGTCAGGCTGTTGAATTAAATGGTTCTCTTTATGTACATAGTGTCAAGTCCTCCTGAGCACATGTATTTAGTCCTTTCTATAATCTTAAAAGCTTGATAGATTACGTTGTATTGTCCTGGACTGCAGTTAAGGTATACACTATACAGTAGCCTAATGGTTAAAAGAATATGCGCTGCTAACCCAGTTGTTGCAGGTTCAGTGCCAATAAATGACATCACAATAATGCAGTGTGCTTGCAGGAAATCTGCTCTGCTCTGAAAATGTAAAAAAAATCCTGTCATATTGTGCTTTTCTTCTGAAACCTTAGCCGCAAGCCTTTGCATCTTTATGAACATCGTGGTGAGTCTAGAGATATATTCCAGTACTTTCTGTTATTGTAATAACCCCCCTGCTGTTTAAAACACAGAAATGCAATAGAATAAAGCAGCTGGGCTCTTCCTCAATCAATGTTTTCTGTAAACTGTAAAGCTTTTCCTATAAAAAAAAAAAAAATAATTTTGGATAAAAATGTCTGCTAATTAAAATGTAAATATTTTATTGAACTTGGAACATGCCATAAAATAAATAATAAAGTCACCAGAATGAAGGATACACTTTTAATGATCTTGTCACTTTATTCTTGAATTGTGCACTTTCACAGGTAACACCACAGGTTTACCATAGCTGATTAAATAAATAAATACATAAATATATTCGTAATAAAAAATACAACTGTAACTGAACCTATAATTATAGTCAATATGGAAAAGTATGCTTTCTTCATACATTTTTGAATTCTAATTATGATGATTTTGCTTATCTTCCAATAACTTCTTCATTGAGAGAATAGCAGTAGAATTCAGACAGAATGACATAATAAATATCAGGACCAAAACAACAGTCTGAAATAAATAAAAACTACACTAATACAAATAAATGTCTGATGAAGATGCATCTTAATAAACCATTTTACATCTTTAGATCAGTATTCAAAAGTTTTATCCTTCTCTTCACCAATCCTCTCATATTGTTAATTTACTGCAGTAAACAATTGACAACAAACATTGTGCATGATCGTCACTTGCTGCCTTCAGCAGATTTGTTTTGATAATTACCATAGAACAGATCCATTCCAAGCCAAACAACATATTCAAACATGTAAATCAATCAATCAATCAATCAATCAATCAATCAATCAATCAATCAATCAATCAATAAGCAAGTAAGTAAAAAGCAATGTGGTCAAGTATTAGGACCCTCACATTTTTTGATACATCCCATACCTCTTCATTTAACAACATTACCAACTAATACATTAAAAATATTTATGACTGGAATGTCTCTTATCATATTAATCACTACAAGCCGCATTTAGATTTTCCAATATGCATAATTCTGTGTGTTATAGAGAAAATGCTTACATAAACTTTTACGGACAGTGATGCAATAGAAAGCTAATAAAAAAAACAACAACATCAAAAACAAATATATATATTTAATGCTTAATATTCAAATTAAATGCCAAAGTACATCTGTGTCTCTTACTTGGTGGCTTCCTTGGATACTCAGGTAGGTTTGGGGATAAACATCTGATTGTCCACTCTTTAAAGCAAGCTGGATGTTTATTAGGGGTGTAAATCGGATGGTTCGTCACGATTCGATATCGATTCTCATACCCAGCGATACGATATTTGCCGATACCTCAAAAAATTATACGATTCAATTCGATACAGGAGTATATCGATCGATATATCGATATTATCATATTATATACCTATTTTAAACAACCATCTACATTTTTATTAACTCACAAATGCAACCAAAATATATAACATGAACATAAATCTAAAAATGCTACTATGGGCTCAGTGCTAAACATCTTTTCTACAGATAACCAAATTACAAGCAATAGCAGAAAATAAATACAATAGAAGAAAGACACAAGTTCAATAAACAGTGCTTTTCAGGTTTTTCAGCTCAGTCTAAAATACATTTTCAGGTACGCTAAAGAAATGTAATAATCAAATGTAAAATAACTGCATAGTCTTCACTGTATAAATTAAATAGCCTGTAAATGAATACTTTTTGATGTTACAAGGTTATTTAGTCAGGAGCAGTGAGCACTTGTATTTTTCTTTGACAGCATTAGATTTATTATTAGTTTTCTTTCACTTTAAGAATGAAAGCACAGATTTAATAAACTGATACACATGCCTTTTTTCTCCACTGTTTACATTAAGACATATGCTTTTCTTAACCTACTGTTTACAAGGATATTAGCCAAAACATGCATTTTGATGTAGTTTTGTCTGAATTTATTCATCCATGCTCAAAAAAGCGGAGGAGAGTTCAATTTAGTATTCGCGCAGAGTTGACGCGGCTGTCTGTGTGCGCGCGCTTCAGATGTGTGTGCGGAAAACTTCTCACAGCGCGCGACTGTTCCGCCAACAATCCCGAGCGTCTTATATGCTCGCCTTGTGCCTTCGGGCAGTCCTTATATCGAGTCCTGATACGTGAGATTGAACGAGAATGCACGCGTTGGTGGTAATGCATAGACGGACATTATATGAAAATGTGGACAGTGCCAAAATAAAGGTGCCTTTTTATACTACAGATATCGATATTTTACACATGGACATCGATGCATCGTATCATCATACATTGTATCGATATATCGATCCATATCGATGAATCGTTACACCCCTAATGTTTATCCAGGTATGTTATCAGGAAAATATACACTACTGCTTAAAGATCTGTCTGGGGACAGTGAGAAATTTTAATGTTTTTGTCTGCATTTGTTTAATTTAAAAACATCGTTGTTTTTAGTAATACGAAATATTAATATTTTTTATTAATATCAATGTTGAAAAAAGCTGTGCTGCTTAATATTTTTGTTTTTAATATTTAGTTTTCTTTGATGAACAGAAAGAAAATAAGTAGAGTATTTTATTAATATTTATTTGAAAGAATCTTTACTGTCACTTTTGATTAATAAAATGCATCCTTGCTGAACCTTGCTAAAGTATAATATATATATATATATATATATATATATATATATAATACTGACCCCAATCCTTTGAACAGCAGTGTATATCCACAATCTGCTCCAGTAGATCTGACAGTTTTCTTAAAACTTTGAAGAATGACACCCTAATGTATTCTAAAACATCACCTGCTTCAATTTCTCAGTCCATCATATTGGAAAGGCCGGGTATGCATGCTTTTGTCCCCCAAAACATAAAGTATTTTGTTTTATATACTTACAGTATATTGTTGCTCATTAATATTTAAATATTTGCACACACTTATACACACACATAATCAACTAGGATTGATGAAGGGGATGGGGAAAGGAGAAGCTTAGGGATCAATGGATGCTAATGGAGAACTCAAAAAATGCTATTTCCTTTCCCAGCCGCCCCAGTTCCAGTGCCCCAAATCAATGGAGGTCGCTGAAGAACTGGAGCTTGTTGGGTAACAGTTCCTGTGAGGGACATAGGAGATAACTCACCAATAAGAGTGCCTGCAGTGCTGGGTTGTACCATTCTAGGGTTAGCCATGGAAAAGCCCATGTTGGACACTGTCAAAGCTGAATGGCTAGTATTCTGGGTTGTAGATGCCATATGGGAGACAGGCACCCCGAAGGCTGTGCACAGGGGGGACAGGCCACTGGAACAGGGTGACATGGAGTTAAAACCTAAATAATTTGGGTTTGAAGGCTGTGCAGTTGAACCACTTGCATTGGATACGCTGCCGCCCAGTGGCCAGGGCATGCCTGCGGCTGGAGTAAATCCTGGGAAGAATGACAGTAAAAAGTGCAAACAAAAAGGGATGATGGGTGATGAGGAGGAAGGAGAAGGGAAGTGGATAGCATATAGAAGCAGGGATAAAGAAGGTTGAGATGGGATCTATAGCAAATACATACAGGTTATGTTCCACATGACTATATGAACTCTAGGCTTGAAAAACGCTGCTTCACAAACACTCAAAAATCAACAGATACTATACAGTGCTCTCTCTCTCTCTCTCTCTGTTGCTCTTATTGTCATTGTCTCTCTCTTTCTCTCAGCCCTCCTTACCCGGGGCTTTTTGGGTGGGGATAGCGTTGAGCGGGGGCTGTTTAGGTTTGGGCTTGACTGACATAAGAGAGTCCAAGTCCACCAATGAAGCACCTTCTCCAAGGAACGATGCCGGCTTTTTGGTCTCATCAGCAGTTTTTGTAGCAATGTCACCTATAAATAGAAAAAAAAACTGTTAGGCAAAAATCTGCTTGAACTTGTTCTACTGAAACAAGGGAAAAGTACTTAAATGAGCCTTGCTTTGAAAAAAAAACAATGTATACACTACCTTGTTAAGTTTGGAGTCCGTAAGATTTATTTATAATAAGACAAGACAATTTTTAATCAGCAAGGATGCTGAGGTTACTGAGCACTAAATCAGCTTATTAGAATGATTTCTGAAGGATCATGTGACATTGAAGGCTGGAGTAATAATTTAAAATATATTCAAATTGAAAACATTTATCTTAAATTGTAATAATATTTCATAATATTATGTTGATTACTGTATTTTTTATCAAATAAATGCCGCCTTGCTGAGGATAAGAGACTTCTTTAAAAAACATAAAAAGGTAGAGTTAACTTTATTTAATAAAAAAAATTCTAAATAAATGAAGAAATAAAACAAAAACAAGTGAATTAAAACTGATAAAAGATCAAATATTAAAAGTAGAAAACATAAAATAACACAATTAGATCAAAGTTAAACACAACAACAACAGTTTGTTCTCTATTTTCAGTGCTAGATGTGAAATCTGAAATTGGACAGAATTCATAGAGGGGTTTTACACAGAACGATATCTTGTTTATAAGTGTCTTAGATGTAGATTAGATAGAAGCTTGAGATTTTGAGAAAGCTCCTGCCATTTCAGCCGGTTTGTAAACTATTGAGCGTGTTACTACTAGTTCAAAATTGACCAGTACAGGAACATTTTGATTTGAGACTGCAGAAACAAACAGAAAATGTTTGGAAAACCTGTTTCAATAGTACCGTTCTCAGAAGAACCTCCCCAAGGATCTGATCTGCCTCCTTTTTCAAAGCCGAAAGGGTCATCAGATGGAGCTGATGGGGCACCCCAGGGGTCATTTGCAGTGGGGGGTGAAGATGCTGGGAATAAGTAATACAATGATTAGATAGCAAGTGTGAAAATTTTTTTTGCCATATAATAATGCAATCTCAAAATACGGTTTCATTCATGCTGTAATCTACATTTACACTATCATTCAAAAGTTTTTGGTCAGTAAGATTTTAAAATGTTTTTAAAAGAAGTCTCTTATGCTCACTAAGAATGCATTATTATTATTTTCACAAGTATTTTAATAAAAAAAATAGTGTAACAACTGTAATATTTTGAAATGTTATTACAATTGAAAATATCATCTATTTTAAAAAGTTATTTATTTCTGTGATGGCAAAGCTGAATTTTCAGCATCATTACTCCAATCTTCAGAGTCCCATGATCATTCCAATATGCTGATTTGGTTCTCAAGAATTACATGATCAAATGTTAAAAACAGTTGGGCGGCTTAATATTTTCTGTCGAAACCATAGTTTTTTTAGGATTCTTTGATTAAAAGAAAGTTCAAAAGAACAGCATTCATTTGAAATAAGTATTTTGTAATAATTCTGCACAAATTAATGCTCTTGCTGAATTAAAAAAAATATATTAAAAACAATTACTGACCCAACTTTTGCACGACTGTTTAAGTTCACAAAATGTTGAAATAATTCTCAGTCATACCATAAAAAGCTAATTATTAGTGGATAATGAGGTGTGTTGTACCTTCCTGGTTCTTTAGTCCAGTCACTCTCTTACCTGCTGTGCCCCAAGGGTCATCTGCTTTTGAACCATCACCAAATAGATCAGACGTAGCTGATGATGCTTCTAATGGCGCCCCCCAGGGGTCAGAGGTTGCAGGTGCTGAATCCTGCAAACTATCCGCAGGTGCCCCCCAAAGATCTGACGTTGCTGCGTCAGAGTCTTTTGCTATTTCACCTGGAGCCCCCCAAGGATAATTTGTCGATGGGGCTTTATCCTCTGAAAATCCAGCAGGTTCACCCCATGGGTCACTGGCAGCAGGTGGAGAACTTTTCTCTGCATTCGTAGATCCTTTCCAAGGATCACTGGAAGCAGGTGGAGAATCGTTCTTGGCACTGGCAGATCCTCCCCATGGATCATTGGATGCAGGTGCGGATCCGTTTGTCCCATCAGCAGATCTACCCCAAGGATCATTGGTAGCTTGACTGGATTCCTTCGCCTCATCAGACGGTGCCCCCCACGGGTCATTGGTAACAGGGGCGGATTCGTTGGATGCGTCAGATGAGGCTCCCCAGGGGTCTGAGCTGGATGGAGGCGCTGCTGTCGCTGCTTTTTCCCAAAGATCTGGCTCTGTGTTACCCTCCTTTGCCTGAATCCACAAATTTCCATTATTTAAGCTTGGAGAGTTTGATAACGGTCAGATAATATGATCTTACTCAATATTACTCTAATGAAGTTTCTCGGAGTAATTGATGAGATGTTCATGAGAGATGTCTGTCTCACCCGTCTCTCTGCCTCTTTCCTCTCGACCTCCAGACGTTTCTGCTCCTCCTTCTTCTTGGCCATAGCGGCGGTCAGGTCAGCCACTGATGGGATGTTGTCCAGGGAGGGCAGCCCTGTATATGGCGGGATCTCCGTCTTTTCTTTTTCTGGTCCTGTAGCGGAGGATGCTGAGAAAAACATATGAGAGAGAAACATTTTATTGTAAATAAAAAAGACACTACCATTCAAAAGTCTGCAGTGAGAAATGGAAAATGCAGAAAATAAATGTCTTCAAAACTATTAAAACATTTCTGATGTTACAAAACATTTCTATTTCAAATAAATACTATTCTTTTGAACATTCTATTCATCAACTTTTCTTTCTGGTCTTGGCGGAATAGATCTGCTACGCTGCTGCTGAGGCATAGAAAGTGCAGAGACTCGCTAGAGTCGCTACTGCCAATACATCCACAACATGCTGCTGTGAGCATGTAAGGAATATTGCTGCTGCACATATAACATATATGAATAACCCTCAAAGCATACATGATCACCCCATAACAGATCTATATAGGTGGAGCTGGGGAAGGTGGAGGGTTTCTGAAGTGCGCTGCTACTGCTGCAGCAAACATAGCCAAGTATTTGAATGCTAAATTTGAATGTTGAATGTCTCCTCACAGGCATCTTCCCCACTGCATTCAAGCAGGCTCGGGTTACCCCAGTGCTAAAAAAACCTACATTAAACACTTCTCTTATAGAAAACTACAGACCGTTCTCTCTCCTTCCACTAGCCACAACACCGAAAGTTGTCTTCAACCAGGTCTCATTGTTTCTTTCACAGAACACAACTGGACGCTAAACAGTCAGGTTTCAGGAGTGCCATTCAACTGAGACTGCTACTCTGTCACTGAAGCCCTGAATTGCAAAAGGATTCCAAATCATCAGTCCTCATTCTGCTGGATCTGTCTGCTTTTGCACTGTCATATCAGATCCTCCTGTCCACCCTCTCATCCCCAGGGATGGACATCACAGGGATTCCACTTCGCTGGTTTGAATCCTATCTCACTGGTCGGTCTTTCAAGGTGGCCTGGGGAGGGGAGGTATCCAAAGCACATCAGTTGGTCACTGGGGTTCCCCAGGGATCGGTTCTTGGACTCCTTGCAAAGGACTGGCAAAGACTGAGCTTCTTGTCTTCCCTGCCACTCCAACTCTACAGCATGACTTCACGATTCAGTTGGGTTCATCAACAATTACCCCATCAGCTTCGGTCAGAAATCTTGGTGTAATCTTTGATGATCAGCTGACCTTCAAAGAGCACATTGCGAAGACTGCTCGATCTTGCAGGTTTGCACTTCACAACATCAGAAAGATCATGCCCTTTCTGACAGAATGCATCGGCACGACTGGTCTTCAACGAGCCCAAAAGAGCACATGTTACACCTCTCTTTGTCTCCTTGCACTGGCTACCAGTTGCAGCTTGCATCCAGTTCAAGACACTGAGGCTTGCATATAAAACAACCATAGGGTCTGCACCCACCTACTTCCACTCACTATTACGAATCTACATCCCCTCCAGAAGTCTAAGATCTGCTAGTGAGCGACGCCTCATGGTACCATCACAGAGAGGCTCAAAATCACTCTCCAGAACATTCTCGTTCACCGTTCCTGGCTGCTGGAATGATCTTCCCCCCCCCATCCGGAATGCTGGATCCCTGTCAATCTTCAAACAACAACTGAAAACTCATCTCTTTCAACACTACTTGACTTCATCATAAAAAAACAACTAATTCCTTCCCTTTTTCTATATCTTCATCTTTCTCTTTACCTTTATGTCCTTCCCTTGCTAGCTTGTATTTATTTGAATGCCTAAGACTTGGTGTTATGGGCACTTCCTCTGTTTTTTTGCCTCTTCAAGATTAATCGCTTCACGTATTCCCCAATTGTAAGTCGCTTTGGATAAAAGCATCTGCAAAATGACTAAATGTACATGTAAATGTAAAGGATTAGTTCACTTTCAAATTAAAATTTCCTGATAATTTACTCACCCCCCATGTCATCCAAGATGTTTATGTATTTCTTTCTTCAGTCGAAAAGAAATTAAGCGTGACCTTTTCAAGTCATTACGTATCACGTGAAGACTGAGACGCGCCTCGCAGACCAGGTGAGCATTTGTGTGTTAATAAAGCATATAAATGTATTGTATTTTTTTTACATGACCGATCGTTTCGCTAGATAAGACACTTATTCATCGTCTGGTATCGTTTATAGCCCTTTGAAGCTGCACTGAAACTGTAATTTTGACCTTCAACCGTTTGGAGTCCATTGGAGCTAACTATATAGATACAAATCCTGGAATGTTCTCATCAAAAACCTTAATTTATTTTCAGAAAGAAATACATAAACATATTGGATGACATGGGGGTGAGTAAATAAGGGGATTTTAATTTGAAAATGAACTAATCCTTTAAGCAGCGAGTTCATTGGCTACCAAGACTGGTTGCCCACTGAAGCTAAGCAGGGTTGAGCCTGGTCAGTACCTGGATGGGAGACCTCCTGAGAAAACTAGGTTGCTGTTGGCAGAGGTGTTAGTGAGACCAGCAGGGGGTGCTCACCCTGTAGTCTGTGTGGGTCCTAACGTCCCAGTGTAGTGACGGGGACACTATACTGTAAAAAGTAGAGATCGACCGATATATATCGTTTTCCCGATATTTTTCCTGATATTTAAGCATTTTACCACAATCGGATATCGGTTTTGTAATATCGGATTCACCAATAAATACCAACATCTTGTGGTTGTTTTGAGAATTGGGCGCAGGATCGCCATTGCAGCGCGTCTGAGGGAAGACGAGACCACAACAACGGCGGCGTGCACAGGTACTTGATTTGCTGTAGTCCTCTCCCAATAAAGATGTAACTTTGCCTGAATTAAATCATATGCAGCCATGAACGAGGGCATGTTGGAAATAAAATAATTGAATTCTCTCTCTGTTGTATATGCTCATCTTAGTCTCGTGAAGCCACTTTCATATTGTTGTTCACTCAGCGGTTGATGCCCAGGAAATGCTCCAGCATGGCCACCGCAAACTTTTAACAAGATTCACTTGTTTGAAACACGCTAAACTATATTAACATTTACTATATAACCATTATTTCGCCAATAAAAATCTAAATAAATACATCTCTATCTAAATTAATTATGTATTATCTCCGCAAGCGATCACAGTTTGAGTTGGAGAGTGGGGACAGTTGCAATGGGGGACAGTTTCAACGCGGCTTATTTCTTCAATCAGGAATGAGATACAGTGATGATATTCATACTGCACATGCTAAATCAGCCCCCCATCCTTCCTGGATGAAATCAGGCACATGTGACCATTCCTTTTACAAAAAAAAATTTCATGGTAAAAAAGTTATTTTTTAATAATTAGATTTTTTTTGTCATACTGTCTAAGTTGTTTGCGTGAAGCATTGTAAAAACATATGATTTATATCTGTTTTTTCTTAGCTTCTAATAGGCATAGCTAACATGTGTCAAAGATATTGTGTCAAGCCATTATACCAAGTTTTATCACGGCTGTCAAGGTAGGGACAGTTACAACATGTTGCTGCAACCGTCCCAACATGCTGTCCCTCACCACAACATTGATACACTTGGTTAACTGCTAGTTAGTCAAACTAGTTCTTAAGAGACAGTGACTAAGTTCATGCAACTGGCCTTAGTTCAGTGACCTTTCACAGATGCTAACAGAAGTAGGCTATTATCATATTTTAGTGTCTTGATTCTGATTAAATTAATATTTTGCAGTTCAAATGTATTGAAATAATTAACCAAGACAAGGTTGTTACTTGATTTTTTTTCCAATTTACTATTCTTTGTTTTTAGCCAATTTAACTTATTAAAGACCATGTATATGCATAAATAAAATAAAGAAACTGCTAAATGATATTTAAGAATGGTTTTAATGACATTTTAATGAATGTTGCAACATTTGAAAACATTAGACATTCTTTTGCTTATTGTTAATATCAGTGTTGCTGATGATGCTTTTTATAAATAAAATTTTTTTTTGTTGTAATTTGAAGATTAAATTTAACATGAAAGAATGTTAATTTTCAACAGTTTTTGTGTTGTTGTTAAGATGACTGAAAGGAGGAAAAACCAAAGTGAAGAATGGACTTCACTCAGTTATTTATTTACTTTATTACAGTAAATAAATATCAGTTCTGCATATCGGTTATTGGGTACATAAACATGCAAATAATTGGTATCGTTATCGGTTATAAAAAATCAATATCGGTCGATCACGAGTAAAAATCACCGTCCTTCGGATGAGACGTTAAATCGAGGTCCTGACTCTCTGTGGTTATTAAAAATCCCAGGATGTCTTTCAAAAAGAGTAGAGGAATGACCTCGTCATCCTGGCCAAATTTGCCCATTGGCCTCTGACCCTCATGGCCTCCTAATAATCCCCATACACTGATTGGCTTCATCACTCGGTCCCCTCTCCAACAGTAAGCTGGTGTGTGGGGGGCGTTCTTGCGCACTATGGCTGCCGTCGCATCATCCAGGTGGATGCTGCACACTGGTGGAGGATGAGGAAATACCCCTTGTATGTAAAGCACATTGAGTGCCTAGAAAAGTGCTATATAAATAAAAAATAACTATGAACTATAAGTAGGGCTGAACGATTAATTGCATTTGCGATAATATCGCGATATGAAAAAACGTGATTTCTCAACCGCTGAGGCTGCGATTATACGGTCACGTGACACGTGAGAGTAATGTATGACGATCGTATGACATCCAAGTACGGCGAGAGAAAGCATTAGGAGACGTCCGCTCTCTTATAGCTCTCGCGGTACTTTGATGACACACACACACCCACACACATTTCAGCGAATAAGTTCGAGCGAATGCAGACAACCTGATTAATATTCATGAACCCAGCAGCTCAATAATCCTTAGTGCGTTTTATATGGTTATTAATAGTAGAATTTGTGGTAGTTTTGGTTATCTTATCAGTATTATTTGTAGGTATTTCCCCTTTTTTATAGAAACACTAAATGACAAACAATAGCACCACCACCAGTCCTAAGTTCAGACAACATGACAAATATGCATTCATACATGCTTATTCTAAAGTTCTATCATCATATAATGCTAAATTACCATAATATCATATTATAATGTTTGACTGAAATAATCAATTGAATTTGATAGGTGTCTCTCACATTGTCCCACAGAAACATTAAAATAGTGTAGATTAGTGTAATGTTTTATAACTAATAATTTATTCTATTTGATGTCCATTTCATTCATTTAACATATTTAATATTGGGGCATCCAAGTTATTTGACATATTTGAACCTTTTTTTTAAGTAACAATAGTTACTTTCCCTGGTAATTAGTTTATTTTATAATGATGTAACTCGGTTAGTATTTGTGAGAAGTAACTAGTAATATAACAAAAAAAATTTTTTTAAAGTAACGTGCCCAACACTGCATACTATACAATGATTTATTGCATGTCTTTGATTAATAATGAATATGAAGAGCTTTAAAAAAATTGCATATTAAATCGCAATCTTGGTAAAAAAAATTGCAATTAGATTATTTTCTAAAATCGTTCAGCCCTAACTATAAGGCTTCTTTTGAAAAAGATTAAAAAAAAATTGACTTTGAATGGTAGTGTATATATTTAGAAATTGTATGCTAAAGAGGGTAAATGTGTGTAAAACAAAAAAAGAGACCCAAAACACTATATGGTGAATACAAGTTGTGTGTGTTATATTCATGGTGCTTCTTGTGTCCTTTTTTAGATGTTTCCACTTCACAAGTACCCACTTATGTTATATGGAACAGCGTTGACATTCTTGACATCTTTTTTTTTTATTTGTTATTTTACAAAAATTAGCGAATCAATTTTCATTTTTGGTACACTGTCTTTTTAATTATATTTAACATGTAAAATGGACACTGAAATTAATTTTAACATTATGTGAACTTTCACTGTGATGATCTGAAGGTCTTGTATGCAAGACATAAGATGTGTAAAGAGTTTTAAACAAAGCTCAATGCCGGTTTTCTGAATTGCTCTTGGTTTGTGCGTCTTACCATTTGGAGCCTTTGCCAGCTTGTCTTTTGTCTTCATAGCAAAATCTCTCTCCTCTTTCCGCTTGTCCTCATCCTCAATCAGCAATAACACTATCTTAGCCTTTTCTCTCACATTCCCCCCCTACAAAATGTAAATCCATTAGTGACAATCTTCCATTGTTAATGTAATGAGTGTAGAAGGATCTAGTATTTTGCAGTACCTGGTCCTTTCCATCCTTGTCTGCGAAGCGGTATTCTGTTAGGGCTTTGATAATGTGAATGTTCTCCACACTCTCTTGAGGAATACGGTCAGAGCCCGTTTTCAACAGATATTCAAAAAGAGTTAAAGACTGTGGAAGAAGAAAAGAGAAAACCTGATCTATTAGGTGTTTTGACAATCCTTAATACACAAAAGTTTGGGGTCAGAACTTTTTAATGTTTTTGAGAGAAGTCTCTAATGCTGAACAAGGATGATCAAAAACACAAACGAAAGCAAAACCAGTAATACTGTGAACTATTACTACACTTTAAAATACTCATATTAAGAAAAGGGTGTTACTAGGGTGTTTTTGCCCATGTAATTCTATGTGATGTGCCACTAGCAAACGTGACTAAATACAAAGCGTAACTCAATCTCTCTTTCTACATCTCTCTCTCTCTCAATAATACAACAAAAGCTGTAAGTAAACAACAGAGGAAGAAACATGGCGGTGAAGCTGAATGGAAAATCCTGCCTGCCTGCACATAATCAAACACTGCAGCGGCAGCAACAATGGTCCTTCTGACAGGACAAAGTCAGCCACTGATCAGGTAACATGATCAGCTGCGTAATAGAGTCACAAAAACGATCACCTGCTATAAATATTCAATCAGTCTGAGTAGGAAAGCAAGCAAAGAATCTGGTTCCTTAAACCTGGAGACTGTTCTCTTCAGCTCTCTCCTTCATTCACCTTGTACACGTGCCTCCAATTCTTGTCATCATTGAGACGCTTCCAGAGCATGCCCAAAATCTCGTTACAGGCCACCACATTGTAGGTTAGATCCGAGATGTCGGCCATTTGGGAGCTTGATGGCCCCCAGGGGTCATTAGAAGTCGCTTCTCGAACCTACACAACATATCCAACACAAAGGATGACTATATTCTATTTACAGCGAGAATACAATTCACTATATATATATATATATATATATACTCTTCATTTCATTGCTAAGAGTTTCATAAACAGATAAATGTACAACATCATATTTTTTATTTACAGTGGATTTCACAATTTAATATGCAAAGAAAACATGAGGTCATGTGACCACAATGTAGCGTTCCACTGAATAAATCTGATAAATATAAATGACAAAAGTAATGCTGTAGTGTCACCTTGAAACTTGAATGGGGTTGACTTAAGAGAGATGACAGAAGACTGAGAATAAACTGTGCTATAAAAAAGCAAGAGAAACTCACCTTGACCTCTGCCTCAGAGAAATTCTGAACAAGATTTTTCAGTTGTCGTCGCAGCATTGAGTGAGTCATGATGGCGGTTTTGTCCTAGACCTTTTTAAGAAAAACTTGTAAACTGCACATTATATTGTACAACAAATATGATCTTAAAAAACTGCTTCTTTTATTTCACATATCACAATTATAGTTTGCTAACTTTGATAGGAAACAAAGCATTTATAATATGGCAACAGGCAATATTGTTTCTGTTATTAGTCAATTTATAATAGAAAGTATATGTCAGAGCAGTCTTATTTCAGGATAATTACACTATTATTGAATTTATTAATATTTAGAATGAGGTTTTAAGATTTTCTGTTTTAATTAAAGTTTTATTGTTTGTTTTTGTAATTTGTATTATTGATTTTAATATAATATTTTATTTCAGTTTTAGTTTAAATTATTTTAGTCTATCAAAATGAAAATGAGAAATGTTGCATTGGCATTGCAACTAGATGACATAATTAATATAAGCTTTTTTAAAACATTGTATTTCAGCAAATGTTTATTTTATATTATTTTTGTTTGTTTAGTAGTTAACTATAATAACCCTGATCCGATCTCGTTATATACACCATACTATCATGAATCGGTTATTAACAAAACACACACGTAAACATAATTAAAAGGATATGCAATGTCATTTATTTATTTATTTGGCTCCACTTACCTGCTAATTAAAGGATGTAGGAATGGGTGTTGACTGAGTTTCTCAAATCGCTGACAGGCACTTCAGTCCATGAGCTTTTCCCTATGAGCTATACATCACAAATACGAGGAAAACTCTGTAATAAGCTACTGTTTTGAAGAAACAGTTCACCCAAAACAAATATATTAATTTACATGCTACCCTCTGGTATTTACAACAGCATTTTTAATTTGTAATAGCTATAGAGTATTTAAACATCAACATCTTTTCAAACAGCATTATAACGTTAGTACCATCAAAACAATGCTTGGTATTATGCTATATTCAGCAGCAAATCCAGCCTGCGCTGGGAATATTTGCCAAATGCTCTGTGGTCCAAATGTTTATTGATTCATTTAACAGTTTGGCAGATAGACATCTTACCAATGCTGCAGACACCAAACACTTCTCAGGTAATAGGTGCTTGAAAGCATCATATGATTACAATCACTATAACAAACATGACATTACAGCACTCGTGCGCTATCAAATAACGTTACAATAAACTGAGATACTGTCGCATCATTCTGATCGTGCCCTGACTGTAGTCTGACACCTGCAAAAGCTGATTTTGGTTTGGTGAATGAAGAGCCATCGCCATAAAAAAGCAGGATAATAATGCATGATCATATACGTTACTGCACCTTAGCTAAATGTTTACAGAGATAGAGCATCTCTTATTCTTGTGTCAGCTCGAGGACAACATTTCTGACTGATGGAAACAAAAACATACATATATATATATTTTTGAAATACCAACCTTTTGGGAGAATGAACGGGAGAGAAGATGAGAGGCTTTTCAAGAGCCTAGCAGAAATTTCCGCTTCCGTTTACGGCTACCTGTCAAAAAACGAACGCAGCCCAAGCCTCTTATTAAATATTCATGAGATGGGAGTGGCGGTTTGCAATGCGTGCAACACACTAATCCGCTGGTTGGTGAATATTTATGAGCAGGCGTGGCTTTGTGGTTTACGTTGAAACCCACAAGGGTAAACAAAACTGCCAGATTTTTTTTTTTTTTTGCATTAAAGCCCTTAGAAAATAAATAAGAGACAATAAACGAATAATATATACATTATGAATGTAAATGGTTCGTCAAATCTGCTACTTGGTCTCTTGAAATTCCAAAGGGACACAAATCCGCTAATCCCAACATCATAGTTGCTAGCGTACCTAGCCTGGTTTCCATATTGAGTCGATCCATACATCCTCAGATCTGATGACGCGTGATGCGTGATTCTCAAGCTCGTGCCTGAGGCATCGCTGACGTCACTGACGCTCCAGTGCCTGTAGAAGCGGCTGGCCCACAATAACAAATTGGATGAAGACAGAAACATTACTCACATCACATCCATTGAAATCAGTTCAAGATGGCGTCCGAGGTGGAATACGAGTCGATTCTGTGCATGAAACCAGATGTCAATGTTTACCGCATCCCGCCGCGGGCGTCGAATCGCGGATACAGGTGAATTATAGGATGTGCGGGCCTGAGCCCTTGGCTGGTGTCTGTTCTGTAAATAATCTTGGAATACCGTTTTGCCGTGGCTACACCACGCTGCTATTACGAGCGACATTTGATAATAAATAATGCATTTATCGCACTTTATTAATGTTATGCGCACTGTTATGCCGCACAGACAGTGTTTTGTTTTTGGTTTATCACGATAGAAAGAAAAACATCTTGTCATGTCAGATGCTTGGCGTGTTTGACTGCGAGCTCACGACTCAACCGTAATAGGAAGTGGAATAAGCAAATACAAATTGAATTACACATATAATTATTTCATGTCATTTTCATGCGGTTGAAGTTCACATAGCATCTCTCATTTCATTTGTAGTATTATTCTGTTTTTTTTGTAATATGTTATTGTGTTGGTGTGAGATGTGTGTTTTCAGGGTCGTATATGTGGTCCAGTTTATATAGTGTATAATTGGTCCTAAAAGCTCTTGCCCACAGAGAATGTTATACTTCACTGGCACACATTTTAGAGGAGAAATCCCACTTGTATTCCTTCATGAGGAGCTTGAAGGCTTATACCAGTTTTGAAAATTGTAATAATACTGTTGGATTTGCCATAAACTCTCAAAAGGTGTAACATGTTTTCTGTTCTCACTTGTCTTCTGGTTATTTTGACCAGTCATTTTCTGATCAGTGTCTGTCTTCAGGTGAAAATGACCAGAAGACAGGAATAGAAACCCTTTAGTCCCTTTCCAGTTATGATATTTTAATTCAAACTACAAGGTCAGAATAAAAAAAGAAACCTCCATGAATCCTCTACAATAAGATTAATACCATGCATTTGGAAAACCGGTAGGATGAATATTCAAATTATTTTTGTGACAATCCCCCCCACCATGTACTAATTGCTGTGATGTATCCCAGTGTTTGACTACACCAGAAAATAATTTTTATCATTTTTGTTGTTAAGCTCTTCCAAAAGATATTTCCACAAAAGAAAAGAAAAAACAACTAGAGTTGTAAAAGCCATCTAATTTGATGGACCTAAAATGACATTTGTGCTGTGATAATGGCAGGGCGGCTGACTGGAAGCTAGACACTCCTGACTGGACAGGCCGTATGCGTATTACAGCAAAGGGGAAGGTGGCTTATATCAAATTGGAGGACAAAATCTCAGGTTAGAAAAAAAAGAACCTAATGTTTGATTGGATTAGTCTCAGAGGCATCTGTGCACCAAAAGAAGCTCCTGGTTGTCCTTTTTCTATGATTGCCTCAGGTGAGCTGTTTGCTCAAGCGCCGGTAAAGGAATACCCTGACATTGCAGTGGAGACAGTCAGTGATTCCAGTCGCTATTTTGTTCTCCGAATACAGGATGACAATGGTTAGTGTATTATCTTTAAACTGACCTTGTTTTTCATACTCTGCCATAATAGAATGTCTTGCAAATAAGTTATACTTCACTTCTGTGTTAGTTTATGCATGCATTATCCTTGCTGTCTCAATTTTAGGTCGGAGTGCATTTATTGGTGTTGGGTTTGGAGACAGAGGTGATTCTTTTGACTTTAATGTCGCCCTGCAGGATCATTTCAAGTAAGTTTCCATCAAAATGTATGTGAATGTTAATGACTTGAAATGTTTTTGTATTTGTAGTGACATCTTGTCACACCAATGGATATTTAGTCAATTTCTTTGGGGAATAATAAGCAATGGCAGTATGTACACTTTAAAAACGTTTTTTTTTGTTGCAATGATGTCATAGAAGAACCATTTTTTTATTCCCCAAAGAACCTTTCAGTGAACAGATCTTTAAAGTGTGAAATGTGAAGAACAAAAAAATGGAACAATGGAATTTTTTTTTTCCACTATAAAGAACCTTTTGTGGAATGAAACGTTTCCATGAATGTTAAGGGTTCTTCTTGGAACCATCAATGCAATAAAGAACCTTTAGTTTTGTGTACACTGTACAGTTTGTATTTTATTTAGTTATTCAATTCCTTAATCTTTCCTTCTCTTTTTCTGCAAGGTGGGTGAAACAGGAGGAGAATGAAATCAAAAGTTCTCAGGGTGCAGACTCAGGACCCAAACTGGATTTAGGCTTCAAAGAGGGACAGACCATCACACTGAATATCGGGGTAAAACTAAACTAAAATGCAAAACAGCTGAAATCTGCTTTTGGAATTGAATAAAAAAAAAAGATTATGGCCTTATAGTCTTGCATCACTACAGTTACATACAAATATACAGTGATTTGTCATGCCCTCATATCATACCTAAACATGAGTTTGTGTTAAATTAGAGAAATGTTTCTTTGTATTTAGCAAGGTAAAAAGAGGGATAAGCCCCGCCCTCAGAGCGCAGGAGGCTTGGGGCTCCTCCCTCCACCTCCAGGAGGAAAGATAGCCCCTCCTCCTTCGTCCAATCACAACACAGTAGAGCCGTCAGGAGGAGCACAAACAGGTACATCATTTGACATCATTACTGCTTAAATATAAACTAAAGCATCCTCTTTTCTTTGATGCCATGGCATTACATCATTACATCACTTGCTCACCAATGGATCCTCTGCAGTGAATGGGTGCCGTCAGAATGAGTCCAAACTGCTGATAAAAACATCACAATAACCCACAATTAATTTACACAACTCGAGTCCACCAAATAACATCTTGTAAAGTGAACAGCAGTGTGTTTATAAGAAAAAAATATTAATCATGAAAAAAAATTACTCCCATCCATTACATTGCTTTCTCCAATAATAAAGCATTCTTGTTTGAATCGGGAGAGAAATTTGCACCGATCCTTCTACAAAAGAGAAACAAATTCTTATTAAATATGTTAGTGGGTTTTGACGTGAGAAGACAACGGGGGATGGACTTTTTCATTGCTAAATTTCTCCAAATCTCTTCCAATAAAGTAAGGAGTTCAATTCAATTCCATTCAAGATTATTTGCATAGCGCTTTTTACGATGCAATCGTTGCAAAGCAGCTTTATAGGAAATTAAGTTTCTACAATATATTTATATATTGTAGAAACTTAATATATTTAACTTATGGCAAAATTTGGTTAATTCTGTATATTGTCTGAGGGTTGGCTTCATCGACAGTATATCTTGGAAGGCCTGACGGTGACATATTCAACCAATTTGAATTTTGGTTGAACTGTTCCTTTAATATGTCAGCCTGCTCTAAATGCACAGACACATAAAGACAGACACAACTAAATTTTACACACATTGTTCATACAAAAATAATTTTAATTACATACTACTTTCATTTTTTGACCTCACTTCCTTCCTCTACTTTTAGGATGTTTATTAGAACTGGACAGCAGTAACTCTAATACAGTGGTTCAGTCAAACCCCAGCTCTGACCTGTGGGGTGACTTCTCTAGCTCTGCAAGGTAACATGATTAGTGACCTTGATTCTTGACCCTTGAATAAGTTCCTGTATTCAGATATTACTACTGGTCACTAAATATTTTCATTAAACTGGTCTTAGACCACTACCTGTATATGTAAATTTTCTTTCTTTCTTTCTTTCTTTCTTTCTTTCTTTCTTTCTTTCTTTCTTTCTTTCTTTCTTTCTTTTTCTTTCTTTCTTTCTTTCTTTCTTTCTTTCAGCTCTGTTCCACCTCCAGCACCATGCCAAGACCCCTCCTCTGGGAACTGGGTCCAGTTCTGAAAAAGTTTTATCCTCCTTCATTCCATTATTGTTCCCATTCCTCCATCAAAACTACTGCAACTAAAATATACTGCATAATTGTATGGAAAATTAGAGGCAAGATGTCATACTGCTAATCTTAGCAGAGAACAGAGGCGAGGAATAGGCTATTAGGAATTCTCTTAGAATCAACCAAATAAAATTATGAATAAGATTGTATAAAAGAGAGGAACATCCCATGGGTGTTATATGTACAACTTTATGGTAATGTTTTGAAGATTGTTTCAGTGTCTTTACATTTGTCCACAAGGTGTTGGATGTGTCCATTTTGTTGTCATGACCTGTATATGTTTGTTGGAGGAGTGTATATACGTGTTTGAGTGTTTAAAAAAAGGCAGAGATTTTGTTTGAAAGTGTCGAATTTAAGTGAGGGCTGGATATGTTAAGAGCTTAACATCTTGTATATCATAAGAATATATAAAACCTGTACAGTATAAATATTCAAAAATACTGACTGAAAGCCACAATGTAGAAAAAATATTCCCTCAAATAAAGGGATTATGTCTAGAAATTCATTACATATCCATATTGTCATTTACATGACTAACAGAGTAATTTACGTGTTAAACAAAAAATAAAATATACAAAAGAACTACAACACCCATTGCTTCAAATGTGATTATTTTAAATAATATAAAATCTGTGGAATATGATTCTCAAAAATATTACCATTGGCCCTTGCAGTCAATGCTATATATGTAACTTAGCTTATGAAAACAAATGCAATCACACGAGAAGAACCAAAGTTTGCATTAGGATTGATTTGATATATCAAATGAATGATTTTTATTTTTGTCTACTGGATATCAAGCCCCTTGACCCAAAAGTACAACAGGTTATTTTTCTGCTTTGTTACATTTACAAAATGTCAAAAGTTATTAGTATATTAATAGTGTTCCGCCAAAATACCCACTTACTACAGTACCACTCTGTCATGATATAAATAACATGGTCTTAATTAGGGCTGTCCTTGACTGAGGATTTTCATAGTCGAATTGGAATTTTCGAATCTTGCCAATATTCGACTGATAGTCGAATCCTATATTTGGGGGCGGGGCAAAATAAATTACCAAGAGTCGAGTCAGACATTTGACAGTAATTATTACTGACTTTAACCCACAGGGAAAATGTGTAACGGACGCCTCGCAGATACAAACGGGGTAAATAATGTTTTATTTTTTTATTAAAACATAGTTAACCTTAAACGTCAGCGAAACTTTAAGAATTCACAACATTTTTTTCAAAAGTGCTCTTATTATAACGTTATGTAGGCTATATGCCATAGTTATTAATGTTCTGAATTTCTGTTTTGAGCTGCGCGCGCTGAAGATGACCAGTAAAATGAAGGATATAATAGCTCTTTTTTTAATGAATGGACTCATTTGAACTCATTACTCTCATACAGAATACGCTTCGTTATTTATGTTATGACTTTACAGGCTATCTGTAAAAAAAATGCCCCGAGTGTACAAGTGAACGTGTCTGCGCGGCTCTGAATGAACTCCTTTTGTGGATGCGTTCTTCATGCAACAACGTGCAGAAACACGGCAGCTAAAAAATGAACAGCGTTTTATTATAATAGTGTTCTCATTATAATGTTATGTATATGGCAGTCCAAGTCATAGTCATTAATATTATTGTTGTTTTTCCTGCTCTGGATGCGTGCTGAAGAGATAATCACTGTACTACTAAAATAAAGCGCTTTTACTGCAGCAGCAACTCAACCAAATGCATCTCATACGAGATAAATATACACTATAGAGTTCCTGCAGTCACGTGGCCCATTCTGTTCACACCACCATGCTGGCAGGCAAGAACAGCCGAGAGCGAATGTGAAATTAATGGCGCCAACATAAGTTTTAATGCAACAAAGTTCGCATTTTAATTCAAAAGACATATACCTGTACATAGCTAAACTTAATAGATTAATCATAACAGATCCCTATAATGCCCTCGGGGTGCTTTTAACGTGTATTAAAATATGAACGGATAGATTTCCTGACCTGCAGTATCCTGATATGTACAACTACCTCATCAACTTTCCCTCCTAATGTTACTCCGGAGACTCTTTAAAAGCCTACAAAAGCCTGCAGGGTACAAATGGACGCAATCTAATTTTTTTATGAATATGCAGTCTGCTAAAACTGCAGACTGTAAAATGTCGTCACTGGAAGGGTAAGTTGCTGTCTTTTGATTTTTTCTGAGACGTGGCTGAATCCCAGCATACCAGACGTGGCAGTGGATCTAGTAGGCCGTACACTACATCGTGCCGATAGAACAACTGAATCTGGTAAGAAAACAGGAGGAGGACTCTGTGTTTTTGTTAATGATTCCTGGTGCATTAATTCGACAATGATTGATAAGTTTTGCTCTCCGGATTTGGAATATTTAATGTTAAGATGCCGACCATTTTACTTGCCCAGGGAATATACTGTTGTGATTGTTATGGCCGTATATATACCACCTCAGGCAAATGTCAAGATGGCATTGGAACAATTGCATGATGTTATCAGTGGGCAACAGAACAAGCACCCTGACAGAGTTTTTATTATCGCTGGGGATTTTAACCAAGCATCTCTTAAGACTGTATTTCCCAGATTTTATCAACATGTTAAGTGTAAAACTAGAGGAGAAAATACGTTGGACCATGTTTATACAAACATAAAAGACGCTTATAAAGCTATACCACGCCCTCATCTTGGACAATCAGATCATCTCTCCTTGTTTCTCATCCCTGTATATAAGGCCTTGGTTAATAGTGCCAGACCAACTTGTAAGACTGTTAAAGTTTGACCTGTAGTTGCTATTAACCAACTTCAGGACTGCTTTGAACACACAGATTGGAATGTATTTTCCCATCAGTCAGATTTAGAGACATTTACTTCATCTGTGTTGTCGTATATCAGTTATTGTGTGGATAACGTCACTGTTGACAAAAAGATTAGAGTGTATCCAAATGAGAAACCATGGATGGACAATGAAGTTAAACAGTTGATCAGGGCGAGGGACACAGCTTTTAAATCGGGAGATATCACTGCTTATACAGCTGCCAGAGCTAGCCTAAAGAGGGGTATCAGGTCTGCAAAATTAAAGTATAAACGGCGGATTGATGAAGATTTTAGCAACAACTCCAATCCTCTGAGAATGTGGCAAGGGATCCGATTAATCTCGGATTATAAAAAGAAGAATGATACACAACATACTACATCCAATTACAATGCTTACCTTGCAGAGGAACTTAACAGTTTATTTGCACGGTTTGAAAAAGACAATAATCAATCCCCAGTTCATTTCAAATTGACGGGAAATTCACAGCCTCTTGTTCTACAAACACATGAGGTACGGAGGGCACTTAATAACATCAACATAAGAAAAGCAGCCGGTCCTGATGGTGTGCAAGGACGTGTGCTACAGGCCTGCGCTGACCAATTGGCAGAGGTGTTTACAAACATTTTTAACCTTTCTCTTTCCTTGTGTATAGTTCCCATGTGCCTGAAATCCATGACCATCGTGCCTGTCCCCAAAAAACATGATAACATGTCTTAATGACTATCGACCAATTGCTCTCACTCCTGTCATTGCTAAATGCTTTGAACGACTAGTAATCACTCATATCAAAGACTCTATACCAGTTGATCTAGATCAATATCAGTTTGCCTATCGGGCAAACAGATCAACTGAGGATGCCATCGGTGTAGCTATGCATGCTGCTCTTTCACATCTAGAAAAGCCCAATACATACATCAGGATGCTCTTTGTTGATTACAGCTCGGCATTTAACACCATTGTACCAAGCCAGCTGATTAACAAACTTCATGCTTTAGGATTAACACCTTCCACATGCAATTGGTTATTGGACTTTCTTACCAACCGCCCTCAGTCAGTGCGGTTGGATATGTATAGATCCTCTACCCTAACCTTGAGCACTGGTGTGCCACAAGGGTGTGTACTAAGTCCCCTCCTTTATGCACTTTTTACCAACGACTGTCAAGTTACCTATGACTCTAATATTCTAGTTAAATTTGCAGATGACACAACTGTTATTGGGCTCATAGAAAACAACAATGAAGTTGCGTATAGAGAGGAGATTCAGAATCTGACAGCGTGGTGTGATACAAACAACTTGGTCTTAAACATCAGGAAGACCAAAGAAATTATTGTGGACTTTAGGACCACTAAAAAGATCACCCACACCCCATTAACGATCAAAGATGAGGCAGTGGAGAGAGTACACAGTTACAAGTTCCTGGGAGTTACCATCACAGAGGATTTTTCCTGGAGTGATAACATTGCATGCATAGTAAGCAAAGCACAACAACGCCTCTACTTTCTGAGGAAGTTAAGGAAAGCAAATCTTCCACAGAAGCTGATGGTCAACTTTTATAGGTGTACTATAGAGAGCATCTTGACTAATTGCATGCCCCAAAAAGCTACCAAAGCTGCCCAAAAAGCCTTGCAGCAGGTTGTAAAAACAGCACAGGTTATTGTTGGTATGAACCTACCTTCACTTGATCACCTTTATAAAACCCGCTGTCTGAGAAGGGCGAATAAAATCATTAAAGACATTAGTCACCCTAACCACAGTTTGTTCCAGCTTCTCCCATCTGGAAGGCGATTCCAATCCATCCGGGTACGCACAAATAGACTCAAAAACTGTTTTTTTCCAACAGCAATCATTTTGATGAACTCTAGTATCTCTCTGCCTGATCATGTAAAATAACCCATGACGGCAATGTGTGACTAATTATCACATATTTTTATATATGTTTTGTCAACTATTTATACTGTTTTAATTTTTTTATGCACCTCGGGGTTGTCACAAGAGGAATTTTGTTGTGTACACAATGACAATAAAGAACTTGAACTTGATCTCTGACGCGCATGGTTTTCACCATTGCGCGAGGGGGGAAGTGATTAGAAAAATAAAGCGTCAAGGTTATTGGTCGCCTTATTTACAAGCAATGGTGGACGAGTATTTATCTGAATGTGACGTTTGTGCCCAAAATAATGTCAGAAAAGGAGTATCTGCTCCAATTGGTCATATACCAGTCCCAGAAGGACCATTCAAACATCTAGTCATGGACTATGCAGACATGATAAGAACTGTTAGAGGAAAAAATACTTGTAATGGTTAGCCAAAGTGGGCATTATAATTGGCATTGTTGTTGTTGTGTTTCTTTTGTTGTTCTGTTGTATTGTGCCTTTCATCAGATCAATGCTGGCCAGTGCTGCAGCCAAACAGATGATTAATGTGTCGGTGAGACCAACTGGAATTGACATTGGATGTACCAACATGCATACAGTGGGACCTGGACTGGATGAACTGGATGAATTTGTGTAAAACATTCTTGACAGAGTGGTAGGGAAGGGGTGCCTTTTCTTTTCATTCATTATTTTTATCTTGTATTGTAATTTTTGATAGAAAGGGAGTTAGTATCCTCATTGTGTTTTCTTTTTCATATTATGTAGTAGCATTAGAATATTTGGATAGAGTAGGAAGGAAGTTAGAGTGTGTTATGTATTTTATTTTGGCATATGCCCCTTCCTGAAGTCGTTTGTTTTGAAATCTTTATCTTTGAATCATTTATTCTGAAATCATTTATTTCTAAAGAGCATTTTAATCTCCTAAATAAATCAAATGTGAAATGTAATTATTTTTGGAAAGAAAGGGAACGCTGAAGGTTTTAAGCAGGTCAGTGTCCGTGTTACGAGGCAATGCAACCAGAAAAGGGGATGATAAAGAAAGATTGCATGTTTACTACTTATTTGCAAGTATTCATCATTTAACCTTCATGATCAGTATGTAGTTTGTTTCTTCTAACACTGGAAAATCATCACTGGAAAATATGAAAAGAAGAAAGGATCGACGAGCACCTCAGTGCTTAGCAGCATGAGTAGATTCAACTGGAGGTTTAAAAACCCACCATCTACTCCAACACCAGATAGAGCTGAAGGGTATTGGATCTGCCTAAGAGCTCCTCTGGCAACGAAGGACAACATCACCAGATAGAGCTCCAGGCTACCGGAAATGTTTGGAGTTCCTCTGGCAGCGTGGGATAAACCAGTGCATAATATATTGCATTACATTACTTTGTTTTTTCTAATATTGATATTTGATAAGTGTAATCATTTGACTAATCATTCATGTACTCTACATAACCATGACAACCATGGGCAAGGCTAAAAAACATGCACATGCTTTAAAACACATTGCTGATTTGTTTTGAGTGTTTGTTAACCCCCAAGAATGTATAGGTAGGGAAGTCGATTCTTTTACTCTTCTCTAGTCAATGGTGAGGAGAGATGTTTGGATCTGACTTCCTCTGGAGTGCAGCAACATAAGGAAGCCATTTGTTAAGAGAAGAGATAATGGAGGGCCTTTATTGGTTCATAGAAGGATGGGTGGACTTGTGGTGTTGCACTCTGGGCAAGGGTTATTAGTGGTGAGACTTCGTAAAGTCTCAGAGGGGGGAATATATTGTGTTATTTTACTTTATAGTATGTTATTTACTCAATATAGTATTATTTTACTCAAAATATGATGTATGTTCAAGAATGTAATCCATAAACTGACCTATATGTTGAATTATTCCAATCTATTGGGCAGTACTAGTGCTTTACAATGGAGTGTATTAGTGAACTTAAATAACCCTATGAACTTTGGGTAAGGTCCCAGAATATTACATTTACATTTAGCAGACGGTTTTATCCAAAGCGACTTACAATTGGGGAGTACATAAAATGATTAATCTTGAAGAGGCAAACAGACAGAGGAAGTGCCAATAACACCAAGTCTCAGGCATTGTTCAAATAAGTACAAGCTAGCAAAGGAAGGAGAGAAAGATAAAGAGAAAGATGAAGATTTAGAAAAAGTTAAAGATTTTTTTTTTTTTTATGATGATGATGAAGTCAAGTAGAGTTGAAAGAGATGAGTTTTCAGTTGTTGCTTGAAAATTGACAGGGATCCAGCATTCCGGATGGGGGTAGGAAGATCATTCCACCAGCCAGGAATAGTGAACGAGAATGTTCTGGAGAGTGATTTTGAGCCTCTCTGTGATGGTACCACGAGGCGTCGCTCACTAGCAGATCTTAGACTTCTGGAGGGGATGTCAATTTGTAATAGTGAGTGGAAGTAGGTGGGTGCTGAGCCTGTGGTTGTTCTATATGCAAGCATCAGTGTCTTGAACTGGATGCGAGCTGCAACTGGTAGCCAGTGCAAGGAGACAAAGAGAGGTGTAACATGGGCTCTTTTGGGTTCGTTGAAGACCAGTCGTGCTGCTGCATTCTGAATCATTTGTAGAGGTTTGATTGTGTTTGATGGAAGTCCAGCTAGAAGAGCATTGCAGTAGTCCAGTCTAGAAATGACAAGGGCCTGGACAAGAAGTTGTGCAGCATGCTCTGTCAGAAAGAGCCTGATCTTTCTGATGTTGTGTAGTGCAAACCTGCAAGATCGAGCAGTCTTTGCAATGTGCTCTTTGAAGGTCAGCTGGTCATCGAAGATTACACCAAGATTTCTGACCGAAGCTGATGGGGTAATTGTTGATGAACCTAACTGAATCGTGAAATCATGCTGTAGAGTTGGAGTGGCAGGGAAGACAAGAAGCTCAGTCTTTGCCAGGTTGAGCTGTAGGTGATGTTCTTTCATCCATGCCGATATGTCCACCAGGCAGCCTGAGATCCGTGCAGCTACCGTTGGATCATCTGGTCGAAATGAGAGATAGAGCTGTGAGTCATCAGCGTAGAAATGGTAGGAGAAGCCATGTGCCTGTATGATGGGAGCCAGCGATGTAGTGTATGTGGAGAAAAGGAGAGGTCCAAGAACCGATCCCTGGGGAACCCCAGTGACCAGTTGATGTGTTTTGGATACCTCTCCTCCCCAGGCCACCTTGAAAGACCGACCAGTGAGATAGGATTCAAACCAGCGAAGTGGAATCCCAGTGATATCCAGTGATGAGAGGGTGGACAGGAGGATCTGATGATTGACAGTGTCAAAAGCGGCAGACAGATCCAGCAGAATGAGAACTGATGATTTGGAATCGGCTTTTGCAATTCGCAGGGCTTCAGTGACCGAGAGAATATGACAAAAACATGTAAACAGGTTTGATGTATGTCTCATGGGACCACCGCCAACCAAGTAGGCAGCGGAAGAAAGGAGTTTTGTCTCATGGGACCACTGCCAACCGATAGGGGCAGCGGGATAAAGGATTTTTAAAAAGGGCTGATTCAGCCAAATTCCGCCATTAAAAATGGACCAGGTGGGCCAGTAATTAATTGTGGCAAACTAGATAAGCATAGCCGATAAAAAAACGGAACTACCAATTTTGGGTAGTAAGAAAGGTATAAAATGGATGTACTGACAGACAGAGAGTCAGATGCGGTAGCTGCAGTGACCGTCATCTCGGCTTTGTTACTTTGGTTAATAAAGTCTTATTTTGACATCTGGAACTCTGCTTCTCGAGCCTCATTGACTAAATTGAAGGAATCCATCTCTTGCTCTAATGGGCCACGACATTATCCGTATAGAGAATGAGAAGTAACCATGGGAACGGACAGCGTATCCTCTCTCTCTCTCTGTCTATATTCTCGCAAGCTGCTGTTTCCCAAATAAAGAAAAAAACACATGGAAGTTGATGTATCGTGAATATGCTGTCCAGGGGGCCCAGAAAGAAACCGTAGCAGTGCCCCTGGTAGTGAGCCCCGCCACATCTATGCTTACTTTGGTAACGTAACTCATTAGTGGACTTTCCTCATACATTTTCAACATTATAGGCTAACGTATAGTTTTAAACACTTCACTCATTCTTACTATTTCAACAACGATGCGACACAGTTTTTATATGTATCTCTGAAAGGAACCGAGTGTCTTCGGAAAAGTTTCGATTGCATTTCAACTTTATCTTTTAAAGTAGCGTTCATGAGTGCAGCGCTGCTTTGTTTACAGTCGTTTCTGGGGAAACCGTTATATGTTTGACGTTTCAAAAGCGCCTCCTACTGGCAAAGAAATTTCAATAAGCCACGGACCTTTTTCACATTTCCGGGTTTCTCAGCAGCGGAAGTCGTCATAGTTGGGTTAACTTAAAGAGCAGTGAATGGGAGCGTACCACAAATATATTTTTTGCTTTCCCATTTGCTCAAATAGCAAAATACAAACTCTACGATAGTGTTTTAATGACTTTCAATAAAAGGAAAGAAAATGAGAAAGACTGATAACGGCAGTCAGAAGAACAAATGATGTCAAATTTACCACCCCTCCCATAGACGCTGCATTAGAAACACCCTCGCATTAGCGTTAACTATTTTTTTTGTAATTTGACGCAAAGGTAATATGATGTATTATTCCCAGGGAACACATACTGACAAAAATATGTATAGCTTGAATGCACTGTAAGTCGCTTTGGATAAAAGTGTCCGCTAAATGTAAATTATAAACATAAGGCATTATAAAATTTATGCATCACTATTTTGTATATATCATCAGTTGTTCAACAAATTGTTATAATTAAATTGTTGTTGGAATAATTTGGAGTTTTATATTTTAAATATTATAACAAATTTGTATATTATTATTATAAAAGTGTATATTAAGCAAATTAATCATATGATGGATAAATAAATAAGTATAGTTTGATGTAAATATCACTTCTGCTCCATTCTGGTACCCACCTCTGCTAAATATGTTTCTGATCTGCACAGCTGGATTTGCTTCACCTGAATGTCACACATCTCACTGGAGAACCATTTGAGCAGGCAATTCACTCTCCTCAATTTATAATCGGAGGAAAAATATGGTCACCAAAAACCTTTTTTTTTGTCCCAGGAAAACCCTGTTTAATGTTTCAAAGCAGTCAGATAACTTAAAGAGGTATTTCACTCAAAAATGTAAATTAATGTACTCTTGCATGTTATTCCTAACATTTATGATTTTCTTTCTTCCATGAAACAAAAAAGACAATGTTTTTGTCCACTAGAATGGAATTTTGATCACCATTGACACTCATTATATGTGGACAATAACTTTCTTCACAATTTATTTTGTAACATGGAAAAAAAGAGTCACACTGGTTTGGAACAACATATGTGTCATGGATTCACCAGGTTCTCCCGTCATACACACACAAACACTCAATCAGTGCTCTCTCACAAGCTTTCTGTTGACCACCAGCCACTCATAAGCCCATAAATCGGCCCTGCATTAAAGCATTCATTTTGAGTTTCATTATTTTTGTGAGTTGTACTCTAGTCACAGATTGAATTCTTCTATTCTTCTACAGTTTTTGAAGATTGAAAAATCGGAAAATGTAAGGCAAATTGTATTTCACTGTTCTGATTTGCAGTGAATAAATACCATCAAAAGATAATAAGGTATCACTGTTTATTACTGATTTTAAAGCTTACTAAACTTTTAATGATTTAGATATCTATATTTCTACATATAAATACACAACAAGATTGACCCCTCTGTTTTACTTGTGGCCCCTCCTGTGCCCCCAGTTGAAAAAATCCTAGAAAAGCCCCTGTATATACACTATATATAAAGCAGCCAAAATGTTTTGAAATAACTTGTACCCTACCTGATCGGCAAAAAAATCCTGTCTTTCACTCTGCCTGTGTCAATGTGAGCGTTTTTAAAGATTTAAATCCCTGCCGCCATGTCACGGATTATGAAAAGTGAAACTTAAATATTTATTTCTAGCTTCTTTCTTTCCAGATTCTTATTTACAGCATTTTCATAATAAGTTGTATTAACTTATTGGGAGAAAACCGGTAGTTCTGTGTGAAATCATACATTGAGCACCCCCATATAGCCAAAATGGCTTGATTATAACGCCCCATGAATTTTCAACTGTGAGATTGGGAGTCCAATCAGGCTCCTCCAATCGAAGCATCACATCGTCGACTATTCGGGGTCACCCCTAGTATGAATGTAGTATCAACAGTGATTTTTTTGTTGGGGTGCTGGGGGGGGGGGACTTTTTTGTGGTATTAAACTTCTCATATTCCACTGTTATTAGTAATATACTAATGTCAACTGCCAAATATGACACTTACAAAGTAATATAATTTATGAACGAATATAGAAAAGAGTGAAAGTTGGGGCTGTGCCGGGGATAAGCAAGTTTCTGATAGGGCTATAGCCCTGTCAAGCCCCGCCCTAGCGCCGTCACTGAGTAACAATAACTCAATACTAATTTTATTGTAGGCAGACAACATGGTTATACCTTGACATATACAATTCTTCTAGCTGATTCCTCCAGCATTAACATTTGACTAATTTGCATGTGAGAGTTTGTGGAGGGATTTAGTATCTCAAATTTATTCGATATTAAATAACATTATATGCATTATATGGCACAAAATATGTCATATGTTCACGAAATGGTTTTAGCATTGAAAAACGTTGTTGAGATAAGTGAACTCTATTGGCTTTCTTAGCTCTCTAAAATTTTGTTAACAGTAATGTTAAAATCTTCATATAGCCTAATAAATAAAAAAATATAACGATATTGGCTTTTTATTTACTTAGTGAATGCCACTGAATTTGTCAAAACTGCTAGATTTGGAAAGTAAATGTAATCACCACAAATACTCGTTAATTTGTCTCATGTCACCTGATATTTGTGTTTATCAGTTTGTGCTGCAAAATCCATTTTAAGATGGTAAATGCTGTGGACCATGGTAGCTAGTCTGAGATGCTCATGTGCTAGACCATCTTGGACCAGCAACAAATAAGTTCCCAGTTTAAGGTTGTGTTTGGAACATGGTGGCCAGTCCTCTAATGGCCAGGCTGGACCAGCTAGAAACCAGCTAAACACTGTCACTAGCTTAAGATGGATTTTCAGCAGATGACCTTAGGCCATGCAGCTGGGTCTCGCATCTGTTTCCATTCATTAGCCTATATCTAGCTAGATAACATCTTGCTGACTTTTCTTAGCTGCTTTGATTGGTTGTGCAAGAACTACCATCACAGCCTGTACTTCTCAGTTTGGCCACCAAACGTCTCTGTCACACTAGTTCTGAGTGTTTTCATAAAACCTGCACACCTGCTCCTTGTCTGTTGTGAGCAATGACCTGTTAATACCCTTTGTAGTTCCATTAATCTGTGTGATCTAGCTAGTTTGTTCACAACATCATTCTGTTTGGCTTAGTTTTTCATTTTAACAAATGTTTGCCTGTACCCTTGACTCTTTTAAGTGGGTTATGGTTCACATAACTCATTGGATTGCTTTTGGAACCTTTAACATCTGAAGAACCTTTCTGTTTAACAAAAGGTTATTTGTGACATAAAAAGGTTCTTCAGATTATAAAAGGTAAGAAAGAGATGGTTCTTTAAAGAACCTTTGACTGAATGGTTCCTTGTGGAACCAAACATGGTTCTTCTATGGCATCGCTTTATTTTTAAGAGTGTGCTATTTACTCTTTCACCAGATTAAGATGTTTGTGCTCATTTTCTTTTTTTAATTAGTATGGATTATCATACATTGGTGTAATTAATACAAAAAGAAGTTAACTAAAAGCAAGAGAAACATTTATAATACACCATTCTGTAACGAACAATGATTATTTGTGCAGTTAATTTTAATTCAGGGAAATAACATTTAATGTATTTGTGTAAAAACTGAGATGTGAATGATGACTAAAAATTTGGTCTGGTTTGCACACAAAACAATCATATGGCTTTAGAACACTTGGAATATGTTGCATGATTACACATTTATTAAATGGAAAAGAGTGGCCTATACATTATTCAAAATTTCTCATGCCTTTGGAACAACATGAGAATGAGCAACAATGATATAATTTTCATTATTAGGGAAGCTATTTCTTTTAATGTTTAATAACTGTATGTGAATGAGATTTTGGATCAATGGGATTTTAAAATGGCCAGGGCTTCAGTGCAATGGAGCAGAAATAGAAACCAAACGATGAACAAAATGTCCCGTCTCTCATCGTGGTAGTGACAGGTTAGGAACAGTGTGAAGATTTGTTTTGAAAAGTTGCGAGGAAATGTTCTTGGCTAATAAATGTTTGGCATGTTTGGGCATCAGCTGTTCACTCATTGATGCTAATTTGAATCAGCTGTCATTCAGAATTCTGAATGTGTGAGTGACGTGTGAACACGCGTGTTATTTGGAACCACCCTATCAACATGTCTTAGTGATAGACTGTGGACTTGAGCTTTCTCTCTCTCTCTCTCACACACACACACACACACATTTGTTCTGCTTAAAAGGTGCTTTTATTAGCAAATTGGACACTCTCCCTGCCTGTAAACGATTTTGCTGGTAGCCAGTGCCGATCACCCTTCCTCAGTGCATGATCAAACATGTAGTGAGTTATCATGATCTCGTTTTAGCAGTACTCAAAAGATCTTGTTTAAAATAGCATACTATTTTTCTATAGTGCATTTATATGTCATAAATAATGAAAGTATGCTATTCTGAATTCATCGCTTTCCTCATTTCACATACTGCTTTTCGTATACTGTACACTCTAAAAAATGGTGCTATATAGCACTAAAAGCGGTTATTTGGCTCGTAATCATAGGGGAACCACTTTTAGTGCTATTTAGCACCTATTTTTACAGGTGCTATATAGCACATTTGTCAAATGGTGCTATATAGCACTTATTCTCAAAAATGGTGTTCAACAGTGGTTCTTTGGCTTTTAATCATAGGGACACCTTGTTTGGTACTATATGGCACATATTCTTAAAGATAAGAACCTTAATAGCACATTTGTCAAAATGTGTTACACAGAACCATTAGAGGTGCCATATATGACTACCATAGATGAGCCAATATGCTTCTAAATGACACTTTTACTTAAGATGAATGATAACTAATAATTTCTTACCAAATTGCAGCGTTAAAGATTCAAATTCATGTACTAAATGCGTACTGAGAAACAAAATACATCCCACTTTCAAAACCTTTTAATTGATTTCTTTCAGCAGCAAATAAAATGAGTGCTGACAAGCCAGGGAATATACATATACAACATCACAATATACGGGGAGTTGTTGTTTTATACACATACAAAACAATGCAACAAGCTTGAGTTGAAATATGTAACATTTTTTAAGAAGAGAGAATCCTGGTTTACATATATACAGTATCTCACAGAAGTGAGCACACTCACTTTCACAGTGAGTACAGTCACATTTTTGAAAATATTTTATAATATCTTTTTATGTGACAACACTGAAGAAATGACACTTTGCTACAATGTAAAGTAGTGAGTGTACAGCTTGTATAACGGTGTAAATTTGCTGTCCCCTCAAAATAACTCAACACACAGCCATTAATGTCTAAACCGCTGGCCACAAAAGTGAGTACACCCCTAAGTGAAAATGTCCAAATTGGGCCCAAAGTGTCAATATTTTGTGTGGCCACCATTATTTTCCAGCACTGCCTTTACCCTCTTGGGCATGGAGTTCACCAGAGCTTCACAGGTTGCCACTGGAGTCCTCTTCCACTCCTCCATGACGACATCACGGAGCTTGCACTAGAGATATTAGAAATGTATTTAGTCCTTGCACTAATCTTTAGTGGAGGGCAGCCCTACTAGAAAGAGTCCAGACATCCAATTATTATTAGGAAAATAAAAATTATTAATGATTAAAAGATTGTGTGTGTGTGTGTGTGTGTGTGTGTGTGTGTGTGTGTGTGTGTGTGTGTGTGTGTGTGTATATATATATATATAAATATATTATACATTATAATCTAATGTACAATTAGTCAATTAAGTTTAATTTACTGTAATAACAAAATTTGTATAATAAAGTATAATAAAGTGAGGTGTGGGCAAGTATGGTAACCCATACTTGGAATTTGTGTTCTGCATTAATCCCATCCATGTGCAAACACAGTTAAAAAACTTAATGGTGGGCTTAATGGCTTCATAATGTACGGCAAGGCTATATAGCACCTTAACCAAATGACCGCTGAAGAACCACTGAAGAACCATACAGGGGCTTAACAGGTTCTTTATACGGTAGTGGTGCTATATAGCCCCTCAACCTCCCTGAAGAACCGCTGAAGAACCTTTTTGTTTTTAGAGTGTATAGCAAAGTAAGCATATATTGATGCTGAGAATGTGCGTGTAATTTTAATTAAAAAAATCTTTATCATTAATATTTTCATGATTAAAGCTTAAATATATGGCAAACCGATTTTCAGATAATTTCAAATAAAGCACTGAAAAATTAATCATGGCATAGTTTATTATTTGCGTCTATTTTCTTTTATTTACATGATCATATTTTCAAAGTATATCTATTTAAATTCCATAGAATTACCATAAATCTATAACATTTAACCAAGTATGAACATGGTTTAAATATGGCTAACTGTAAAAACAGTGCAAGATTTAAATAATGTATGAGATATAAAATATTGAATTTATAAAAAATATAATGTTAAATGTATAAACCTGGTTATTGTGAGTTTAATACATTTTCGGTTTATTAGTACTATTACACCAATCTTATTATTGGCTCATTTATGTATAAAAAATGCATCACATTAAATGTAGTAGTTTGTTAAAACTCTGTAATTCAATGAATGTAAATTTTGTATGCATTTAAAATACATAGCCTAATCAGTCTTAAATATTTCCTCTAAAGTTAAAGTTGTCTCAGACAATGGAATTTCACAGGATCTTCCACAATATGAGGCAGCTTCAGGAGGTTTATTTTCTGAACATTAAGGAAGAAACTTTACAAACAAAAAGTTGGTATTTCTGGCATTCCAGCGCTATAAATTCATCAAACAGATGTTTCTCTCGCGCACATTTACTTACAAATTAACATGCAAGATGACAGCATACTTTAACACTTGCATAATTGCATGCACATAAATGTGTTTTAATGTAGTATATCAAATGAAAGGTCATATAGACAGCAGCTGGAATACTTAGTAGGGCTGTCAAATGATCTTCGTGAATCTTCTCCCTTCATGTAATGAGCTATTTCAGCTGTTAATCTCTTAACAAGGTGCCTAAATAACTTCAGATTGAAAGGGCAAAATCTGACACTAGTGTTTTTTGATGTCTTAATTTAGCAGCCTAGACTAGACTAGACAAATATTTGCCATTTTAAATGTTATTACATTTACATTTATTCATTTATCAGACATTTTTATCCAAAGCGACTTACAATTGAGGAATACAATAAGCGATACATTATAAAGAGGCAAACAGACACAGGAAGTGCTTGTAATACAAATTTCTAGGCATTGTTCAGAGCAAATTCTAAACAGACAGTGAGAGGTTAAGGGAAAGAGAGCAAATTTAAAGAAAGAGAGTGAAGTTTTTTTTTTTTTAAGATGAAGTCAAGTGATGATGGAAGAGATTAGTTTTCAGGTGTCGCTTGAAAATTGTCAGGGATTCAGCATTCCGGATGGCGGTGGGAAGTTCATTCCACCAGCCAGGAACGGTGAATAAAAGTGTTTTGGAGAGTGATTTTGTGCCTCTCTGTGATGGCACCACGAGGCGACGCTCGCTCGCAGATCTCAGACTTCTTGAGGGGATGTAGATTGTTATAAGTGAGTGGAAGTAGGAGGGTGCTGACATTATAAAAAATATATATTTGTGGAAAGTTGGGTTGTCTTCATTTGTTTACGGTATATTATTTTTTCTTATTTGATATTCCAGATTTTATGCATATTTATGCACAATTATTTTAATTATGTATTTAGCAAATACGGTTGTCTTATTTACTCCATAATTTACAATGTTATGTTTTCATGGATCATTTGAAGGAGTCTGACTCTGAACATAAGCCAAACACCTATCCGTTGTAACTTCACACTTTGTGTGTGTGTATCTGTGTACAGTGTTGATTAATGGAGGGACAGGTTTGAATGCAGAAGTGTGAGACATTTAAAGGTTGGTTGAAGACTGTGTGTGTTTGCCCATGCATGTGTATGTGATTTCAATTGTGCATCTGACAGAGTTGATGATGGCTGATAGAGTTTTATTAATGGTCTGGGGGTTATTTTTAAATCTAGGACACATAGTGTCTGAATGTTTGTATGTGTCTGCATGTCTTCTGCTGAAACTTGAGAGATGTGCTCCTTCTTACTCTTATGCTCACAAGTACTCCATGCGGTGGCGTAGCAAGTCAGTCCTGGGCCCATATGCAAAAAAATTGTACGGGCCCCCCCTTAAATGATATGGGTTCCAACTCGGTTAACGTGTTGATTTTTCTGACGTAAATAACGTTACGTGACTATTCACAAGCTGTTTTAATTACGGTATAAATGCTTGGAAATAATATTTAACGTTTTCAAGTCCATTCAATGCATGCAACTTGACGCATAATCTCCATAAGGTTTGTGCTTTTTTACTATAACAAAGTCTCATCCTTCTGTAAATGTTAAGATCAGATACAAATAATGAATGTGTTTTGCACTCTTTTATTTGTAGTGAGGTAACTACATTTGCCACGAAATAAACATTAATAAATATTTGAATGCATATTGAAAAAAAATCAGAACAATTTAATACAAATGAATGTCTCATGAAATCGATCAAGTTTCAAAAACATCTATAAACCTAAATTGTATTGCTGTTTTTCATGTTAAGAATGACAGGTTGGATACTTAGTGTTTCACATTAACTTCACGCAATATAACATATGTTTTTACTATAGTAATTTTGTCTTTATTCTCAAAATCAGTTTTATATCGAAACACAAATTGTGTCTTACAATAATGTGTTTTTCAAGCTCTTTAATGTGGCGTGACATATCGCTGTATTTATGTGAATCTATTTAAATTATTGTGAAAATTCCACCACCTACTCCACAAAAACATTGGTGGCGTCCAAACTTTCATTCCTCACATGTAGCCTATTTAATTAAACAGCAATAAACATTCGAAAGGTCTAAGTGGACTCAAATTTGTTAACATAAGATTTATTGTTGTCTTTTCTGAGGCAGGCTGTAAACGTTGACTATTCACAAACTGATTTATTCATGGTATAATACAGTAAATGATTGGACATAAAATTGAACGTCTTCCATTCATTATTTGTAGCGCACCAGCCAACCAGTAATCGCAATAATTTTGTGCTTTGTTGCTTTTAATATAACACAGACCAGCTTTCAAATTCTGTCAGTTTTATAACAAAATACAAATTATAAATGTGTTTTTCCTCTTTATTTCAAGTTTATAGCAAGATATAAAAGTGAAGGAACATCAGAAGGCATAAAAAAACAGTTTAGCCTAATTTATAATGAAAATAATGTCTCGTTCGTTATTGTAATCGGAAAGATGATTGACTTACACACCGCTTAAACTGAAGCTAATACAGCTATCTGTCACACCACATTATAGCGTAAAAAACACATAATTGCAATATAGCCTACATATTGTTTGTATTTCGCTATAAAACTGAAAGATTTTGAAAGCTGAGACTTTGGAATATCTCCCGGTGCTCCCAATTCAGGCCATTTGCATGCGCAAAAGGCTTATACTCTCAAAATATTAGGCAATAACTTTATTCCAGTAGTATTTCGACTTTATTCCCGTAATGTTAGATTTAATTTTATTTTTAACGAGGCACTAAAACGCAGTCGTAGTGTAAAGGGGAAGAGAGAGAGAGAAAAAAGTCACAGGCTCGGGTCGGACTCGGGCAGAGAATTCTGATAAGCAGTCGGACAAGGGCTGGGCCCGTGCAAGGCTCTATATTCGTTCCCCTCGGCTCGGCCCCCAATCTGCCCCGGCCCTTATGCATCTGCATACCCTACATGCCCAGACGCTACGCCACTGGCTCCATGTGAAGATTATATTTCATGAGCATACTATAGGTTGTTAAAAGCATAAATATGATTTTAAGACATGAGTGAACATTCCAATCTTTATGACATTAAGCAAATATACAAATGTGTATAAAAATAAATACAGTTCAAAATGTTGGTGAAAATATATGTTTAATGTTTCATTTTTGTATATTAGACCAGAGCAAACTGTGAAATTTTGAATCCTTTATTTTGATCAGTTTGATATTAACATTTCTATAATTTCTAATTTTCTATCACAAGTTTCCTGCATTTCCACCATGGACCCATATGGGAAAAAAGATCCCCCAGATGGAAAATCCTGCTTTATTATGCATGTGGGAGGTCCACATAAAATATTGTAACATTTATTATAAATGTGCCCTTGTAATCTTTAATCAAAAACAACAACTTGCTCTCACAACAACAACTTTTCTCTGATTTGTGCACCAGCACTAAGGCAGTAATCTATCCCATCCAACAACCTGTCACTCACTTGAGATCGCAGCAATTAGCAAACAACCATCCAACCAATTCCAGATTAACAAAATCAAGTCCCGCCTTACTACGGTCTTTTTTTCTTCAAGAAGTCCATTTGGACTTTGGAAAGTGGAGATGGCAGCTATATTTATGTAGACTTATAAACAGATATTAAGATGCCTGCAGATCTTTAGCGGTCACTGTAATATTCTTGGTATGGATTTCATGATATAGCGCTACACTGATCTTTGTAGGACACACATTGTTTTGGAGTGTAGTAATGTTGCTGGACTGGGGATACAGGCCCAAGTTTTAAGAAACATTTTTTGTACCCCTTTTCAATTATATAACCCTTAACAACTGTTCTTAAGTATTCTGAAACCTTTAGGGCCAAATTTACCAACAGCTTGCACCAGCGCACCAGTGCCCTCTTTTGCCGTTAAAAAATTGTGCTCAGTATTTACTAAAGGCATGCAGTGGACAGTTATTTTTTGCAACTGGCCTTATTGCATTTGTAAGAGTTTCCCATTTAGGCGCAAAACTTATTAGATGAGAGTATTTAAGTGAATCCCCCAACACAATTTACTAAGGTTGGTGCTAGTCAAGTACTGGTATTTGTGCCATAGTTTAACGTCCAAAAAGCATGTCTTAATCCAGACGCTAATTTGCGCTGCTATTGGTAGACAGTAGATCTCCTAAGACAAATGGCATTGTCAGTAGATCAACCACAGAACCTTCTGCTCCCATCTGCGCTTTTATGGGATTGTGCTCTAACATTATTTTGCCCTGTTTGGTAAATCTGGTCCTTAGTGTTTACAGCTAAGATCTATAGTGGTCAGTTAGGAAAACAAATTCAACTAATAATGCGTATAGGATATACAGCAGGTTTGTGATTAAAACTACAATCAGAACTACTTCTAACAGGTGATTGTTCCCACCATGGAGTGAATGACCAGATGGCAACAAACTACTGATCTTGGTCCTGCCTTTCCTGTGATGCATCACCCACTGACATCCTTGTCCAATAGCCAGGCTCCTCCCAGATATCTGTCCACCTCATCTGGCCTGCCACGAAGCATGAACTGTGGGTGGAGCAGGGACCTAAGAAGACAAGCCGCAAGAGGAGTGAACGCTGCAAATTGTGGAGCCATCTGGTGGAAGATTTCAGGCTGATCTGACCCGCCCTCTTGTGATGCTGAACCTTCCCAATTGGTCCATTGTAGATAGGTTTTATATGCAGTGTTGTCTGAAACAGTCTCAGACCATGGAAGGCTCCCCATGAGCATGGCGTAGATTAGAATGCCTAATGCCCAGCTGTCTGTACTGGGATCCACAGACACCAACATCCTGTGAGTCTTTCCGGAGTTTTGCTTGTTACCATTGTTGTCCACCCCCAGGAGGCCTGAATGGTTCTCTTCGTTTTTCCTTGCCATCTCAGTCTCAGGCGTGCAGTAAGAGGAGCTGTACCACATGCACGGTACCCTGGTGCCTTTAGCCTTCACCATGCCAAAATCACCAAGTTTGACCCAACGACACTCACGGTCACATAGGAAGATGTTTTCCGGCTTGACATCACGATGGACAAAGCCAAGGGAATGTAGGTGAGAGAGGGCACCGCTAATCTGGGAAGCCACTCCCTGGGCACGGCTCTCTACCAGACCAACCTGTGATGAAGAAATAAGTTTAGGCCAGGGGTGTCCAGTCCAGCTCCTGGAGTGGTTTAGCTCTAACCTGGCCCAACACACTTGTTTGATAGTTTCTAGTAATTCTAATGTCCTTATTTAGCTGGTTGAAGTGTGTTTTTTTTAAGACTTAAGCTTAACTCTTCAGGATTGTGGCCCTCCAGGAGCAGGGCTGAACAACCCTGATTTAAGCACTAATCAATTTACTGAGCTTGCATCAACATGTCATTGCAAAACAACTATTATACCTATTATTTACAATACAATTGTCTGTCCTTTCGTTATTAATTTGAGCTGAGCCAGTGATTCCCAACCTAAGGTGACCAGACGTGCCGCTTCAGCACAGGATTTCTAAATTGCCTAAAATAGCCAGGTGTTGGTTTTTGCACTCCTCCAATTTATCGCTGTATGACATCAAAGTACAGCGAGAGTGATTCCAAAGCATAGAACCTTCTGCTCTGCTCTATAGCTTTCACGGTACTTTGATGTCCCACAACGTTTGATCGGCGCAGCACAAACAACCAACGCTTGGTTATTTTAGGTCATTTATAAAACCTGTGCTGAGCATGTCCCCCTTATCCCAACCCTGTTACCCAACAGTATGCATTTTGGATGTTTCCATAATCTAACACAGGGGTAGGCAAGTTTGGTCCTAGAGAGCCTATATCTGCGCTTTTCAACTCTGAACCTTGAGGTCCACTTTTCCTGCAGAGTTTAGCTCCAACCTTAATCAAACACACCTGAACAAGTTAATCAAGGTCTTTAAGATCACTAAAAAGTTACAAGCAGGTAAGTTTGATCAAGGTTGGAGCTAAACTCCTGCAGGAAAGTGGACCTTGAGGGCCAGAGTTGAGAATCCCTGGCCTATAGACCCTTTTAGGGCCGACGTCACAATTACGTCACAGCACTAGCTAGAGGCAAAACAAAGCGAAAACTGGAGGCGGCCAATTCAAAACAGTGCAGATTAGTTTACACAAGGAGCTTAAAATCAATGTAGTAGAGGCTTCCGTTTGAAATTTTAACGCATACCTGCTGTCTCAGCCAGACAAAAAAGTGAAGACAGCTGTGGTTAAACGCAATAAAATGAGTGGGCTGGACAGAAACCATCGTCAAACATGATCGCGTTTGCAGCACACACTTCTTATCAGAAAAGGTTCAATAAAGTATTGTCTTTTGTTGTTATCGGCGCGTCTGAAGATTTCTTGCATCTCATGACTATGCTGTGTATGAAATAATATCCGTGTGCATGTGTGTAAAACCACAAACTGACGATTTATATGCTTAATCATCTGTAATTGTATATATATTGTTGTGATTAATTGTGGCTGTAATAATAACAACGTAGCTGCAAAAATAGTTGCCTGCTGACATTAAAATATATATAACGTTACATTAACGTATTAACATTAACGTAATCCTGTCAGATCGTCTATTCTTTGAGTAAAAGCATGTGCGGGTCGGCCAATCTGGTTTCGTCCGTTAAAGTTAACCTTTTCAAATATCAGTCACGGTCCTGGACAGTGAGTGACCTTACATATGCAGGAATTGCTCCAGTTATTGTTAAAAAAAAACAAGCTAACACATTTCACTGCTTGCGTTAGTGAAGCGGTCAGGGGACTTTTTCTGCCTCCAGCTAAGCTCCGCCCACAGAAAAACATCACAATGTTTACTAACAGAAAAAGGGTCTGTAGGCAGGTGAGAATTCTTTTTTTTCAGGGTTTGAGTTAAACTGCAGGACAGCAGCTCTCTAGGACCGAACTTGCCTACCCCTGATCTAACTCAACAATTTCAGGTTTTGGAGTCTCTACTAATGATCTAATGAGTTAAATCTGGTGTATTTGTTTAAAGAATGTATAATGTGCAATATTGGAGGTACAGGCTCAGAAACTACTGATTCAAACCTGGGGTGTGTAATCCTGCTCCTGGAGGGCCACTATCCTGCAGAGTTCAGTTTTGACCCCAATTAAACACACCTGATCCAGCTAAATCAAGGTCTTCAGTATTACTAGAAACATCCATGCAAGTGTTTTGGGGCAGACTGGAGCTCAACTCTGCATGACATTATTCCTCAAGGAGCAGTCATCATTAAAAAGCATGAATCTAGCCGGGTTTCCATCCAAAGTTGCGAATTAAACTTATGCGCAAAATTGGAATATTGCGTAAAACATTTGCGAACAAGCACCGTTTCCATCCAATGAGTCAAAGATAACAAAATCGTCACTTCCTGGTAAACTGGCACTAAGTAGCCTATAGAAAACTAGGATAAGCTACTGAATATAATCATTTTCATATATGAAAAATTACTTGCGCTTCAGAGCAAGCAGACGAAACATAATATATGCGGTCAAATTTCGGAGGTGGATGCTGCTGTTTGGGAACACAGTCGTGTAAGAAAATTATACAGAAATACTTTGATGACAGACTTTGCTCACGCTTTTCAGAACGACCATAACAACATTTCGTTTTTGTGGAACAAGATCAGTCCACTGCTAGTCAAGTTATCCCGTCTCATAGCGCAAAGGGACAAGACTTTTTTTATGCGCTTCGAGGAATGTATTTGCAAAATTTGTCATATTTGCTTTTCCATCTCCCATTATTCGCATTAACCCTTTTTTGCACAAGTCAAAAACCACCTCAAGCGAGCGTAAACACTTTTTTGCGAATTAAGGGATTTTATTCGAAATTTGGCGTTTCCATCACTCATTTCTCATTCAATACTTAAAAATGCACATTAAAACAGGGTGATGGAAACCCAGCTACTGATGTTAAACTTTTACCAACCTCAGGAACGATGACATCATAGAGGTCACCATAAAGGCAAGGTTGCTGGGCGAACACATAGTGAGTAGGAGTGGAGAATGCGATGCCTAAAGCTGAGGTAAGTGAAGGGTGGGTGCAGAAGGCCAAAGACAGGTTATATTCCTTTAGAAATGACAGTAGAGATGTGTCGTCTCGCAGAAAGAATTTAAGGGCCATTGGGGTTCCTAGATTCCATGCAAAATTTGGAGGAATAAGGGCGATATTGTCAAAGGGATAGGAAGAAGGAAGCAGTACACAGTAATCTTGCACAATTCCAAGAAATGCGATACAGCATAGATAAGATCAGATGAGAGAAAGACAAAGCAACATAACTTACCTCTCTTCTTGTGCACGGCTAATTTGACTTTTCCATATGAACCCTCTCCAAGAAGTTTAATAACTTGGAAGTGATCTAAAGGCTCCAGTGATTCTAGAGACTGGGCCGTTAAGTGACAGAGCTCATCCAAAAGTCTTGTGGCAGTCTGTAAGAAGCAAAACTAGAATGTCAGGTTTGCAGATGGACGTGCCAAACATTCAACAGCTAATGTAATTTGAGGCAGAATTTGCATGCCTCATTTTCCACTTTGTTTCAAAGACATAAAATTAGAGGTTATTAGATGCAAAAAAAATCTTATTTGGCATAGATTCCATGCTTTTTGTTGTTGTTTTCTACCTTTTGGGGCATATCAAACAAGGTTTTACTAGCTGTCAAATGCCACAACATACCATGTTGAATGTAAACAGGATCTGGCTTGATCAAAGATATACTGCTGGGATCTGTCACTGCATACTATTATAAGGTTGCTACAGCAAAAGGGTGATTTGGGCCTCAGTTCTGAGGATTGGCTATTCTGTCAACACATCTTAACTGTCCCCAGACAGCTGTGCTATTCAGCTGAGCTTCATAGGATTAAGTGTTCTGTTCAAGTAATAGTATTGGTAACTGATAAACATTTATCCATGTAACATGATCAAATGTCATACATAATTTGTTATTGAACTGGATGTAGTTTTCAGATTGTTTTTAGTCAGTGTATGCTTTGGTGTCCCAAAAGCAGAAAGCTTAAACTCTTTATTAAAGCAGCAGTTCAGGATGATGGTGGACAGTGTTGCATAAGAGGGATAAGGTGCACCTGTTGGGCATCAGTTGTGCGAGGACAGACAGTTCACCAGAAGTTGTGTGTGGCTAACCCCTTGTCAACAGCGATTTGGGCAGCACTTCTAAGTTCTTTGGTATTAGTTGTGAATGTTGTAAATCGCTGAATTACATAACATGTTCTAAAAACCCTTTCAGGTATGTGCTATATGTAATAAATAATTAGTTACACATGTAGTGTTCCTGTAGCTCAGTGGTAGAGCATTGCATTAGCAGCGCGAAGTTTGTGGTTTCAATTCCCAGGGAAAACACATACTGACACAAAATGTATAACCTGAATGTATTGTAAGTCGCTTTAAATAAAAGAGTCTGTTAAATGTAAATGTAGTCTGACCTTGCGTTTTGCACTTTATTAGCTTTGTGTTGATAAACTTCATATAAGCTTACTTTTACTCTTCTATAACTAAATATGACTATCTATACACATACCAAATGTGTTTTATATCTTGTATTTATATATTGTATTTATATTTATCTTAATTGTGACCTAATCTCAGTGATTTTATATTTCGCAGTGACTATTTTTTTTTTTTTTTTCTCACAATTACCTTTTTACTCTTAAGGAAGAACATCTAAAAAAGGACATTATAAAATAAAGTAATATGCAAAGCATTATAATATTTCATAATATAAAAATATTCTGTATTGTATATTATATATTGCTTAGTGAGCGTAAGAGACTTCTTTCGGAAACAACGAATAATCTTAATAGACTTATGAATGGCAGTGTACATGGCCTATGACATAAGCCTATGTCTTATTTTAAATTACTTTACATGCTATATAAAATATTTTATAACTTGTGTATAATCCAAGAGACCTTTTGAAAGAAACGAAAAGACTTACTGTCATGTTTGCTGTTGTTGAAGGCTGAAAGTGAATTTAGAGGTGCAGTTCTCTACAGGTCAGTCTGTCCATAAACTCTGGGCACTGAAAACTGCAGGTCACATGGGCAACAGCAGGTCAACCAGTCATAAATCAACTTACAGGGAACAGATTATTTTGCTTCGGAGTACATATCCTGATTGCTACTGAATCGGTCCTCTGCTTTATACAGTTCAATATTCTCTGTACTCTCTCGTCTCTCTCTCTCTCTCTCTCGATCCAAATTCTCCAGTATGTCCACTCACATGGTCTCATTGCCATTACCCCTCCTTTTGGTGTTCATTGCTAATATTATAGGGTTTGAATGACAGGCAATTTGTCATTATACTGGCTATTAACAACCCCCCCCCCCCCAGCCTTTTCTCGGCTCTTCTCGCTCATATTTTGTACCTTCTATCTTTTTCAATCTTTAAACATTTTGTGTAAATATATAAACATTACATTAGTGTAATATTAAACATTGCATTAATGTAATAATAAACATTACATTAATGTAATATATAAGTTTAGTGTAATTAACCAAAAACCCCTCGTTTACAACAAACATAATCAATGTTTGATTATGTTTACAACAAACATAAACATAATCAATCAGCATATCATGGAAATCAATTGATAGCCCTTTATATTCATGCATCAGGGATCTGACAAATGTATTATGATGCTGGCCAGCATGATCGATTTCTATCTGAGTGAGCATGACAAATCCAACAGCTGTGAGAGAGAGCGGTACACAAAACACGTATACCGCAGATCTCTCTTTCTGCTGGACGTGCCAAGTCCTGACTTTTCAGCTTTTTAAACTCTCTCATGAAGGAGTCATATGACAAACCCTTTATCCATATCCTATTACGTATTCTGCAGAGTTTGGTATTAGTCATCATGACAAAGACCTTGACATTCATGGCTGATTACACGATTACTGGTGATTTTTAACTGTCTGGATCTAGTTTAGCTTAACTATCTGTGAAAATGCTCAGCCAGACGGGGCAGGAAAATTATTTACAACCCTACAAATAAGACTCACAAGTTTATTTTAGGAACAAATATTAAAATCCAGATATAACCCATTATACAGAACATCATAAATGATGTGATGACAGTTGGATTGTTTTATTAAAGGTTCAGTTGTTGCTGACGCAGTTCAACAAGTGAAAAAAAGCTGTGAATGTTTGATGTAAAATCATTTTATTGAAAGAAAAATGACAAAAAACAAATAAATAATAAAAAGTATAAATAAAAAATAAATATATAGATATAAACAAGTATGAAAAATAAACAGCATCCAGGACACTATAAAGCACATCATCTCACTGGGCTTGTAAAGGTAAACCAGAGTGAATTTGGGTGTTTGTTCCGTTCACCTGAAAGATTTTTACCAAATAATTATCAGATATTAACACTACTAAATTTCTTCAAACATGCACCGTATATATTTGCAAATCTGTTTTCCTGTCTACACGTAGTCTGATGAATCCATCATGAACAATGTCAAAGTTCTTTTCAAGTAATGCAAGGCCTCTTTTTCTTGTTTTCAGTGCATTTCTGCAATATGTCGGCACCTTTAATTTAGACTAAACACACAATCACAGGGAATAAATACAATCTGGAGGCAGTGAGGGCATTTCAAGTTACTGCATTTGCAATATGCTCACAAAAAATCATGGTGCAGCAGCAATAACATCCATAAGCCCTAATTAAATTTTTATAATTAGTTTTGTGTTGAATGCCCAATTTTATCATCCATTTATTATCCCACTTTTGCCAAATAGGGCATGGGTAAATATTATTCACTGTTAAAAATTCCTGTTAAACAAACATAGGCTTTAGCCTGGTAATACCAAACTTGTCTGAAGTTGAAAATCATTGGTGTACCCGTGGTGTAAGTGTAGTAAGCCAATCACATAACGTTTGGTTATGACGTATGTTATGCGCCGGCTCAGCCGCCTCGAACTTCCGCTGTAAACACAGGTAAGTAATGCGGCGAAAACAAAACCATCGAGCGAAATACCGGAGTGAAGATGGCTGTGAACGACTTTCGTAGATTATGTGAAGTAAATCTACGCGTCCACGGCACAATTAGTTAAACTAATATTTGACAATAGAGACAAACAAGAAAACATTTGCAGCCAACTGTCAAAGTTAGGATTAACAACTGTATGTAGTTTTGGTATTTTTGCGATCTTGGAGCCCAATACAGTGGAATTCACTGTCGTAATTACAGTGGACAGCAATGCATTTGTTGCTGCCATAAAGCAATCCGCTTTTTTCGCGTAATTTCGTACCCACTTATCATAATATACACGCAGAACAGTGGAGAGCGTGAGAAAGAAACAGGAGCCATTCGTCTTATTATAAGTAAGTGTACTGTTAGACTGATCCTGGAACTGATATTTCAAGGTAAAAGAAAAAGAACATGCACACAGTTGCATTAACCACCGTGTTGTTTAAGTGCTAAAATTTGAGTTATTCAGTTCTGTTGTTCAACAAGGATGTTGATTCAGGACTTATTGGCGAAATTACTAACAAAAAAAACAGATAAATAAATAGGCTAAAAGAGTGCTGGCCCTGGACAGCATTTAATTATACATCAGATTAACTACAGTAAAAGGTTTCTGAGCGACACCTATTGGTCATTATTAGCAACTGCCTGCAGCTGATTTTTGCACACAAACTCACTTATTGAAAGAATACACTTAATATTTTAATAAAGTGCTATTTTATCATTCACTCTCTTTATAAAAAATCCTTCATTGTAAACAAATGGAATATGAAACGGTTCAATAAATATGAAATACATAACTTAAACAATAATTAATTAATACAATAAAAACAGCAACACACATAGGAAACGTTAACTGGAGAACACTGTCAAAATAGAGGATGACTTACAAAGGCTGGAACGTTCATTCCATCCTATCAAACATTAAGGCAAGTCAGGCATCATGGAGATAAGCTGAGGGCTACTGGTGTCATATGATGGTGTTGATCACTGTTGTCTGTGTATCAGTTCTCTCAGTGCTCTAGTGTACCAGTTGCAAAAGTAGTACAGTTTGTCAAGGATCTCCACATTGGCCTGGTACACGTTCCAAGCTGTGTTCAGGGGCGACAGGGAAGGGTAGACCAGCTCAGAAGGCATCGTCCCAATCTGTAAGAAGGTTTAGAAGATTTCTGTTAAATAATTTCTTACCCATTTCATTTGTGTTGTCTCTCAGGCAGCATATTTGTAAAATATTTTTGTCTGTTCTATGCGTTCCCATCTATTTATAAAGTATCTTGACAAATCTTTTCATCCATTTTAACAGCTTTTAAGATATTTAAATATTGTTTGATTTCCTCTTGTTGTTGAGTTCAATGGTTCTTACCTGTATGAGCACCATGTGGCTGATGACTTGGATACGATGAGCGAGTTTCTTTGTCTTAGAATAATCACTCTCCATTTCTTCTTGTTTTTGCTGGATCCAGTCAAGATGGAACTTGAAGGATTTAAGACCAGAAAACAGCTGTTCTAATGTACTGCTCACCTGTGGGTCAGAAGGAGTCTGAGATTACACACTATTCACATTTGATTGTCTGTCTGTCTGTCTGTCTGTCTGTCTGTCTGTCTGTCTGTCTGTCCTGCTGTCTGTCTGTCTGTCTGTCTGTCTGTCTGTCTGTCTGTCTGTCTGCCTGTCTGCCTGTCTGTCCTGTCTGTCTGTCTGTCTGTCTGTCTGTCTGTCTGTCTATCATCTTTTCATTGTTCTATCATTCTATTTTAGCAAACTTGTGGCAGTTGTATAATTTTCTTTGCATTTTTGTTCCAGTCTGGCCTCTCGGTTTGGAGAAGATAAACTTTATTTTGGGGTTATCAGTGAACAGGCTGGTATCAAATTTGGATCTTATTCATAAAAGTATTGTCAAAAATAAGTCTAAATGCTTGAAACACAGACATGGAAAAGAAAAACGGGCAGAGATGTGGATGCTCTACCTCGAGTGTTTTCAGGTCTGCTGTTTTGTAGTTCAGCGAGGGCAGGGATGTGAGTGATTGCTCAAAGTCTTTCATCTCATTCTGAAAAATGTCAAGGATTTTCTTAGACAAACAATAAGCTTATTGAGCTAAATGTGTTATTCTGCATGGGACATTTACTCCTAAAATGAATTCGAAAACCATTTACTGGTACTTACCCCATGCCTTTCTTGAGATACGATTTTCAGCAGCATACGCATATCTTGATACAGCATCTGCAGACCGTTTTTTTCTTGCGGTATATTAGCAGGACGGGCTGTGACGAAGGCGAAGAGCTCAATGCAAGTCATCAAGATGATGAGGTGAAAGTTGGAGTCAGGTGACACTGTCAGCATAAAGACAAGTATTTATTTTTAATGTCATTGAAACAGCTGCTCTGAGTCACAAGTGTTTCAGTGTGTGTGCGCCAAACAGCTGTTTTACTCAATAAACTTGTATCTAAGTAGAGGGATTTGCACAGAGAGCTCTTCCTCATGGTTTGTAATGGTTACACAGGATGGGATAATTTACCGAAGGATTTTGTCCCACAGGAATTTCCAAGACATTTAGGACACGCATTTGTAAAAGTCGCTGGTTTTGTTGTGATCAGTTTCACACTGAATGAGCAATTGAGAGAGGTGCTTTTTTGGATGAAAGGATGTGAGTCAGCATTTTTACGGATGTAGTGTTTGTTTTGTTTGGTGGCATGCCTAAGTTTTGATGCACAGTTGTTTAGCCTGAGCTCAAGAGACAAGATCATACAATCTCATCAAACTGGTGGAAATGAAAGCAAAGGATTGCAAAATCCAGGAGATTTTCTGGAAATCTATATCCCCAATTTCATTACTGAATGAGACATGCATATTCCTCTACTCGTCTATTTAAATATCCTAAAATGTGTATTTATTTATCTGATTAAAATGCATAGTAAGAATGTATACACATTTACACAATTTTTATGAGGAGCATTTAATACATTTCATGACCATAACAGTGAAAATTAATATATTAGGCCTAATGCAGTCCTTTCTTTCACCCACTAATAATTGGCCCGTTTGATGTTTGCGCCAGTCTTTAACCACAGCAAACTCAAATGAGCCATGGCCAAAGTCTGTGTGAAGGTCGTAGGCCTTCAAAATACATGCAGCAGATATGTGATAACTGTGTGATTTAACCCTTTGATAAGCATTAAAAGGAAATGAATGGCCATTTACGCAATTAGCATCCTTTTAAACCTTTCTAAATGAAGAAATTATTCAGGTCGCCGATAACATTGCGTGCAACCCCTACAGATTTGATGGCACGGTGGCGATCCCCATCAAAACCGTTGTATGCACGCAAAGATCACATTGACTCAATTAGCCTTGCAACTAGCTGTTGACTCACTTGCAGACATCCTCTGTTTGCACTTGTGGAAAATTATTTTTACACTGATAGCATCTTTTTGCTTCTGTCAACACAATTTTGAAAAAGCACTGCTTTATTAGTGTTTAAATGAACTCATTACTGATGCGCCGAGTCAATACGTGTGCATATTTTAAACTAAGTTATCATGCAAAAGCAATGTAAGCATGTTTACAGACTTGAGGTTATAACTCAACCCTGCAGCAGCTTTATGAAACCCTGAAAATCTTAACCTTGAATCAGTATTCTTTTAGTATTATCTATATAATATTATAGAGTATAAGTGAAATCAGATTTAGTTTTTTTTTCTTCAGTTTTTCACTTATAGTTTTGAATACTTTCAAGTTAAATTTGAGTTATTTGAAGTTACATTTAAGTTTATTTATTATTTTACCCTTGTCCTTAATGTGACCTGTTATCAAGCACATAGTCATGGTTTGGAGAACCAAAAAAAACTTGTAATTTAAGTATTGAAAAACATAATCTGAATGTTAAGTGTCATGGTGGTTACAACACTGACTTTCATAATGATCATAAACAAATATAACTTAAAGCATTTCCTTAATGTTAAACACAATGCTTTACATAAAAAAGGTCATAAAAAGTACACAATACCCATAATTAACATCAATTGAATTAGCTTGAGGTTAATAAGCCAGACTGCTTTACTAGATTTGGTGGTTATTTTGGTTTCTGTTCTGAAAATATTTTTCAAACAAAATTCATAGACCGCAAAAACACCCACACTATAGACCCACCCTCTACAATTTCCATGTTTGCCCACACTAAAACACATTCCCATGCCTGTGCTGTAAAGCCGATGTAAAGAATGATAAACGTACTTACATTTCATGGTAATCCCAAAACACAGTGTACAAACACAGTGTACAAACTTGTGTTATCACTCTACTAACATTTGGACTAGTGAAAGGGTTCTCCTTTATAGTATGGGCCATGACACACAACTCTGAGTCATTCACATTCAGGAAAAAAAATAGACCTACACACCCCCACTTCACTAAACATATCTTTTTTTTCTGAAAAACTCAACAGTTTTTTTTATTTCCTCTAATGTGATGCCTCAAGACCCTTATGTGTCAAATTTTGGGTTTCTATTTTAGGGTGGTCTTTGTGCCTCATAAACAACCTTATGTTAAGCATCTCTGGTAAAGACTCTACTGTATATCTAAGAGACAAAGTCTTTCTTTATCTCCAAATCTGATACTTACTACTTTGTTTGCAAGATTAGGCAGGTTATCTTTTATATATATATATATATATGCAATATATACATACAAGACTACAGTCTTATCCGATTACAGTCCGCCATAGAGAAATGCCACAGATGCATTAGATGCAATTCACAAAAGAACATAGTCATAATACACTCAAACACTAATCTAGAAGGTTTGAAGCCCCCCAACCCACGTCTACCCACTGAGTATTTTCCCCACGTTCGTCTGCTTGACATCCTCTGTAGGAGGAGTTATTTCCACTCAGACATCCAGCATGCACAAGTGTCCTCATGCCTCAATGCACATACATGCATTCCTTCCCCATCCCTCTTTCATTTTCTCCATCACCCACTCATTCTTATATCTTCTTTTTTTGTTTGGCCCACGACTGCAAGGCAAAGAGAGACATGTTGATAAGAGAAATTACTGGTCATATCCTGTGCTTCTTCAGGAAGTGGTAGCCTAGAATCTTGTGGTGTAGTATACTTAGTATGCAGTGATAGATTAAGCACACTAAGGTGATTCACACTTGAGCCTGGGGTCATTCTAAATCCAGGGTCATATTGCTTCATGTTTCATACTCGTCACAGTTAACAATTAATCTTGAATATTCATAAAATGAGGTTAAGTGTTTTATTTGCATTTAGGCTATTTGCGGTGTCAGTGTGTCACCAATCGGACGAACACAGCACGCCTGTTTACATAACGGCTCTGGAATTGCTCATTTGGGATTTTCATGGCTCCTGAATGGGATTTTCAGGCTACAAAGAACACTCCAATGAACACGTTTTCCGCTCAAAGGCTGAAACAACCGTTTATACAGTGTGTGGTGTTTCCTTGACCACCCAAGCACGTGAGTATGAGGCTTGCGCTCGAGTAACTGTTGCTATAGCATCTAGTCTTAACACTTTTAATCATTATTTATACATTTTTCCCTGCACTATAAATGGATCATTGATGACTGTGTATAGATCAGTTCTACAATGCTGTGAGTTACTATCACTTTCAATGATGGATACCGTCAATGTCACACAACATAAGATAAATAAATAAAGAGAGCAGTGGAAATAATAATAATGTATATACTTATACGCTCATCTACCTGGGATTACTACGCTCATCTACCTGGGATTAACAGAAGGGTTTAGAGGGACGATAGCTCGTGGTGTAGTGCAGTCCTACTTGTATATCCATTATTAGTAGTTTTGTACATATATTCCCATTAATAGTATTTCACTGCCCTCTGTATATTTTAATCTATTTATTTACTTATTTACATGACGTTGAGTATCTGACGTCATTGTAGAACTGATCAGCCATGATTCATTTATAGCCCATGGGAAAATGTCCAATAATGGTTAATTGTGATCAAGTGAGTCGTAATGGACTTGGTTGATCTCATGATGATGATCTCATCTTCTCTGATGCAACAGGTGGAAAATCAATGAATGGAGAACACACCTTAGTGCCCTTCCCAAAAAGTGTGGATAATTTGTTACTCACCACAGAATATTCTAATCTTTTGCTGTAGTCATGCACCTCATTGAACGTTTAGAAGCACATGCTTTGTCCAGGCAAACCATTCTTCTATTCTTCTGCAGCATCGGAAGTTGCATTATATTTTTTGACACAGCAGCCTTTTCATAGCGCTGGGGCGGGGAGGTGGATTGTTAATGCTCAGTAAGCAGCAGTTCATTGTGTTATAATGGGATGCGTTTACACCAGAAGACAAGCCACATTTAGCCCAAGTGGGTGGATTCTTTGAGGTGTTTAAAATTCTAAAATGAATGCATGATCAAGCAGAAACAACATCCCCATCTCTATTAATGAACTGATCATTGAATCTGATGCCATCTGATGAACTCGACACTCTTTTTTGCCTCTTTCAGTTTTTCCAACTTGTGCTTTATACACCAATTAGGCATAACATTACGACCACCTTCCTAATATTGTGTTGGTCCCCCTTTTACTGCCAAAACAGCCCTAGGCATGGACTTCATGAAGACCCCTGAAAGTGTGCTGTGGTATCTGGCACCAAGATGTTGGTGCATCCTGGTGCCAAGAAAAGAACCTATTCATTGCCATTAAAGTGAAATTACTGAACCTACACACAGGAGCCTTATAAAAATGCTCATTTTAGAAGAACATTTCAAAAGGCACTTAAATGCTTTTGCATCTAATCTCTTTATATGTGTGTGTGTTTGTGTTTGAAAAATAAAATGTGTATCAAATAAGAATCCATCAGTTCTTTATTGAATTGAGGCAGAAATCTGTTGTTTCAGCGGAAGATAGTTATAATATTTTAATTAAAAATCATGTGGTCAAGAATCTTTTTCAAAAATGAATAGAAATTAGTATCATATTTTTTTGATTTTTGATTATATCTTTATTTGAAATGTATTTATTATTTCTTTAAATTAGTGCAGTCAAATGATTAATCCCGATTAATCGAATCCAAAATAAAAGTTATGGTTTACATAATAAATGTCTGTGTACTTTGTATATATATATATATATATATATATATATACATATAAATACACATGGAGTAAATATTTACATGTATACATTTATATTCATATAATTTATATTATATATTAATATATAAACATAACATATTTTTCTGAAATATATACTTGCATGTGTATGTGTATATATATATATATATATACATAATAAATATACACCGTACACAAAACATATTATATAAACAAAAACAATTATTTTGGATGCGATTAATCGTTTGACAGCACAAAAAAAAGCTCTCTCTCTTTCTCTGTAGCCCCACACTTGACGTGGGAAAAAACAGAATACTATGAATAAATACAACTTTTCCATGACTTCATAATTTGTTCCTTCATTGTAGTTAAAATTACGGGCACACTGTATATAATCATGTCTCCATATACAATGCAAATGATCTATGATTTTGCTGCAAAAATATGACTATGCCTATCACAGTATAAAATCACTAAAGCAGGATATTGTCTTACAGCCATATATGTATTTTGTCTCTGTTTCATTCTATTCTTTTGAACAAGGAAACGTTATACGGAGGTAAAAGCATGAAATTCCCATCAGGATGTTTTTCTGAGGCGCTGGGCCAGGAGGAAGGGTTAAGATTACAGTCCAAAAACTCCTAGATCTGTGAATGAAGGGGACTCCCATGACAAATCACAAGGCAGTGGATTTCAGAACTCACAGTCTTTACTGCCCCTAATCTTTTTTGTGGCCTACCAGTGTTAGGTTTGGCAAAGCTACATTATTTCCAGTTGAGCAAAGTCAAAATGCAAAAACAGTGAATGACCAGAATGTCCAGCTACTAATATTTGAAGTGATGTAGACCAACAAGCCCGGACAGGATAGTTTTAGTCATAGCAGTCTACTATGACTGCATGTCTCACATACGGCCTCACAGAGACAGACTCGCTCTCACGTGCACATTTTTCGAGCATGATCCAAGCCTCTGTCATCATCAATGAGTCTAAACCAGACTCCGGTCATCTGTGACATCATAACAAGACTTTTCCTGTAGCGTGAGCACCATTGTTATTTTTCCATGACCCTTAACCCATTCAAATCTACCGATGCTGCGTGATGTTTTGTGTCTTATAAAAGTGTTACACTTCCATTCCTTCTTTCATTTCTAAGAATAGAAGTTTGTGTTGTAAAAAGCCATCATTCAGCAGCTTAAGTTTATATATTTTCCTTCATGTATGTGTATGAATTATATGAATATATGAACATCAGCTTATATGAATGCTTGATTCTGATTGGCTGATTAACTGAGGTTATTTCAAAGAGCTGTACAGAGCAAATTGGATAATTATTTTCCCCTTAAAATATTTGTAATGCCTTTGAAATGCACCCTTTTTCTTAACATGATGCATTTCTTCTTCATCCTCCCATGCCTTGTGTCAAAAGTTTGCCATATTAATCATCTATTTCAAATTATGAATCTTACTTCTTGTAGACGGAAATATACAAAGACGACCTCTTAAGTGCAATTCGCCAGTCACTGTCTGTGAAATAATGACTTTCCTGTGATGAAAAAACACACAGACATCATCACAAAGAGCTGACGGAAGGGGAGTTTGATTTCCGTTTTCGTCACACTGATCTGTTTGCCAATGACTAACGGAATGTGAAGAATGTTACAGACAGACAGACAGACCGAGAGAGTGATTAAAGGAGTGACTGAAAGTGAGAGTTAGAAGAAAAATCTTTATCTCATTTATTTTCCAAAGTATTTATGAGTAGACGTCACAAATCTTCAACCCACGTAAAATGCACAAGTATACATGATACACAAACACAAGGGACTTAATATTGTCGTGGTGAAAGATGAAGATAGATGCTTATGTACTAACCGAGGGAATTTTGTAACCCATTTTAAATGTCTGCCACTGTGTGTGTGTGTGTGTGTGTGTGTGTGTGTGTGTGTGTGTGTGTGTGTGTGTGTGTGTGTGTGTGTGTGTGTGTGTGTGTGTGTGTGTGTGTGTGTGTGTGTGTGTGTGTGTGTGTGTGTGTGTGTGTGTGTGTGTGTGTGTGTGTGTGTGTGTGTGTGTGTGCATGCAATTTTTCACAATTGTGGCAAATGTGTTGGAAAGTGTTACAAATCTTCCTGTCTGCCAGGATATAATATTTGTTTCTATTTCTATGATTTAACATGATATGTTTTCACATGTAGATCAAAAGCTTGTGTGGATATTTTACACTCTTGTTAAAATATTTAGGGGTCTAAGATTTTCTTTGAAAAAAAGTATCTTATGCTCAACAAGGCTGCAATTATTTGATCAAAATTACAGTAAGGCGACACAAATATTGTGAAATATTATCACTATATAATATTATTAAATAATCAATTATTATTCCTGATGACAAATGCTGAATTTCTATTAGCCATATTAAGATTTCTTACAGAAATCATTCTAATATGCTGATTTGGTGCTCAAGCAACATTTATTATTATCAATGTTTTTTTAAAGGACATAATTTATTTGAAATATAAATCATTTGTTACATTATAAATGTCCTTGTCACTTTTGATCAATGTAAAGCACTCTTGCTGAATAAAAGTATTAATCTTACTGACGTCACAGTCACAATTCAGATGCAGTTCTGTCATTTTGATTTGATTAATTATTTGGACTTTGTCATTTCATTGAAAAGTAGCGATATGAAAAAAAGGGGCTGGGGGGATAACTTGAGACATGCAGGCCTCAGTCAGGACAGATTGGAACCTGCATCTTTAACTTGAGCCCCACAGTATTTCGTAGGCTACTTCTAGGCCACAACTCTTACTTGGGCTGAGGTTTACCAAAGCTTCTGTTTTCATAGTCGTCTTCACTTCTGCTGGCTCTTGTCTGCTTGCAAAGAGAAGGATACATCATAAGCAGACATAAAACTATATTTATCATAAAACAGTGCAGGCAGTGCTTATACATAGATAATATGCAGTGCCAGGGGCGTAGCAGGCACTTTAAAAGTGTGTGTGTGTGTGTGTGTGTGTGGGGGGGGGGGTCAGGTGATGTGACCCACAAAGGAAAATAAATTATGTACATAATGTACAAAGTAAGTACATTCATGTTCATATAATACATTCTAAATAGAATACTAATTGGCGTTTTAGAGCACCATAGTTGCAATTTTGGGAACGTGCCATGATAGCTTACAGGAACCTATTTCTTGATACCATACTCAAATTTGAAAAATAACTTCAGGACTTGGGACTTTGAGACCACTGTGGACATCTATATTTTCTGATGAAATAAAAATATACTTTTTATGAAATAAATATATTTTATGGACAATATTTCAATTACACTACACTTGAACAATAACTTTTATCTTAATTCTTAACACTTGGACTTCGGATAGAATCATTCTACTCCAGATTATTCTACTTAAAAAAATGCAGGAGCACCTTATAATCAATAATCAAAAAATCTGATCAAAAATTAACCTTCCCATTTGACTCCTTAAAGTGATTTACAGGGAATTTAGTTTTTACCTTTGTAATGGCATTTTTGTAACTTTATTAAAAGGATGTCATCTTTTATGTAAAAAAGTGTATATATATATAAGCTTTTTAACATTTCTAATTAAAACAACAGAATAAAAACAAGAAGAATAAGAAGTAGATTAAGAATACGTTACCAATCAAATTAAATAAGTATTTAAGAAATACATTTGTACGACAGAGGTACTAGAAGAGCACACAAGTGCCTTGTAGGTGTATTTTTTCAGATGATTAATGAGCCTCAGATGTTTTTATTTTTTTTTTTTTTTTTTTAATATAGAAATATTAAATTGTTTAAATAACAGAAAAAATAAGGCCATAGTGTTGTAGTCAGACAATATTAGTCACTTAATATTAACTTCATATTTAATTAACTGTTGTATTAAATCAATATCACACTTGCAAACTCCTTTAATAATCATTAAAAGCTGTCACTCATCTTAGTTCATCGCGATCCATACACTGCACAAAGAATCTCTTATTTAGGCTAAACTGTGTCCACACTTTTTGTTATAATGAGAGCATACATCTGTCTGTGATACATTACTCAATTGCAAAAGCAAGTACGTTAGAAACCTTTGAAGCTCCCTCAGCGCAAACGCAAATATGCTGATCGGGTCAGTCGCATAGGTGCTCCTAAATATTTTTCATAGTCGACTCAGTTTTCAGTCGCAAATGCGCGCACTGTAGAGCCCTGATGCTGTGTTACAGTAGGTTAAATCATAACATGGGAATTTGATCACATGAATCGTGTCATCGTGACATAACACATACTTACTGTGTGTGTTTTTTTTTTGGGGGGGGGGGCGAAAGAGAAAAGAAGACTGCGCGTTTGGAATAAATTGAAGCATTTTTAACTTGTATTGCATTAAGATGAAGTAACGAGAGGAGCGTCGCCCACAGTAACGAAGAAAAAGTACCGTTTTTGCACTAAAAATGTACTTTAGTAAGAGTAAAAGTACCATTTTTAAATATACTCAAACTATTAGTTACCCCCAAAAATTACTCAAGTATATGTAACGAACTAAATGTAACTCGTTACTACCCACCTCTGCAGATAATTATGCATCAACGAAAAAAAAAAAACCTCAACCAAATTATTTTTTGAATGAGAAAACTTGTTTTCTTGCAAGGACATTTTAGCACATATTTGAGGGAAACATTTTAAATAACATCAGGATATGACAAATATGATGACATTTTGTCATCTTTAATATTGTTTCTAATGAACTGTGATACCGCAGCTTGTGTCATCACAATTCATATGAAATCCGGACAAATTTCTCCCCTCAATCTTGTAAGAACACTCTCCAAAGCAAAACATGTTTTGCACATGCAGCATGTCAGCAGAGCATCTAATGATCAGCATATCAGTGTTTAATATGCTTGCACAACTGTAATATGTAATATGAAAAGAGCAAAAGTGTATATGAGAACACTGACCTGTATTACATTATACACTGAGTCACTGGTCCTGTGGAGGGTGGTGTAGGTCATGGGTCCATGCAAACTTTCAGACGCCTAACAGTACGAAAGATAAATACAATTGAAGGGGTTTTGAAAATGACAAATATCTGGAATTCAGTGAATTTGTTTCATGTAATTTATATAATAAATCTTCCACACCCTAGTCTGTGCTCTATGAATTTGCCTGAAAGCAAAGTTTGTGCTATGGCATGCTGTTTATGTGTTCCTGTGTGGCTCAGTGGGTGTTCCTGTGGCTCAGTGGTAGAGCATTGTGTTAGCAGCGCAAAAGGTCATGGGTTCAATTCCCAGGGAACACACATACTGAAAAAATGTATAGCCTGAATGCACTTTAAGTCGCTTTGGATAAAAGCATCTGCTAAATGTAAATGTTTAGCTCTTTATATTTCGGGTGATTTATGATGATGTCATACTTACTTGAAGTCTTTTTAACAGGCTGAAAAAAGAAGAAAAATATAATATGGTTATAAATTAAGTAACGATTATAATGCCATTGATTTTATATATAAAAAAACATTTAAACTAAAAAAATTGTCAAAGCAAGTGTTATTTTCTAAACATTACTGCAATATTTTTGTGATTCTTCATTTAAGTGGTTTTGCCATCTGAATTGTAAGTAAAATGTATGTATGAAAAGAGTTAAATGAAAAGATTAGCTTTTAACTAGGTCAATAAACCTGGAGAAATGCCAAGCCAACTGCTTTGGAAAGCATCATTAGCCTCTGCTGGTCAATTCTGTAAGTACAGCATCAGGATACAAGTGTCACAATTAGTAGTTTATTCTATTGTGTCAGCAAGGCTACTGCTAGTGCTACTGGACAGCTTTACTCAAATATATCACAGACCTTCTTAAAGAAATAGTTCAAATGAAAATTAGTGGAAGATTTACTCACCCTCAGGTAGGGTTGGGTATCGTTTGAATTTTATCGATTTCGATTCCGATTCTTTTCGATTCCCAGTTTCGATTCCAATGTGATTAGATAATGATATCAAGCATTTATCCCATGTCTCTTTTTAGCAAACCATTGCACGATATATATTTTAGTATGCATTTGAGAGACATTCTGAAATGTAATGCATTCATACATGTGTTACACCCCCTCCCGGGTCCATACCACCACAACTCATTCTTGCTCCAAGCGGGTCTCGAACCCGGGATTTTAACAAGGAACGCCAAAGGCTACAGCCTCTAGCGTCAGTCGCTAGAGCGCCTCTTTTTGAGGTCAGGAGAGTGAGGTTTACACACAGCCCGCATACAATCCATGATTTAGTTTAATACCATCCGGTGCTTGCGGGTCTGTTTCCGGTGTGAACGCCAAAACAGAGCGTCATAGCCTCCGCACACATAGGATTGCTAAGCGGGTCTTTCCGGTGCGGGATTACGCCAAAGGCTACAGCCTCTAGCGTCAGTCGCTAGAGCGCCTCTTTTTCAGGAGAGTGAGGTTTACACACAGCCCTTACTGGCATACATCCGTTACACTCACCCCCCTAAACCTCACTATGTTACACCCCCTTCCATACCACCACAAAACGGGTCTTGAACCCGGGATTCCGGTGCTCTTACAGCCTCTAGCGTCAGTCGCTCCTTTTTGAGTCTACACACATTACTGGCATACTCCGGTCCTGGTCACGCACCAATTACACTCACAGAGGTCTCGAAGCGACTGGAGCGGTCGCTCTCTCTGGGCGCTATACAGAATATAAGCTTAGCTTCAGTCGCTAGATGAGTTCAGGAGAGTGAGGTTTCAATACATCCGTTACATGCATGCACAGCAGCTTTAATCGCCTCATGTGACGACAGACTCGTATACTGTTTCCTGTGCACTTATTTATGATGACGCGATCAGAGCGTGTGCGTGAGCACAGTGACGGCTGGCACTGACAGACCTGACATATGCCTGACAGCATCTTGTTGTCTACCAAAGCTCATTTGGCTGGTGTACATTTGACTCGCCCCGCTTGCAGTGCATGTCTGAAAATTCTCGTTTGATGTGGATGCAAAAAAATACACCGGTTCCGCGTCTTAATAAAGGCATTTTTTGTCAAGAAAAAGGGACAACAACTGCAGTTTTGAGCAGGGTGGCCAAGCTTAGATCAGTGGTGGCACTGCTGCACGGATGAACCAAGTGATCACAACATTGTGATCGCACACCTCAAAGGTTGAGGAATGAAACAGACAAATCATTTTAATTTAGGAATAGAATCACGTTGGTGTTTGAATCATGTTCGCGATCTTTAACGATCTATTAAATTAATGTCATGTTGGTGGTGACACCTCTCTTGCAACATGTTTAGCTATCACAGATATTATATTTAGCTTTTTTGGCTTCTGATCGCAAATGCAGGCAAACTTTGGAGGCTTAGATTAGCGAGCAAGGTCCTGGCAGATCGCTAGATCACACTTGTCCTCACAGATGAAGAAAAAAAAGCGCATAGGAATCGATAGGTGGAATCGAAATTTTTAATTTGACAACAAGTATCCGATTCCTGACCTTAAGTATCCAATTCTGGAATCGGAATCGATTTTCGATTCCCAACCCTACCCTCAGGCCATCCAAGATATAGATGAGTTTGTTTCTTAATCCAAACAGATTTGGAGGAATTTGACATCACTTGCTCACCAGTGGATCATCTGCAGTGAATGGGTGCCATCAGAATTAGAGTCCAAACACCTAAAATCTCCTTAATGATGAATTTCTTTCTTAGAAACACGTAGCTTTTTGCTTTACAATTGTTGTGGTATTAGTAAAGAATGGGCTCGAGACGACGTGCTCATTCATGCACACTCGCGCATATGCACATTACACATCCAAACATCCTACTACTACACCTCCCCCTTTTAGCTAAAGAACTCCCCCTAACAGATGTCATGAACTTTAGCATAAACATAGCATTGCACTGTTAATCTCTCAATCTCTCATTTAGTCCATTCCCTCCCCTTCTGTGCAGCTTTCAACTTTGTTTTTAAGAAAATTAGTCTCTCACTGTGCGAAAAGAAAAAAAATTCCAGACATTATGCCATTATTATTATCTTTCAACAGAAGAAATGGAAATGACATCTGAATTGACAACAACAAATCCTATCACAGCTCTACAGGTTCAGTCTTAACGGTGGTCTAATAACCCGGCCCACTCTGCTTCTAACACAGTCCCGAGTCTCTCTTGACTGTGAAGGAACTGTTCTCAGATGGGAACGATATCGTCTCAGACTACCGTTCTGCCCTTCTACAATGTAGGAATGTGGGATATCAACAGGGTTCGTGACTCTCCCTGTATTTGGCAAGTTCTTGATCCAGACTGGTTGTACTGTCTGTAGAACCGGTTTCACTTGTACTCTGTGGCATTTATTGTACCATTTAGCCTGTTTTTCCTTCAAGTCTTTGTCCTTTTTCTTGAAGGTGCTGAGGTTCGGCCAAGCTGGTTTCAGTGTGGACGGACTCACTGGGAGAGTAGATCTGATGTTCCGCCCCATCAGGAGTTGAGCAGGTGAAGCTCCTGAAGCTAATGGTGTAGCTCTGTAAGCCATAAGTGCTTTGTGAGGATCCTCACCTTTCCTCAATAGTGCTTTAACAGTTCTGACTGCTCTTTCTGCTTCCCCATTACTTTGAGGATAGCGTGGGCTGCTGGTCACATGATGGAAATCGTAATCCTTTGCGAAGTCAGCAAAGTCAGATGCTGCAAACTGTGGTCCATTGTCCGTAACTAAAACCTCTGGGACCCTGTGACGAGCAAACATCGCTTTAAGGTTTCTCTATAACAGGTTTTGTTGCCGTTGAAGTGAGAGAAGCAACTTCTATATAGCGTGAGTAGTAGTCAATCAGCAGCACATAATTACCCTTGTTCCAGTGGAAAATATCTGCTGCCACTCTCTGCCATGGTCGTGAGGGTAAAGGATTAGTCAGCAGGGGTTCTGGGTGACTGTAGCTGTTTTTGACACAAGTTTGGCATTGACTCACTTTGTCTTTGATCTGCTTTGTTATACCCGGCCACCATAATGACATTTGTGCTCTTTCCAAGCATTTAGTGATGCCTTGATGTCGCTGATGTACCTTCTCTAGGACTTCCCCACGTATACTGCCAGGTATCACAAGCCTCTTTCCTTTCATCAGCAAGCCCTCTGCAATGAGCAGGTCATATCTGTGTTGCCAAAACGATGCTAGTTGTGGTGGAATACTCTTTTTTCCTTCCCACACTGTGCACACAAGAGAACTTAGCTGCCTGCACACTTCATCCTCTTACTGGGCTCTCTTTATTTGAGCAAGCTTGGTAGGTGTTGCTGGCAATTGTTGAATGACATGATCAATGTACACTTTTACCTCTTCCTCTCGTTTTAAGTTGGCTTCAGACGGTTGTTATTTGAGTGGAGCTCTAGAAAGTGTGTCTGCTGTGATCAAGTTTTTTCCAGCAACGTGCATAATTTTGTAGGAGAACCGCAGAAGTCGTAGACGAAATCTCAGTATGCGCGGAGGCAGGTCATCTAGCAGTCTCGAGCCTAGTAGACTTACTATTGGCTTGTGTTCAGTCCTGACCACGAAATCCAGTCCAAGAATGTAGGTTTGGAATCTTTCACAGGCCCAAGTGATTGCTAGTGCCTCCTTCTCAATTTGTGCATACCTTTTCTCTGCAGGTGTCATACTCCTTGAGATGAAAGCGACCGGTCTCCATACCGCTGCAGGCTGGAGCTGAGGCAGTACTCCTCCTTGTCCAAAGAAAGAAGCATCAGCTGAGACTCTAGTCTGTCGTTGTGGGCAGTATTGTGCTAATATTGCTGAAGAACTTGTTTCACTTTTTCGAAAGCTTGTTGTTGTGGGCTCCCCCACACCCAGTCGTTTTCAGCTTTAATCAGGTCTCTGATCAGTCCAGTCAGCTCTGCGATGTTGGGTGAAAATTTTCCGATGTAATTCACCATGCCAAGGAATCTCTTAACATCAGCTGTATTTTTAAGTCTCTGGCATGTCTTTTAAGGCTTTCATTTTGTCAGGGTCAGCTTGTATGCCCTCTGCACTGACGATATGTCCTAAGAACCTAACTTGAGGAACTGCAAATCGACATTTCTCGTTCAGTGTCAAACCTTTCTGTTGTAGGCGGTTAAGTACTTTGACGAGTCTCGCATCGTGTTCTTTGCGAGTAGAGCCGAACACCAGAATGTCATCCGCGTGGCATAGCGTACCTTCCAGGCCGTCGAGCATCTGTGTTAAGCGTTTTTGAAAGTGTTCTGGTGCGGATGAAATGCCAAACGGAAGGCGTTGAAAACAGTATCTACCATAAGGCGTAATGAAGGTAGTGAGTGGGACTAAATCTTTATGCAAAGGAATCTGCCAGAATCCAGCAGTAGCATCTAGCTTAGAGAAAACTGTCGCGCCTGGCAGTTTAACCAGTTTTTCATCCACTGCTGGAAGAATGTGTCTCTCTCTGCAGACATTGTCATTCAGATGTGTTAAATCAACACAGATTCTGATCTTGCCATTTGGTTTTGGTACTACAACCATACCTGAGCACCACTCTGTCACTTCTTCGATGGTAGCTATGACCCCCAGGTCTTCCATTCTTTTCAGCTCCTCTTTGACTTTGTTCATCATGGGCAAGGGCACTCGACGGGGGACAGACAGAGCAAATGGAGTGGTTGATTCTTTCAGTTTAATTTTGTAAGCTCCTTCTAGTTTCCCGAGACCTGTGAAGACTTTTGGGAAGAGCTCTTTGTAATTCGGCTCTGATCTCATTTACATCCACTGTGTGCAGCAAGTTAAGCTCTTTTATAGCAGGTAGTCCAAGGAGAGGGGTCACTAGTCTTGGTATAACGAACACTGGGTGTTTTATCATTTTTCCCTGATGATTAAGTGATGCTTCGAACTGCCCTCTCACCGGTATTGGCTTGTTGCTTGGTCCACACAGTTTTTCGTTGGTGGGCTGAGAACACAATGGCTCCTCTTTGAGTACAAGTGCTCCGGGATGGCTGTTACCGCAGCTCCAGTGTCTAGCTAGATAATAATTTGTTCACCGTTTATTATGATGGGCCTTTGCCAGACATCAGTCCAATTTTCTGACTTTACAACTCCCAAGAACACAGTCTCTATGCTCTCTACCTCATTACCTTGATATATTTCATCCATTCTTTTCTTTGTTTTTTCAGACTACTGCAAAGTGACCTTTTTTCTTGCACTTTCTACACTCCGCATCCCTTGCTGGACAGTTGTTCAGTGAGTGTGTTTGTGGCTTTCCGCATCTGCCGCATCCCTTACTTGCTTAGTGGTATCTTTTAGAGTCTGGTCGCCCTTGTGGCCCTTTTTGTGCATGTTTTGGTTTGACTTTATATTTCAACATGTCCATGTTTATTTCATTTGAGTCCCCACTTGCTTGCCTTAAGTCTGTCTGCTGCTTTTTTATTTCTTTACTTTGTCTTATTTTTGTGATGGCTTTACTGAGTGTGAGTTCAGGATCCAACTGTAGTCTCTCTGACAGTCTGTGATCTCTAATTCCAACTATCAGTCCATCTCTTATCATTTCCTCTTGAAGGACTCCGTACTGGCAGTTTTCTGCTAGTTTATGAACTGCAGTAATGAACATTTCTGCTGACTCTCCCGGTTCTTGGCATCTCTTTAGCCCTCTCATATATAACATTGTGCTTGTAAACAAAGTGTTTCTCGAACGCTTCTTTAACTTTGTCGTATTCCTTCCTGTCTGCTTCTGACAAAGCCAACGTGCACATGATATCATCAGCTTTATCTCCCATTGTGTAGATAAGTGAATTAACTTGATATTCCTGACTTCTTTCACTGATCCCCGCTGCTATGCGGAATCTCTCGAATCTTCTAATCCAATTTGGCCAGCTGCCAAAATTGCTGAAGTCAAAATGTTCAGGTGGGCTGATAGAAAACAAAGTATCCATCCTTAATATCTTGTTGCTGAATTCGGATTAATCTTTATTTGCCTTTTTTTTTCTCTCTCTCTCCCCGAGGCTCACTCACACTCTGTGTCCGTCTCTCGCAGCTGCCCGTGGCCGACGCCTTTTCTGGATTTTTTTTTAGATTTTTTTTAAAGGTCTCGTTTACACCCTCTTACAGAACTGGCGAAGATGACTGTTATCCTTGCAAAGCGAGGTAAGTCCAATTCTGACACCATGTTGTGGTATTAGTAATGAACGGGCTCGAGACGACGTGCTCATTTATGCCTCTTTACTGAACTCCTCACTCCCGCGCACACTCGGGCATGCGCACATTACACATCCAAACCTCCTACTACTACAACAATATGTTAATTGATGGACTGTAGCCATGTGGATTACATGTGGATTATTATGACGTTTTTATCAGCTGTTTGGACTCTCATTCTGACGGCACCCATTCACTACAGAATATCCATTGGTGAGCAAGTGATTTAATGCAAAATTTATCCAAATCTGTACTGATGAAGAAGTCTCATCCCCATGCCAGGATGTGGCATCTTATGTTTTTTCTTGTGCTTTTAATTTTTTGTAATGTGTATCATACAAAAAAAATTAGAAATAAAACTGAATTGAATTGAACTGAATGTTTAAAGGAAATTAGTGTATGTAATATACAGGTGCATCTCAATAAATTAGAATGTCATGGAAAATTTAATTTATTTCAGTAATTCAACTCAAATTGTGAAACTTGTATATTAAATAAATTCAATGCACACAGACTGAAGTATTCAGTCAAACAAATTAGAATACTTCATAAGACAAATAAAAACTTTTTTTAGTGAATTGTTTGCCTTCTGGAAAGTATGTTAATTTACTGTATATGTACTCAATACTTGGTAGGGGCTCCTTTTGCTTTAATTACTGCCTCAATTCGGCGTGGCATGGAGGTGATCAGTTTGTGGCACTGCTGAGGTGGTATGGAAGCCCAGGTTTCTTTGACAGTGGCCTTCAGCTCATCTGCATTTTTTGGTCTCTTGTTTCTCATTTTCCTCTTGACAATACCCCATAGATTCTCTATGGGGTTCAGGTCTGGTGAGTTTGCTGGCCAGTCAAGCACACCAACACCATGGTCATTTAACCAACTTTTGGTGCTTTTGGCAGTGTGGGCAGGTGCCAAATCCTGCTGGAAAATGAAATCAGCATCTTTAAAAAGCTGGTCAGCAGAAGTAAGTATGAAGCACTCCAAAATGTATTGGTAAACAAGTGCAGTGATGTTGGTTTTCAAAAAACACTATGGACCAACACCAGCAGATGACATTGCACCCCAAATAATCACAGACTGTGGAAACTTAACACTGGACTTCAAGCAACTTGGGCTATGAGCTTCTCCACCCTTCCTCCAGACTCTAGGACCTTGGTTTCCAAATTAAATACAAAACTTGCTCTCATCTGAAAAGAGGACTTTGGACCACTGGGCAACAGTCCAGTTCTTCTTCTCCTTAGCCCAGGTAAGATGCCTCTGTCAACAACTGTAGCCAAATTCCTTGACATGTCTGTGTGTGGTGGCTCTTGATGCCTTGACCCCAGCCTCAGTCCATTCCTTGTTAAGTTCACCCAAATTCTTGAATCGATTTTGCTTGACAATCTTCATAAGGCTGCGGTTCTCTCGGTTGGTTGTGCATCTTTTTCTTCCACACAACTTTCTGTTAACATGCTTGGATACAGCACTCTGTGAACAGCCAGCTTCTTTGGCAATGAATGTTTGTAGCTTACCCTCCTTGTGAAGGGTGTCAATGATTGTCTTCTGGACAACTGTCAGATCAGCAGTCTTCCCCATGATTGTGTAGCCTAGTGAACCAAACTGAGAGACCATTTTGAAGGCTCAGGAAACCTTTGCAGGTGTTTTGAGTTGATTAGCTGATTGGCATGTCACCATATTCTAATTTGTTGAGATTAATTGGTGGGTTTTTGTTAAATGTGAGCCAAAATCATCGCAATTAAAAGAACCAAAGACTTAAACTACTTCAGTCTGTGTGCACTGAATCGATTTAATAAATTAGTTTCACAATTTGAGTTGAATTACTGAAATATATTAACTTTGCCACAACATTCTAATTTATTGAGATGCACCTGTGCAGCTGATCTTCTTACACTGAATTTTGTTTAATAAACAGGCTGAACATCATGTTATGGATGTCAAACATCTAACCCACCTTTTGTATTTGACCAAATCCACTGCAGTAATGAGAATTAAGAAAAGCGTCAGAAGTCCACATATAATGTACGGTGCAATGGAGCAATCTGAATCAGAAAAAGAAGAAAAAAGCCATAGCTCATTTCACGTCACTATATTATGACACACACAGACACATGTTATGATATTTACTTGCATACCACTAAAAGTACACCCAAGGAGATACATAACTCAAGTCCACATAAAACACATTGCTTTCCACAATGCAGTTACAAGTGGTCTGAGAATGAACATTCTGAAGGTTAGCAGGTTTACACATCAACCAGGCCTAAATGCCCACTGATACTCTTACGAGTGTTTTCTGATGTGGTTCTGGTGTAGTTTCTGATTTAATTACTTGTTTACAGCAGGATCTAACCATGAGTCCAGTTACTGCCCCCTTTGAAGCCACATCAACACTGCCACCAATTTTTCCAATGAGTCTGTCTGCCATGAATCATCTTCATCATTAGTCAAGGATAGATTAAATCACTGTACTAAAGTGATTATGGGTCAATGACACATAAAGATGTCCAAGATGATGAAAAGAAAGCATACATTAAGCTCCTAGACATGTAAACAAACAAACAAAAAAGTTTTAATTTGATGTCAAGGGGTGTAAGTAAATAAATTGCTTATTTTCTTACACCTTGAATTGAATACACATGAGTGTACACACAGTAATCTTTTTTTTTGTTTCTACTCACTGGAATTCTCCATTGCTCACGTTATGGTTTGGCATGTTGTGTCTTATTTTTGGTATTGAGTCTTATTAATAAAATTAAAGCTTACTAATAAAATGCAGGTAATAAAAGAAAACATATTTTGTATCGTGATTAAAAAAAGAAGATGGAAATAGCAGGGACTCAAATCGGATTTCCCATGCCTCGTATGAGAAAGAGATTGTACATGAGTAGGCTATATTTAATTATTACGTCAGAACGCTCAGTTTTATCACGCTACACTACTCCTCCTTCAAAAAGTAGCCTGTTAGTTTGCAAATACCTGAGCTACTGAAAAAAATTACTTAACAAAGAAACTTAAAGTCTCTGCTAACAGAAGGATATTTACTATTTATGTCCACTCCGACAAGCCTTGATTGGTCGGTCCCGAGAGTGTTGTAGACCTTGCAGACATACAGACCCTGAAAGGTACTTCTGGCTATCATTGTTAGAGTCTGTCCTTGATTCTGTAACTCTAGCTTTCCAGATCCACTGTCTTTGTACCACTCATAGAGCTGGACAGCAGGGTTGGCATCACTATGACAGCTCAGCACCACAACACTGCCTTCAGACGCTGGACCCGATGGACTGACCAGGGCTATGGTGTTTTTGGGAGCATCTGAAAAAGAAGTTTGAACAGTTTTACTTTCATTTAATGGGACAAAATATTTTCTTTGGTTCATTCTCAAATTATGCTGAAAATCATTATGTATTACACAAACAGAAAAAGCACTCAAAGCACATTCACTCATAAATATAAATAATTAATTGTATGCTTTTTTTCTCTATTTCACATACACAACACTCTAAGGGTAATGCTGGTTTCAGCTGGTCTTTTGGAGTCCTGGGAGTAAAAAAGAGAGCAGGAGACTTTCAGGCGTTCATGTAGAGGAGTAGCATTGAACGTCTGAGAGGAGACCAACAGTGTCTGTCCAAATTCATCTATCTTAAGAAAAATAATACAAGGATTTTTATTACATTTCAGGATACAGAACTGTGTAGTTTACAAACATGATTTGTTTCATGTTAAATTTCACCTGTAGGGCTGGTGTGAGCTGTTCTCCTAGGTGTGGGTTCCACTGCATCAGAGGTTGGATTGAAGGACATGAGATCACAGTGGAACAGGTCAGTGTCAACCTGGTGCCCTCTAGAACTTCCATAACCTGACCATATGAGCTCAAGATAGGCGGGAGAACGTCTTATAGTAGAGAAAAGAGTAAACACATTAGTGTGTCCACCAGATCCATACAGCAAAAAATAAATAAATCTACTGTGGGAAAAAAAAAATTTGATCCCCTGCTGATTTGCATTAGCATTGAACATTTGCCCACCGACAAAGAAATGATCAGTCTATAATTTTAATGGTAGGTTTATTTGAACAGTGAGAGACAGAATAACAACAAAAAAATCATGAAAAATGCATTTTAAAAAAATGAATAAATTGATTTGCATTTTAATGACTGAAATAAGTATTGGACCCCTTCGCAAAACATGACTTAGTATTTGGTGGCAATACCCTTGTTGGTAATCACAGAGGTCAGACGTTTTTGTAGTTGGTCACCAGGTTTGCACGCATCTCAGGAGGGATTTTGTTCCACTACTCTTTGCAGATCCTCTCCAAGTCATTAAGGTTTCGAGGCTGATGTTTAGCAACTCCAACCTTCAGCTCCCTCCACAGATTTTCTATGGGATTCAGGTCTGGAGACTGGCTAGGCCACTCCAGGACCTTAATGTGCTTCTTCTTGAGCCACTCCTTTGTTGCCTTGGCGGTATGTTTCGGGTCACTGTCATGCTGGAATGCGGTGCAGTTGTCCCCTTAGCAGAAAAACACCCCCAAGGCATAATGTTCCCACCTCCATGTTTGACGGTGGGGATGGTGTTCTTGGGGTCATAAGCAGCATTCCTCCTCCTCCAAACACAGCGAGTTGCGTTGATTCCAAAGAGCTGGATTTTGGTTTCATTGGACCACAACACTTTCACCCAGTTCTCCTCTGAATCATTGGCAAACTTCAGACAGGCCTGTATATGTGCTTTCTTGAGCAGGGGGACTTTGCGGGCGCTGCAGGATTTCAGTCCTTCATGGCATAGTGTGTTACCAATTGTTTTCTTGGTGGTGACTATGGTCCAAGCTGCCTTGAGATCATTGACAAGATCCTCCCGTGTAGTTCTGGGCTGATTCCTCACTGTTGTCATGATCATTGAAACTCCACGAGGTGAGATCTTGCATGGAGCCCCAGACCGAGGGAGAGTGACAGTTTCTTCCATTTGCGAATAATCGCACCAACTGTTGTCACCTTTTCACCAAGCTGCTTGGCGATGGTCTTGTAGCCCATCCCAGCCTTGTGTAGGTCTACAATCTTGTCCCTGACATCCTTTGACAGCTCTTTGGTCTTGGCCATGATGGAGAGTTTGGAATCTGATTGATTGCATCTGTGGACAGGTGTTTTTTTTACAGGTAACAAGCTGAGATCCCTTTAAGAGAGTGCCCCTAATCTCTTACCTGTATAAAAGACATCTGGGAGCCAGAAATATTGCTGATTGATAGGGGATCAAATATTTATTTGACTCATTAAAATGCAAATCAATTTATAACTTTTTTGAAATGCGTTTTTCTGGATTTTGTTGTTATTCTGTCTCTCACTGTTCAAATAAACCTACCATTAAAATTATGGACTGATAATTTTTTTGTCAGTGGGCAAATGTACAAAATCAGAAGGGGATCAAATAATTTTTTTCCCCCACTGAATTTTCATTGTATTGAATGAGTCTAGGGTAATTTATATATATATATATATATATATATATATATATATACATACATACATACATACATACATTTATATATATATATATTCATTTATACATATACATTTATATATGTGTATATGTGAGTGTGTGTGTGACGCTGGCTTGGACCACAAAACCAGTCATAAGTAGCACGGGTAAATTTGTAGCAGTAGCCAACAATACATTGTATGGGTCAAATTATAAAAAAAATGTTATGCCAAAAATAATTAGGATATTAAGTAAAGATCATGTTCCATGAAGATATTTTGTACATTTACTACTGTAAATATATAAAAACTTAATTTTTGATTAATAATATGCGTTGCTAAGGACTTAATTTGGACAATTTTAAAGCTGATTTTCTCAATATTTACTTTTTTTTTTTTGCACCCTCAGATTCCAGATTTTCAAATAGTTGTATATTGGCCAAATATTGTAATATCCTAACGAACCATACATCAATGGAAAGCTTATTTATTCACCTTACAGATTATGTATAAAAACAATTTACACTTATGACGGGTTTTGTGGTCTAGGGTCACATATATGTAAAAGTAAAAGTATATTTTGAATTCCAACCTTCGTGGACTGTAATGTTTACTCCTTGCTCAAATGTGTACATGAGAGGTTCAGGACCCTGAAGTCTGAAGAAAAAATTGTCACTGAATCCAACAGGAAAGTTGTGAAACACAGTGGTGCAATTTTTGTTTAAGATGTTGCCAATCACATTTCCTTTTAGTAGAGACAACCCTGTTCTTTTTGAACTAAGCACGTCTGGCCCCTCTTTGGTTGTTTTTTTCCAAGTTGCCTCAACAGATTTGTTTAGGGAATTTTTGAACGAGTTGGGGATCTCAAACTGACATGGAATCTGAACACAGAAGCCACTTATTGCATCTATTTTCTTAGGCATTTTAATTTCCCATTTCCCACTGGCAGCACCTGCTTACATAAAAACACACACAGGGCGCATTCTACATTAGTTTAGTTTAACATAATGGAGGCCGGCACATGCCAAAGCTTACAAGTGCTTACTTGTATGCAATAAATTACAGAAGTGCAAAGTTAAATCACCAGCCATCATCATAAATAACAACGAGACACTCACATATTCAGTATTTGCTCATGGATTAATTTAAAACTAATGTTTCAAACCTAGCAGATGAACAAAAGCAAGTCTCTCACCTCTCAATATCCAGATTATGACAACCAGGACTTTTGGTCCACTCATGTTGCAGAGATCTGGATAAAATATATGCTCACTTATAGTCAAACAGATGTGGCTTCGAATGTTATATCCTTTGTTGGCATTTTGTCATTTGCTACTAAAAAACTGCAACATTATATCATCTTATTTTATCATCTTTTTTATGTACATAAACGTGTACATTAGCACACATACATCAGAGAAACACTGAATCTGAGAAACTGAAGCTATAAAATTAATTCTAGACTACTGAATATTTGGTTTAAATAAAAAAGTAACCAGAAACTTTTACCTGATGTGGAGCTGTCAGACTTTCACTAAAAATCTCAACAAATGAAATAAAAGAGGAACACTGGAGTTTCATCAGCAGTTTTGTGAAAAAAAGGAAAATTTACTATTACATGAACATTTCTTCTTTTTAAGGTCAAATGTGTTGTAAAAGGAATTTTGATGTAACGTATAACTCATTTGGTGTGTCACCATACTTTCTCAGTTGATTAAGCGCAGTATGTTTTATAGTTTTCTGAAATGTTAAATTGAAGTATGCAAATGATCTAATTAAGTATGTGTAAGTTTGCATACATTTTATGTACAATAAAATAAATCTGATTATTGGATAAAGCTAGGTTCAGAATACTTGTTTCTTTTTGTTGATATATTGAAGTTATGTAAGTTTTTACATAGGGGATTTTGGAAATCTATTTTTTTATCACTCCATAAATCAGAAAATACTGTCAATTAAAATATTATATAAATCAGGTGAATGATATACCAACAAACCCTGTGTAAAAACCTTCAGAACATAGATGGGAATAAAAATGGAAATTTCAGTATATGTAAGTGCTAGTGATTATTAAGCTCAGATGAGCTTTATTTGTCACATACAAAATTATAAAGAGTATAACCAGCAGTGAAATGTGTTCTCTGCATTTAACCCATCCAAGTGCACACACACTTGGAGCAGTGGGCAGCCAACGCTGCGGCGTCCGGGGAGCAGTTGGGGGTTCGGTGCCTTGCTCAAGGGTTTCACCTCAGTCGTGGACAATTCCTGCCGGAGCCGAGATTCGAACCCACAACCTGGGTTACAAGTCCAACGCTCTATCCATTAGAGCCACGACTGCTCCCGTGATGTGGAGATTCCTAGTTTATTTTGACAGTCTTTAAAGATAGTTATTGATTCAAATAGAATCAAGTATTTCATAGAGCTGTGTGTAATGCACAGTAAAGTATTCACAAGTAAAACACAGCACATTTTCTATTTGCATATTTTACTGCTTACAAACATATTGTTGCTGTATTTTTATTTTAAAATATCAAATTCATTTTTGATTGTTTTCTTTTTTAATTGTTTTTTTGTACCCAAATTTACTTGACATCGAGTTTAAACTGTTTATTTAAAAATGTATTTTTATTGTTTTAGTCCTTACTAACTACCACATTTGGGTCATTTCCGTTATTATTTCTTACATTTGACATTTTGTAAGTCAATTAATTTTGACCTTAAACTGTATAACTATCTATTATCATACACATTTTTTTGATGGTCAGGCCACAGATTATCAAATGTTGTTCAGTAATGCTATATCTCAGCTGTAGGTGGCAGCACAGACCAACATTTAACAATGCCACTTTCTCACATCTTAATTTAAATGAGTTAAAAAGATGAAACAAAATCAATGCTTAAACAAACAACAAAACATCACAATCGTTTATGTTAATAAGTATTAAATATAAACACAAACACCAATCAAGCATTTATATAAAATTTTGGAAACCACTTCATACCTTTTTCATTTGAACTGATATGTGATTGAAAACAAAATTCTTGGGGAATTTCTAACAAGGTGTAGAAAAAAACCCATAATAAAATAGGGCACATTGACAAAGAGAACCCGACATGAAAATCATATGCAAATATTGGTGTATACACTGCTTACATGTGAAATATACACATTTATATAAATCATTATTATTAGTAGTATCAGAATTAGCATATTCATTATTTCAAAATTCAGTAAAGAATATGATGTTTTGATGTACAGTCACAATGACTGCTTTATAGACAGGAACGTTATTGGATACATAATATACTTTAAAGGAATAGTTCACCCAAAATGAAAATTAGCTCAAAATGTATTCACCCTCAGGCCATCCCAGATGTAGCTGAGTGTGTTTCTTCATATGAACAGATGTGGAGAAATTCTGAAGTTCATCACTTGCTCACCTCTGGATCCTCTGCAGTGAACGGGTGCCGCCAGAACAGCTGATAAAACGTCACTGTAATCTACAAGTAGCCTAATGTAAGTAACCCAAAAGTTGTGTTTGTAATAAATTCATCATTAAGTTATTATTAACTTCAAACCGTTGCTTCTGGAATAAATAAAGATATTCATTATTCTCTACCATTCGTATTGCTGCTATGTAAATACCTGTACAACCTGTTTGCACATTCTTCTAGCACATTCCTGTTTATATTATTATTTATTAAGTCTACAGTATACTGTCTGCACATCTTATTTTATTGCACATTTTTATTTATATTTTTTCTTTTTACTTAATTTTTTTCCCCATACCAATTTTAATGTATATTCTCTTGTGTTTGTATTCCATATAATTGCACTGTCCATGGAGCGGACCTGACTTACATTTCACTGCTGGTTATATTCTGTATAATTGTGTATGTGACAAATACAAATTGTGAATCTTGAATACAAGTCCATGTCCATAACATTGCTTTCTCCAGTGAAAAAGTCAGAAATATGCACAGATCAAGGTCCATTTACAAGTGAAATCAGTCCAAAACAGTTCTAAACAAACATGATGGTGAATTATAATGTGAGAGGACAACAGGGAATGGACTTTTCCACAGAAGAAAACATTATTATGGATTATGGACTGGTGTTTGGGTCAAAAGTGAAAGTTTAGTCTGCACGGTTAGCCTTGTGGGCAGCGTGCCGACATATAGTCCCGTTGCACTACGGATGTCTTGAGTTCGAATCCTGGCTCGAGGACCTTTCCTGATACCGCCCCCTCTCTCCTCTCTCCCCTATGTTGCTTCCTGTCAGCTCTACACTGTCTGAATCTAAATAAAAGGCAAAAATGCCAAAAATAAATCTTAAAAAAAAGAGGTGAGAGTTTAATGTTAAAATGCTTTAATGATGATTTCTTTCTTACAAACACAGCTTTTCTTTTCACAAGACGTTAATTGATGGACTAGAGTTGTGTTGTGTGTTAATGTGATCAGCAGTTTGGACTCTCATTCTGACGGCACCCATTTATTGTAGAGGATCCATTGGTGAGCAAGTGATTTAGTGCTAAATTTCTCCAAACCTGTTTAAATGAAAAAAAACAACCTCATCTACATCTTGGATGGCCTGAGGGTGAGAAATCCTTTTAACAATCCCTTTAACTCCCCCAGAGACATAATGGAGTAAACACACATATGTATTTATGTTTTTGTCATGGTTCATCTGTATCTCCTCCCTCTTCCTGTTTGTCTTCTCTTTGTCTGTAAAGAAGACACTTAATGATCGAATAACGAAAAAGGGCAGAAAAGGGTTCAGAGAGAAGTAGAGGGGCTGGAAGTGATGTCAATGAACCCGTCACTTATTTATTTGCCTGCACACTGAACATGACCTAACACTCATACTTGGTCTGCTGGACACATTCACAAATTACTATGCGGTGGTGTTTCCTCAAACACTGATTGTGCTAACTAGTTCATTGAGCAAACTTTCACTAAGGTAAGAACACCCACAGCAATTTATTACCCAGTTGTTCATTTGCTATATTTTTTTATTTTTTACTAAAATTTTCCAATGTAATCCATGCTGTGCAATCATTTTATTTCATTTTGGTGTTTTATATACTGTACATTTATTGTGATTTTCAAACGTAAGCTATTCAATTGCCTATCTTTGGCTTAAATTGCCATGCCTTATTTGCGTTCTTATTCGTATGTACTACTGCTTTCAGTTTTAACATGAAAGGAGGAACACAACTAACTCTGATGCAAAACAACTGTTTTTATTTTTGAAGTATCATTGTGTTTTACACCGTGGTATTAAGTTCCTTTAATTCTCTGTTTTCTTGCCAGAATTACACAATATATTTAGTGTGAGTAAATGCTAAATGTAATGGAAATACTACAATAAGATGTTCTGACCTTTCATGATTCAGCAGAGCATTTATATTACTCACATTAGCTTTGCTTTTAAACCAGTTTATATGCTGCAACCTCTTAGTTGCCAGACAACTCATATTTATCTTACTATATGGTGTCACTTAAATACGAGCGCGCAATGACACTTATGACAAATTGCTCATTAAATGGCAGTGTACCAGAATGATATTAGCTAACATTAAGTGAAACACATCAAGACTGCAAGTTTTATGAAATGTTATCACGAATGCATGAATCAGATGCATGAAGATGTTTCTGATTCTGCAGCTGTGTGTCATTTAAAAACACAGATTTTCTTTTCACTTCTCTGTTTTGTTGAAGGTGAAAGTTCAGTCCTCCCCCTCTTTTTGTTCCCCTTTTTTCAGACTGATATTTTAAACAGACTCTGGGTAAGATCTGGGTGGCTTCTGTCATGTGAGATCCCAATATGGCTTGATTCAAATATCTATAAATATTTAAACTATTTCAACTGTACTTAATATTTTAATAACCACTCCATAAATACACAAGGAAATGGTCCTGGGTGAATAAGAGGAAGTACATGTAGATGCTTATATTTCGTTTACTCATATTTGCTCATGTCTAGTATTGTAGTTCTTGGGAATTATTTAGATATACTTTACACAACATTACAGATATAATTTTACCTGCATGCATTCCCTGGGAATTGAAATGTTGACATTGGCCTTGCTAATTATTCCATCTGTGAATCAGTTAAAATGCTTAATTTGAACAGACATACTGTATATGATTTTATTTTTGTCTCTCAGAATGGCCTCCAATGCAACTCTTTTCATGCAGCCCCACTCAAACATCACAACCCACCACGAGAAAACTACAGTGGACATTGATGCCATTATGGATAATGTTACCATTGTCCTCTACACCATTACCATTATCTTCGGCATCACTGGGAACTCTGTGGTCATCTGGGTGGCTGGCATGCGTCTGAAGCCCAATGTCACTAGCGTATGGCTTGTCAATCTCGCCATAGCAGACCTGATCTTCTGTCTTACCCGTATAACTTCGCTCCTCAAAAAGCTTTTCTTTGACCATTGGCCTTTTGGACTCTTTCTCTGCAAGTTCAATGGTTTCTTCAAGTACGCCAACATGTTCTGCAGTGTTTTTCTTCTGGCTGTCATCAGTGTGGATCGAGCGCTCTGCGTTTGCCATCCAGTGTTCACCAGAGAACGACGGACATTATGTGCCGCTCGTGTGGTCAGTGTGGTAGTTTGGATTGTGGCGGTGATCTTTAGTTCACCATACTTTGTTTACCGGCAGGTCTACCTTGGTGACAACAACTTGAGCAAGTGCTCGCTGGAGGTGAGAACAACTTTGGAAATCTATGTGAATTAAAAAATGGTTCATCAAGTAATTATATTTGCATATGTTATAATATTTCATATGTTGAATCATTTAATTATATACTGTAAATCATACATTCCAAGCAGACAAAAAAGGGGGAAAATATGAGATTTAAGGAAATAATATAACCCAGAAAATTTACATTTTGTCATCATGTAGTCTACTCATCCTCTTAGCATAATATACACATCTCGGTTATATATGAGATTCACAGACTTTTATAACCAAACTCACACCAGTAAATTTTCAGAGCTCAAAACTGTATTTTCGGCGAAGCCCTGCTATGCAAACAGAACCGTACTGGACAATTAGTACTGTATGTCACTGTATACAGTTCAAGAGAGCATTCTTGTTTCTTACAGAGATGCAGATATGAGCTGTGTGTCATCTTAAGTTTTATATCCAGTCACTGTCCTCCACCAGAGCTACTCCCGTGTAGTCTGTGTGGTCTGAAGTATACAAGCTTTCATCAGTAAATTAAGATTTGACAGAAGAAATAGCAACTCAGTTGAACTTTTGTCTTGTCAAGTGTGATAAAATGTTGCCGTTTTGGACATAATTGTAGTTATGATTACTATCACAAACAGATCTCAGTCAGATTAGACACCATTCTCAATTTAACACAGATGAATTAAACAAGACTGTGTCAGGCACTGTAGCCTATAACGCTCCTAGATCATGTAATTTTCAACAGTTAGAATTTTCAAAACAGTTTTATGAAGATTTTGTCCATTTAATTTTGATTGATGCTAAGCAAATTGAATGCACTATACTTCTATCTCTCACAGCCTCGTTTTCATTCCTGCCAAAGATTAAATATGGTACTACCCTGTCTAAAGTCTATGGGCTTGACTTCAATTGCATGTTCATAAGACAATGTTCGAACATCTATTGTAAGCTGCTAAGTGAACAGGGAATTTCAAGGCTCACTCCTATAAGTAAGTGAAGTTGTCAATGCTTGAATCATCCCAGAAGCGACTCTTTGTGATGCTTCGCTAAAGTTACACACATACGTCTGCTTCGATTAAAAATAATGGCTAGTGCGGTGGCTGCGATATTCGTAAACCTAGCAACTCCCATTGCCATGACTTATCGCGAGAGGACAAAATATGTTTTAGTCGCATAACATTGGTTAATGTAAACGCTGACATTAGCCACCTCGTAAAATATGTACGAATTGCCATGATATCGCACATAACAGTGGATTATAACACATTTACCAAATAAATTCCTCTATGCAGATAAAAAATAATGTGACTTTGCTCAATGGGGTGGCATACCTGGACTTACCAGTGGAAATGTTGTTATGGGCATTCCGAAATGCCTGAGGAAAGTCTATAAACCATTGGTGACAACTGAAGTATATTTTAGCATAGTACATGTGAAATAGTCTGTCATCATTCAGAGATCTGATTTACTTTGTGCAGGTGAAAGAAGCATCAAAGGGTGACAATTCAGCAAAGAATGCCTTGTACAGCATTCGCTTCTTATGTGGATTCCTGTTGCCCTTCCTGATTATCCTGTGCTGCTACATTTTAGCTGGCATTGGGATACGCAAAACAAGGTTTTCTGGAAAATCGAGGCCTCTCCGGATTCTCGCTGGACTGGTCTGTGTTTTTTTCTTATGTTGGGGCCCCTACCACTGCCTACTGCTCGCCAAGATGGTGGACAAGAAGAGCCATGCCGTTAAAGTGGGCCTGCCTATTGCTAAGGGCTTTGCATATTTCAACAGCTGCGTGAACCCAGTGCTGTACTTCTGCATGGGACTGGATGTTAGGCGACGCTTCAGACAAAGCATTTCAGGGATTTATCGCAGAGCACTTATGGAAGGCCACATTATGCAGTCCCAGGAAGGCACAGCAGAAGAAAGCTGTAATTCCATTCCAAAGACTGCAGGGATCATTCGAGACAGACCTGAGGGGATGACTAAAGTTTAAAAGAGTTTCTTTGTAATGTCATTTTTGCTTTTTAGCAGTACCGGTCTGTGGGGAAATATTACGGGGAGGCCGATATGTAAACACTGATCAAATCAAAATGTGAAAAATCTCTCTTTGTTTTGTTTTTTGCTGATATCATTCTGTCTTTAAATACTCTTGATAATTAAGAACTTTTACTAAGAAAACCTAAAAAGACAACATTCAATAATAGTGAAATCAACATGTATATATATTTGTGAGTGATTTTGACACTTTTGCAGAGCAAAACAATACGTTTTTGTACATGATTAAATTTAGAATTGGAAACAATGGTTTTCACAAAACTGTTTCTGTGACCTCTTACCATTAACATGTAAACCACTGTTTAGCAGCTACTATATTGTCTTGCTCCAAAGCCAATAAACTGTGATCAGGTTACTGAGAGTATCTCTGAGAGGGACACTGCTATGGTTTTGGGGCAGCATATTTACTCAGGTCTGCTTGAAATGTTATTGCTGGTAATGATTGGTTGGATACGCGGCTATTTGTTTTTTATTTTTGTTTGCCTCTTTTTATTTGGTTGCGGCATTTTGCATTAGCTGGGTTTTTGAAAGAATGATGTTGTGTCATTTGAATATCCTTTGTTTTTTTTTTGTTTACATGTTTTTTTTATGTTAAGGTTTTTTCAGAGTAAACAGAACAAACAAGCAACGTTGTCTCAGACTTCACACGCACCCACAAAAAAGGAAAGAAATAGAAATAAACAAGTTAATACATTAAAAAAAACTAGATAAAAAAGTTTGTGAACAAACTTTAAGTTGGCTTGAGAAAGCCGGACCAGAAAGTTTTAAAAAGTTTGTAAAGTTTAAAGAAGTTTGTAAAGTTTTAAAAGTTTAAAAGTTTAAAAGTTCAAGTTTTAAAAGTTTAAGTTTTAAAAGTTTTAAAAGTTTAAGTTTTAAAAGTTTTAAAAGTTTAAGTTTTAAAAGTTTAAGTTTAAAAAGTTTAAAAAGTTTAAGTTTTAAAAGTTTGAAATTTGAAGCTTTTCAGTCTGAATTAGTTTGAAGTTTAACAGTTTTAAAAGCTTAAAGTTTGATAGAGAGCGAGAGCGAGAGAGAGATTATAGATAGATAGATAGATAGATAGATAGATAGATAGATAGATAGATAGATAGATAGATAGATAGATAGATAGATAGATAGATGGGGTCAGATTTTACCATGATTAGCATGTTGCTAGCATGTTTTTAGCATGATTAGCATGTTGCTAGCATGATGATAGCATGTTGCTATCATGATTTTAGCATGATTAGCATGTTGTTAGCATGATTAACATGATTTTAGCATGAATAGCATATTACTAGCATGATTAGCATGTTGCTAGCATGTTTGCTAGCATTATTAGCATGTTGCTAGCATGATTAGCATGTTGTTAAAATGTTGCTAGCATGTTGATAGCATGTTGCTATCATGATTTTAGCATGATTAGCATGTTGCTAGCATGTTGTTAGCATGATTAACATGATTGTAGCATGATTAGCATGTTGCTAGCATGATTAGCATGTTGCTAGCATGATTAGCATGTTGCTAGCATGTTTGCTAGCATGATTAGCATGTTGTTAGCATTTTGCTAGCATGATTAGCATGTTGCTAGCATGTTGCTAGCATGATTAGCATGTTGCTAGCATGTTGCTAGCATGATTAGCATGTTGCTAAAATGTTGCTAGCATGATTAGCATGTTGCTAGCATGTTATAGCATGATTTTATCATGATTAGCATGTTGCTAGCATGATTAGCATGTTTTGCTAGCATGATTAGCATGTTGCTAGCATTTTGCTAGCATGATTAGCATGTTGCTAGCATGATTTTAGCATGATTAGCATGTTGCTAGCATGATTAGCATGTTGTTAGCATGTTTGCTAGCATGATTAGCATGTTGCTAGCATGTTTAGCATGATTGTTGCTAGCATGATTTGAATGTTTGCTAGCATGATTAGCATGTTGCTAGCATGATTAGCATGTTTTGCTAGCATGATTTTAGCATGATTAGCATGTTGCTAGCATGATTAGAAGCATGTTGCTAGCATGATTAGCATGTTGCTAGCATGTTGCTAGCATGTTTCTTAGCATGATTAGCATGTTGCTAGCATGTTTGCTAGCATGATTAGCATGTTGCTAGCATGTTTTTAGCATTATTAGCATGTGCTAGCATGTTGCTAGCATGATTAGCTGTTGCTAGCAATTGTTAACATGATTAACATTTGCTAGCATGATTAGCATGTTGCTAGCATGTTTTAGCATGTTTTAACATTGCATTAGCATGTTGCTAGCATGATTAGCATGTTGCTTATGTGCTAGCAGATTTCAGCATGATTAGCATGTTGCTAGCATGTTGCTAGCATGTTGCAGCATGTATTGTTTTTTTATGTTTAGCATGATCAACATGTTGCTAGCATGTTGTTAGCATGATTAGCATGTTGCTAGCATGTTGTTAGAATGATTAGCATGTTGCTAGCATGTTGCTACATGATTAACATGTTTGCTAGCATGTTTTAACATGATTAGCATTTGCTAGCATGATCTTAGCATGATTTCATGTTGCAGCATGTTGCTAGCATTAGCATGTTGCTAGCATGTTGTTAGCATGTTGTTAGCATGATTAGCATGTTGCTAGCATGATTTGCATGTTGTTAGCATGTTGCTAGCATGTTTTTATCATGATTAGCATGTTGCTAGCATGTTTGCTAGCATGATTAGCATGTTGCTAGCATGTTTTTAGCATTATTAGCATGTTGCTAGCATGTTGCTAGCATGATTAGCATGTTGCTAGCATGTTGCTAACATGATTAGCATGTTGCTAGCATGATTAGCATGTTGCTAGCATGATTTTAGCATGATTTTAACATTATTAGCATGATTAGCATTTTGCTAGCATGATTAGCATGTTGCTATTATGTTGCTAGCATGATTTTAGCATGATTAGCATGTTGCTAGCATGTTGCTAGCATGTTTTTAGCATGATTAGCATGTTGCTAGCATGTTGCTAGCATGATTAGCATGTTGCTAGCATGTTGTTAGCATGATTAGCATGTTGCTAGCATTATTAGCATGTTGCTAGCATGATTAGCATGTTGCTAGCAGTTGCTAGCATGTTTTTTGCTAGCATTATTTTATCATGATAGCATGATTAGCATGTTGCTAGCATGTTGCTAGCATTATTTTAGCATGATTAGCATGTTGCTAGCATGTTGCTAGCATTATTAGCATGTTGCTAGCATGATTACCATGTTACTAGCATGTTGCTAGCATGATTAGCATGTTGCTAGCATGATTAGCATGTTGCTAGCATGTTGATATCATGTTGCTAGCATGATTTTAGCATGATTAGCATGTTGCTAGCATGTTGCTAGCATGATTAGCATGTTGCTAGCATGTTGCTAGCATGATTAGCATGTTGCTAGCATGATTAGCATGTTGCTAGCATGATAGCATGTTGCTAGCATGTTGCTAGCATGATTAGCATGTTGTTAGCATGCTTAGCAAGTTACTAGCATGTTGCTAGGATGATTCTAGCATGATTAGCATGTTACTAGCATGTTTCAAGCATGATTAGCATGTTGCTAGCATGATTTAGATAAATTAGATAGAGTGGAAGTTTAAAGTAGTTTGAACTGGATAGAAATAGTACATAGAAGGGAAGTCTGATTGAGTCTAATGGGCTTCAGTCTGTTTAGATTTGAATTTTGACAGTTGGAGTTTGAATAGTCTTGGCTCATCTGAACATCCCGTCAGTGTAAGTCTATGGGATTTTTATGATTTTTAATCTTCGGTTTTATGAAAATCATAAGTCTGATCAGTTAGAAAAGATATAGCATACCGAGTCAGAACAGTCTGAAGACCTGGGCTGAGTTTGGAGTCTGTAGAGTTAAAGCTCTAGGAGGAGATAGAATTGCAAATTTAGTCTCAGAAGAATAATAATAAGAAGTTTAAATAGGATTTCAGTAAGTTGGCTTTCACAAGCCAACTTAATTAAATAAAAATACAATAATAAATACAGGTTCAGTAACTAAAGGTACCATAGTAAAGAGCTGCAAAACAGTCAATAATTAGAAATGCCCAAAGGTAATGTACAACTCAACCTTCATAGGAAACATAGGTTTGGGTGCTTATTTGTCTAAATATCCGAGAAATTATCCCCAGACAGCAGAAAACTTTTCAATGGCGTTAGACCTCAGAAATCAAAGTCTCTCTATTTGTATGACAGAAATCATGTCCATAGTCCAAAGTCGAAAAGAGGGAGGTGAAAATGACTTCCAGTTCTTTAATATGAGCCTCTTGGCCACGATCATACCCAGAGTGAGGGCCTGTTGTAAAGTTTTTGGAAGGCTAGAAGTGTGTTGTGAAAAGCCGAAGATAGCAAGTTCCGCATCCAGCAGAAGAGGCATGTTATAAGCATTAGAGTACCAATCAAATATGCTAGTCCAAAATCCTGACAGTGAACGACAAAACCAAAAAGTATGAGCAGTTGTATCCTCTGTGACCTTGCACTTATCACAGAATGTTGAAACAGACGACAAAATTGTGTGCAGTTTGGTCTTGCTATAATGAAAACAGTGAATGACCTTGAATTGTATAAACTGATGCCTACTGTTGAACAGGACTGTACTGCGGTCAAACACCTTTCCCACGTTTTGTCGGAGAGCTCAGCTCCCAGTTCATCCTCCCAGGCCACTTTAAATATCTCATTAGGGGCTGTGTGACACAACTTTCAAATAAGCCAACAAATTTAGAGATAAGATGCGTAGAATGAGGAGGATTTAAGAAAATGTCATTAAACACGTGCTTCTCATGGAGGAATTCAAAATTAAACATTTTGGACTTCACATAAAACCTTATTTGTAAATAGCGAAAAAAGTGTGAATGGGTCAGATCAAACTTCTCTCTTAGCTGGTTAAAAGATGCAAACCTTCCCTCAATATAAAGGTCCTTAATAGAACATAAACCCCTCTCCTTCCAAACAAAATAAGTTCTGGGGGTGAAAAAGAATGATTGTAGCAAATTGGTGTATACACAGAGGTCTCTGACAGGGACTTACTTGATTTCAAATTTTGATCAAATTTTTCAACACAATACTTATTTATTTATAGCTGTAGGCTTATCTAACTTGGAGAATAACACGGCCACCAATGAGGTCCCAGCAGCCAGAGCTGTCTCCATTTGCACTGTAGTGCCTCGTATGCATGAGAACACGCACAAAATGAGTGAGAAACAGCACATTCCTAAGGGAGTCGTAAAAGGTTAATACATGAGCGATCCACATTTAACTGGCTGGTCGATTTCCTGCCCTGAGTCTCCTTATCTCAGGAGACCCCTAAAAACTAGGAGAGATTTAAGAGAAACATCTGAATGTTTTCCAAAACAGGACAAAAGGACTCTTTATCTGGACGTGGTCCCGGAGAACCATTTAACGTATAACTCAATGATGCTATCGATAAGGAAGACGGATTTACGATGAGACTCGAACTGAGCCTCAACAGATACACATAAAAGTGTGACATTCTCACGACCCCGGACAGCTCCTCTTTCGCTCCTCTTTCGCCCCCCTGCAGGTCAAAGGAAAGAACTTCTCTGTGTTTGCTCTAGACAAAGAACACCCAAACTTGTGTGGACTTTATGCAAAAGACATTAATTTATTCCATCAATATTAGAACAAAGATACTCAGGAAGGACGTCGTACGTGATGTCGTTCATATGCTTGGTGTGATTATTTGGAATGTAGGATGTTTTAATCTGTGCCTTAACCTTTGTAGTGGAACCTATGCTATTTGTCCTAACCTATAACGTATTACTGTTCCCTGTAAAGTTATAACTAGTGTTTAGATTCATACAGCTGGTCGCGACAAATACGAATCAGTGGTGCAACAGATTTGGTGATATTATAAATGGGTAAACACTTTACATAAGTATTAAACTCTTAGAATTGTCACATGGAAGATCACAGAATAGATTTGGTATGTCCCAAAAGACATGGGCGGGGCTCCGTCCCACAAGAACAATCTCATTGGGACAGCCGCCCGTGAGTGGACCCAAATCTAGCCACTTAAAGTGGACAACCAAAAGCTTTTAGCTTCAGACTTCGTCTCACTCACTCGCTGCTCGCAAACTTGCTAAATCCTCGACGCCTTCAGTGATCGCCCGGGAAGCAGTCCCCGACTTTACCATCAGGCTGACCGGCAGAAGAACCAAACAGTTCGCCACTGAAGAACTTCAACACCTGAAGCCGTAGAACTTTAAACATCTTAATAGCGTCATCGTGTCACAAAGGAACCAGCCGCCAATCACAAGAGGGTTTCCCCAGTGACATCACGCTACGATGTCAGCCGCCGGAGATTTCCAGGAAACACGAGGAAACGCGGAAACGGAAAGATCTGTCCAGCTCAACGCAAAGCAACTAGACAAACAAATCTCTTTTCTTACTGAACTGATGAATTTATCTGTATGCAGAAAATATAGCAAAGTCTCTGCTGTGATCTTCCTCTAGTTAAAGTTACGAGATAGCACGAGTGCAAGCCTTTAATTTTCTTCTAACATTAACCGCAAAACTCTGGATGTGTGTGTGTGTATGTTTATGTGTGTATATGTGTTTTATTAAGTTTAGTCCATGTATTGTAGAATAACAGTTAGCAAATAAACCTTGTTTCATTTATAAAGAATGATGTCTTGTGCTGTGTGATTTTCAGGTTTCAAACTATTTTGCCATAGATCACATTACCTAGCTCAAATTGGATAAAGTATAAATTTTGTTTATTTTATCGTTAGCCACGAAGCAAGATAAACAAAATTGTTAAAGATATACTGATATTAATGGTCGCTGGACGAGTTGTTAATAAAGTATAGATCATAAGTTAAAGATTAATATCACTTTAATCAAAGCAATATTGAATCTTTAATAAATGATTCCCCAAAGCTGAAATAATAGCTTCTAGATTTATCCTTAAATGGTGGAGGAAATAGCTGGCAATTAATTTGACTTGAAATTCATAAACACATTAATAAGAGTCAATAAGTGTGTTGGTCTATTTTTATCCGGAAAAATAGATTACATACAGAGAAATAAAGTTTGTTTGTGATACTGTATTCTTGGTTGTAGCACACAGTGCGTTTTGAATGAAAGACACGAGTTGAAAGAAAGCAACGCGAGTTGTTGTTAAGAAGAAAATGAACTGCAGTAAATAATTAATATTTGTCTATTAAGACAAAATTAAGTCGCTCTAATAGCGCACGAGACAAATGAGCGGATTCCTCATTTCTCTCTTTAAGGCCTTGATTTATTAGTGCGTGTTCCACTTTCAAACTCATATATGATATGAAAAATCTCCCGGCTTGAGAATATTAGATTAGATAACTAATGATTCTCGGCCATTTTTGATTCACCACACGAGTGAAATCAAGACGCGCGACGCTCAACAGAAGGAGTGGTCAAACACGGTCGGTGGGGAGGAGTATGTGATCGATCAAGTTAAATTGTTTTCTATGTGTGTTGTTTGTCTAAACAGGCAAATATCAGCATAAGGTCCGCTGAGGCCTCAATAATTTATAATAATTAATCCGTAAATTAATTTAGTGTTTGTTGATTTTGAAGTGTGAAACAGACTTACGTTTATGTACTGAAACATAAATCACATCCTGGTGTGTGTGTCACCATAGTGACAAGCTCAACCAGGAAGTCTTCGGAAACCATTTCCGGAGCATATGCTAGTGCAGGCTCAGTCCCTGCCCAATTTTGAGCTGTTTTAAACAAATAGCATTAGCACAAAGCTAAGCTAACTGAAGCTAAGGAGCTTGCATGGAAGCTATGCAAAGCTATTGGCATTGAAGGCTAGCGATTAGCACATAGCATTTAGAGGGTTTTGCAGTGTTGCAGTGTGTCTTGAAGTGTCGTTGTGACAACTCTTTACAGCTGAACTCTAACTCACACTAAGATTTTCATACCGTTTCTTTCTCTCGTTTGCATTTATTCATGCTATCTCTTCTCCCATTTAAAAAGAACTGTAACAAATGCAATGCTAATAAAGTGGCTGTATGATTATAACTAATCATCAGTGTCTAGCAACCTCACAGGTGGTTTTAATAAACATTTGTTTAAGGTCTTTATTTTTAGCGGGTATCAGATTAATAGCTGGTGGGTTTTATTAGAAAATAATTCGGGACTACCTCATTACCTTGATAATACGGTGATTAATTCAATTATAACTGCTCTCCTGATTTAAAGACATCAGTGGATAAGTTGCTATTGTTAGGAATTTGAAAATGTTAATTTAATGTCATAATTAATTACAAATTTTAAATTAATTTAATTTCATAAAATAATTTCAGTTTCTGCTTCCACATAGCAACACTGATTAATCATAAGTGCTCTTATAATTTGACAACAACATTAAAACCTTAATCCTTATCAAGGGGGCCAGAAATTTTTAATTTCATTCACCAGTAATTAGGGTGGCACAGATTAATTTGGTTTGATGATGTTAATGACACAAGGAGGAATGAGTAACTTGTGATGCTAGGGATCCGAAATTAGTGATTTAGAAGCTGTAATTTAATTTCATAATTAATTACGAATTTGAAAATTCTAATTACATTTAATAATTAATTACACTTCCTGCTTACATATTGTAACAATATTGGTTTATTAACTCAATTGTAAATTGCTCTCGTAATTCTAATCCTCATCGATCCTATCAATTTTAATGATAACATTAAATTTTAATTAGAAACCACGATTTCTAATTTCAGTTGCAACACAAGTCTGGCTCTACCTGTTAGGCCTTACTTCATCTCCTTAAGTGATCTGATTACCTCTGTTCTAGTATTTCAAAGTGAAGGCACGAAGCAGGCCTAGCAATCGGGTATCGGAGGAGGAGTCAACAGGCTGACTGGGCGAAGGTACGGATATACCACCCCGGGTAACTATTGACGAGGTACGTCGGACTTCGGGTCCACGCTGATCATCGGTTGATACATGCTGAACAGCAAAACCAACCCCCTAAGTGTATCTACTCAACAGCGCCACCACACTGCCACCCTTTTTATTAGTCCTAACCTTGGGAGTAAAACCTCAGTTTTCTTCTCTTTTCTCCCTGCTGCTATCTTCTAATTTGACTACTGCTACTGTTTGCTTAGATTTTGCCTGTGGGAAGATCATGAGAAGAGAACTATTGCAATTGAACAGGTATTTGTGAAACTTGAGAACTACGTTTCAAAACTGTTTTCTATTTACCTTCCTCTATTGTGAAATCCTACCCCTCCAAGTTAAAGCAGGTAAATGAGAAGATAGGCATCGGCAAAATTTTAAGCACGCACGAGAGACACGCTAACCAGCGTTGTGGTGTAAATTTAGCCATTAAGGGACCAGTACTGTCATTGCTATTGTTTTCCTCCATCCAGGAGAAAAAATTGAATAGCAATCACAGTCCTATTACAAAAAAGAAAACCCGTTTACAATCCTCTGACTAGAAGCGTCCTTCTAAATCAGACTTAACAAAAAAAAAAGAGAGACAAGAGGAAAATCTGCTACCAGAAAGAGATATTTTGTTCTTGTCCCTCTCCCTCACCTTTGAATTAGACTGACTTCCTTCCTTGAAAAAACAAGGAGACTTTCTCTTACAGGAAAAGGTGAAGCATCCAATTATTACTTTTTTTCCCCTTATTCTGTTAGTGTCCTTTTCTTTCTCTGTTTCCCAGCTGTCCTACCTTTATGTGTGCTCAATAATTTCTCCACAGAGACTACAAATTAGAAGCACCCCACCAGAGGATCACAGACACAGAGAATCACACTCAACACAGCACACCATACTTTGCACATTTACACCCCTGTTTTGCTTTGTTTTGTTTTGTTTTGCTTTGTTTCCCATTCAAGGTCTGTGTCAGTTCGGTTCGAGATCTCCCTCACCCTGCCAGAACATGTCTCACAAAACAGAACATGTCGGTCACTGGGAGGATCTGGAAACATGGCTAAGTGTTGCGACAGACAGCCTCCTAACTAAGGCTGCTGAAACACTCAAACATCAGACACAGGACCAGCTGGATGACAACATAACAAGCCTCATGGGACAAGACCCAAGTCAGAGCTACAGTCACAAAGAATTAGCCAAGATCACCGGCTCCTTAAGTCACGAACTCATCGCCACCCTCAAGTTGAGCGACAAGCACGCTGCACAATGCCAGCAGGAGCTGACAAGCACACAACGACGCATAGAGCAGCTGGAACTTGAAGCTCAGGAACAACAGGAAGGGACTGATGAGGTGGAACAAGGCGCTGAGGGGGAGATCAACAGGCTAAGAGAGACTCTAGCAGCTACTAGCCACGAAATGGAGCAAATCAAAGACGACTACGCTGATTGTTCTGACAAGCTACAGTATGCAGAGCTGCTACTGGAGAAAGCAAAGGCTGACTTCAGAGACAAAAAAAAGCAGAATCAAAGCCCTTGAAGCTCACCTGTATGAGTTAAGAAACAAGATCAGCCACCTAACACGACAGCTTGACTAATTCAAAGAGGAATATGAAAGTTTCCAAGAGGAACTCAAGCATGCTTATGAATTGCGCCATGAGCCGTCGAGGACTCGACTCACCCCTGCCGAGCAGGGCCAGGTCACCTGTTCCTGGACTGACACGTGAGCAAAAGATGGAGGGGGTGGTGTCAAAACATTCACAGCGCCCTCTGAAGAACTTTACCTCACGACAAAGCCAAAAGAATCTGCTGCAGCCAGCCGCAGATCGTCGCACGGCTTGGACCTAAAAGACCTCGACAAGCTCGCCAGGAACATTGGCAAATTCAACCCCAGCGTGCCAAATAGCCAAAATGTCCAAGCTTATCTCCAAGATATCGATTTCCATCTGGAAATGCGACCTAACATTACGGACAAAGATAAACTCTATTTACTCCGAACGACATCCAGTCCTGAAGTTCGCAGCTTCCTCGATCGGCAGCCTGTTAATACAAAGACTGATTATCAACTGCTTCAAAAAGCCCTCATTAAAGAGTTTGCCGATCCTGAGTCTGATCAAGGCTTAGTGGCTGCCCTGGAGACGAGACAAGGACGTCCCGAACCTCCTCAAGCCTACTACAGTTGACTCAGACGAGCATACTTCGGAACTCGCAACGAACCTGACATGGAGAATGAACTGAACTTTAAAACTCTCTTCCTAAGGAACCTTCATCCCGGCATAAGCCACCATCTTGGCGTTCTCGCATGTCCACGAACAATGAACACTCAGCAGTTGCGAGACTTGGTGCAGAAAGCCTACGGCAAACAAAAGATGGCCTCAGAAAAGAGCGCCAAAACCCCAGCAGTTCTTGACTTCAACACTCAAAGTCAAGGGTTGGCTCTAGAGGGCGCCCAATGCCAAGACAGCGCCAAGCCGCCACACAGAGAGTGGAATGCACCCCCGTCCAACAAAGAACGAGACTCACATGCTGGCACCTGACCTAAACAGAGGTATGACCGCTGGGATGGACCACGTGGATGTCAACATTCACCTGGACGACACTGGGATAAGTCATGGGACCAATCAAGGCCTCATGAGAGTCAATGGGAGAGATCGTGGAACCAGCCAAGCTCGTTTGGAAACTCAAGAGAGAAAAGCTAATGGGAATTCAATGGAAACTCCAAGGGAAAACTACAAACTCACCCTGGAGCAATCAGCCCAAGGAATCGACGAAAGAATTCACAAAGATTCCAAGCTGACCGAGCTCAAACCGAATCCACATGAAAACAAAAGACACCACCGTATTTCGACTCACAAAAGCTGATGGAAATCATGTTGAAAGAGTTCTTCCAATGAAAGGAGGAGGATTGGAAGTGGGAAAAGAAAGAGAAACCAGATTCAGCCTGACTAGTAGTCAGACAAGAAGGCAGCGACAAGCTGACCCAATCAGCCACAGAGAACAGCACTCCTTCACCTCACTTCACCTCAGAGAACAGTAAACACCCTAACTTCAGATGGACACGAAACCCCACCTGAAAACCCAGCAACAGAGTTAAACACTAACTCAACACCCAATGCTCCAGATCACAGCAGCGTCCAACAAACACCTGCTGATGAAACCCCTCAAGTTCCTGAAAGTGCTGTCTTGGTCATCTGCCACTCCTCCGAAGAACACCAGATCAGTCCTGACATCCTAAACGTTTCCTCCCAAACTCCAGTCCCTCAACTCCTAGGCGATCTCATTGAGAAAGGTATAACAAGAAAGTTTTACCTCTCCATCATCATCGAACGATACCTCAGAGTCGAAACCCTTCTCGATACGGTAGCCGACATTACTCTAATGTCTACAGAACTTCTCAAGGAAGTCCAAGAAAGAACAAAGAGGACTAACGGAATCCTCAAGCTCCAAAGGCTCAAAATTGTCGCGCACACCCCTGCCTCCTCCCACATTGCCCTATCACCTCAGTTCGCTGCTGACGATCTCCTCACCCTCCAAACTGCGGATTCGTCACTACGAACTATGGCAGCTCATATTCCCGACCCATTAACTCATCCCATTTCCACCTCTGACCTAAACACGTCCTCCGAGCTCTGCATGCTCCATTCTATCAAGCACATGCTGCATCTAAGAGACGGTGTTCTCACATATGTCCCTGAGCCACTCACTGCGCCAAAGCTCGTAGTACCTCACAGCCAAAGGGGAATGATGCTGACACACGCACACGATGCACCATGCGCAGAACACCTCGTTGTCAAGGTCACCTATGAAACAATCAAGCAAGTAGCATACTGGCCTGGCATGCAGCAAGACGTAGCAGAATACGTTAAAGAATGCCTGGTGTGTTGCCAGTTCCAACCGGCAAATCAAAACCACCGAGCACCACTGCAAAGGAAAGGAATGACCTTCCCATGCTCTGACCTCCAAATAGACTGGGTAGGACCCCTGCCACGGTCAACATGGGGTAACAAATACTTCCTCACCGTGGTTTGCGAATTCACAAAGTGGTTTGAGTGCCTCCCAGCTCCCAATGATACAGCAGAAACAACAGCCTGCCTGTTAATGAACCACATCTTCTCAAGATTTGGACTGCCTTTAAGGGTCAACTCTGACCGCGGAACCCACTTCACCGCCGAAATCATGCAGGAAGTGTGGAAACTCCTGGGTAACTCCTGGGTATACTCCTGGGAAACTCCAAGCACCATATAAGCCATCACCCAATTTCCTCAGGTCAAGTTGAACGGGCTAACAGGACAGTGGGGTCAGCATGTTGAAGAAGTTTGTAGCCACCAATCAAAAGGATTGGGATATTAAACTTCCTCTGGTACTGATGGCTGCTTGAGCTACCCCTCGCCAGTATACCGGAGTACCCCCGTTCACATTGATGACAGGAAGAAACATGACTCTACTGCTACACCTGCTGTACCAACCTGGTGACCTGAACCTCATCACCGCCTATAACCAGTACCTGGAAGAGTTGTATCAGCACCTGAGAATGACTTTCGCCTTCGCGCAACAGCAACTACAACGAAGCACGGAAGGTCGAAAAGCCCACTATGACCGAAAGGCCTCTCACCATGAGCTCAATGTCGGAGACAAAGTGTGGTACTACAGCTTCATCCGACCAAGGCAGAATGCTCCCCATCGCCTGTCAAAGAAGTTCCTACCTCACTGGACAGGACCCCATGAGATTGTAGACAAGCTCTCACCTGTTGCCTATCGAATCAAAATCAGACAAGGGCACAGCGAGCCAGTCCTTCGATGGGTCCATCGAAACCAGATAAAGAGGCACCAGGGCTCCAGTCGACAGGAAAAGGGGGAAGATCAAACCCACTGACACAGACTGACAACCATATGCTCTACACCACACAAACATAAGTACCTTCATTTTAGGAAAACATTTAGCAACCTTATTTAGACAGACACAACACGTACTCTCTCCTCCGATGCACTGCTAGGACCAATCTCTAGTAGAGAGGAGTTACTCCACTCATGTGACACTCATTTGCGGCCTCACCTAATTCGGTGTCCTCGTGTCTCACTTTGTGTTTTTCCTTTTTCCTCCCTCACCATGATCTCCTTTCCCCTCTAGCCCCCTCATCAGGGAACTCCCTTAACCAATCCTTGAATCCATGCCCTGAAATTGAGATGACTCCCCAATAAAGTCTGAACTCATTGAGACCGTTGTCAACGATCGAGGCAGCTTGTCAAATCAATGAAACGATGTAGATATGGGGAAGGAAGGAGGCGGGAACCGGCGAACATTTAAACATTTAATAATCAAATAAACAAACAACAGAAAAGCGGCGCCCCTCACGACGACTGCCGCACACAAAACACAAACTAAAATCCCAGGCCTGTCCTCTCTCTCCTTCCACTGTCGTCACTCCTCCTTTTATCCTTCCGTAGCTCCTCCGTGGGATTCAACCGTGATGGCGAGGTCATTCATTATCATCCACCGGCCTCGCCCGTCCCACGGCTCTCGGCCCAATCGTCACATGACCGACATGCTACGCGAAGTATGTTCCTTGATCGACAACTTAGCCAGAGTAGATTCCACACTACTTGATACCTCTTAGTCTTGTCCAATACGTCCTAACTTCGGCCACCGCGGGCCCCGCTAGTCCCATCCAAACCCATCTCGGCTTTTCCCTGGGTAGCGCTAATCCCTTGTACGTAGACCGGAAGCAGGCGACTTGGCGTTTTCTTCTCAGTTTGCCCATTAGCGACGCTAATAATATTTACCGGCTTAAAGACGATGTGAATGTGGGATTTTGGCAAGGGAACACCTATCTCAAAATCCACACTCCTGAAGTCGTTGCGTGTCACAATAACAACGAGCAGTTGTATCTGGCCCCAAACCTAAAGATGTGTATGCTCACTAAGGACATTCACTTCCTCTGCCCGAGTAAACCCTTTGTACGCAATAATACCGAGGGCATCTGCGGCCTGAATCCATTAGACCCGACACTAGCTGCCCCGCCGAAGCTACACCACGTTCTCAAGTTGAGGAAACACAAGCTGAAATCATTGGAAACCGATGGCTGGTCAACACCCCAGCACGAACAGCTACCCTCACATACGATCAACACGACACCGCCACGCACATTATTCTGCCCAACCAAACTTTATGGGTCACTGTCCCTAATGGCTCGATCCTCCATATTGACGAGTTAGCATTGTATCACCTTACCAACGATGAGTATCAGGCTGAAATCGAAATCTCACCCTTCTTCAAACAGCATTCCTTTGTCCTCGATCCAGAATTGGAAGAAAGGATCAAGGAGGAAGGAACGCAACTTATTGATTTGACACCTGTTGACACAGCTTTAGAAGCTATCGCTCGCCTTCCGCCCGCTGGCGCGCCAATTATTCGGTCTTGGTCTGCCGCTGACACAGCGCTTTGCATCTCTACTATTGTAGGATATGTTGTGACTTTGACACTGGCCTTCCTCCTACACAAGCGAGTGAATGTCGTTTAAGAGTCTTTCAACAAATGCACGTCAGGCGTCCTGCGCCTTTTCCGACGTGATAAAACTGACCAAGAACCCGAACCTGAGAACTCAACCAACCTGATTGAGATCATGCCTATACCGCCTCGTCGAACCCCTAACAATTAAACCAATCAGAATGACCCAATTGCCAATATTCCTAAACAATGCATCCCTACGTCTTCTCAAGTTTCTAAACTGTTCATTCCCAAATTACCCTACACCAGGACTCAGTCAGTGATGGAGATGTTGTTTGTGTCTTGTGTGTGCCTGCTCTCTCTGCCTCTTGTTCCAGTGCCCGCCGATGTTCCATTGGGAACATCACCGAGCCAAAGGGGGATGTGTAGGACTTGAGGGGACAGGCCCACATTACCACGGGCTCTTACACATCAAAGGGACCTGATAAGGTTATTTTGTTTAACATTTGCGAGTCATAAATGGCAACCAACTCTAAAGTGGTGCCGCTCTGTCTCAAGGACTCCTTTTGCTAATCTCTGTAAAGGACACAGGAAGAGAGAGATTTATAGTGCCACCTCCTTGCGTGAGCTAAGAGCTGACCTTTGCTCCCATATCCACTTAGAGACAGAATTTCAGCATTGTTTCTGACTGGCTTATCATAAATAAACACAGAAGTAACTTCTTATCTTGAGAATAGGACAGCGTCTACAGACACTGATCGGTTAATGCCTAAATTTATGATTGAATCAACAACAAGGGATATACATTGACAGACGCTGACCAGATCTCCAGGACGTGACTTTCTCATGACCCCAGAACACCTCCTTTCCCTCCTCGGGCACTCCAGGGAATGCCTCTTGTTCTTGAGCAGACAAAGAAACTCAAATCAACGGAGGATTACCAAAAGGACAAATAATAATCGCTGCTGCTATTAAAGCAATATACGCAAGAAACAATATATATTAAGGTTGTACTCTGTCATTTATAAACTTGCTGTGTAATAGAACCGATGGTATTTTCTTTACCTGTGACGTATTACTGTTCCCTGTAAAGTTATAACGTGTTTAGATTCATACAGATGTTTGTTAGAAATATGAATCAGTGGTGCAACAGATTTAGTGATATTATAAATGGTTAAGCATGTGATAAAACTTTACATAAGTATTAAACTCTTATTATTCGTCACATGGAAGATCACAGAGTAGATTTGGTATGTCCCAAAAGACATGGGCGGACACAAGAACAATCTGATTGGGACAGCCGCCCGTGGGTGGACCCAAATTGAGCCGCTTCAAATGGACAACAAAAGCTTTTAGCTTCAGACTTCTGCTCTCACTCGCTGCTCGCTGACTTGCAAAGACTTGGGCTTTGGCTCACTGATTGCGCTTTGAAGCGCCCATGACCGTAACATCTGGTCGATAATATAACAACACTACAAATACTTAGTCAAACTCCGGAAGAAACCTTGAAAGCCTGAAACTATGCGGAACTCCGAGAAGTACTCCACGGGTCGCCTCTCTCACAAAGGAACCAGGCAAACGCCAATCGCAGGAGGGGTTCCCTCAGTGACATCACGCAAGGAGCCAATCAGCCGCCGGGATTCCCTCAGTCATCCGAAAGAAACACGCGGAAACACCAGCTGTCCATCTCAACTCAAAGCAAGTAGACCGAACAAATCTCTATTCTTACTGAACTGATTAATTGATCTGTATGCAGAAAAGATAGCAAAGTCTCTACTTGTGATTTTCATCTAGTTAAAGTTACGAGATAGCAAACAGTGCTAGCCTTTAACTTTCTTCTAAACGCAAAACTCTGAATATGTGTGTGTATGTGTATGTGTTGTTTAGGTGTTTTATTAAGTATAGTCCATGTATTGTAGAATAACAGTTAGCAAATAAACCTTGTTTCATTTATAAAGAATGATGTCTTGGGCTGTGTGATTTTCAAGTTTAAACTATTTGCCATAGATCGCGTTACCTAGCTCAAAATTATATAAAGTACTAATTTTGTTGATTTTTATCGTTGGCCACAAAGCAAGATAAACTAAATTGTTAAAGATATACTGATATTAATAGTCGCTGGACGAGTCGTTAATAAAGTATAAATCATAAGTTAAATATTAATATCACTTTAATCTAAGCAATATTTAATATTTAATAAATGATTCCCCAAAGCTGAAATAATAGCTTCATAAATTCATTACACCTGTCAGGGAAGATATTATAACAGTGAATTGATGACATGTGATGCTTCACATTCACAGCTTTACTTAAGAATGAATTGTAGCAATGGTTCAACAATTACATACAACAATAAATGCATCAACTCATACATCTAAATAACTTTCCTCCAATCAAAGGCACTTTAACAACTTTACAGTGTGAATACGCCGAATACATATTTGAGGTAGCCTATATTTATTCTAACATCTTGCAACTGATTTAATACCATATTCACTTTTACCTTCTATTAACTTCAATAGAATAATTCACAGTATAAACGTCACATGTTCACATTTACACACATCACATGCACATATGATTCCGTGTGCACACACACCACGTGTGGTATTATTCTATAACTTTATGGCATTCATAAGTTAAAATCACATTTTAACACATCTAACAATATAATCGATTAACAACGGAAAGATAACTCACAGTATAATCGCAAAATGTATATTCAATCGCCATATTCAACACGTGAATCCTACAGTGCATATTAGCCCTATGCTAACGTGGTGCGATAACGTGGAAAATGCAAATGTGCATTTTCAATACCTGTCAGGGGAGATATCATAACAGTGAATTGATGACATGCGATGCTTCACATTCACAGCTTTACTTAGAATGAAGCGCATCGTGAGAACTCCCTGAGAATACACGCACGCACACACCCCGAACAAACAGATATGCCCACTTTAAACATTACAACATTTCACTCTGCAACATATAAACTTTTCTGAACACCTTAGTTATTTCAAAACAAAACATTTGAAATTATTTTCTCACATTTGTATAATTAATCATTATTTAAACTGACAACCTATTCCATCTTTAATAATATCCATCTTTAACCAACAATGGCGTCTGTGAACGAGTAAAATGTGACACAATATTCAATCGGCTT